>BGNK01000188.1:277460-307118 GCA_003297005.1 Symbiodinium sp. clade A Y106
TTCTAGGGTTTTAGGGTTTATGTGGTTTATGTGGTTTAGGGTTCTAGGGTTTTAGGGTTTATGTGGTTTATGTGGTTTAGGGTTCTAGGGTTTTAGGGTTTATGTGGTTTATGTGGTTTTATTTGGTTTAGGGTTCTAGGGTTTTAGGGTTTATGTGGTTTATGTGGTTTAGGGTTCTAGGGTTTTAGGGTTTATGTGGTTTAGGGTTCTAGGGTTTTAGGGTTTATGTGGTTTAGTGCTCTAGGGTTTTAGGGTTTATGTGGTTTATGTGGTTTAGGGTTCTAGGGTTTTAGGGTTTATGTGGTTTAGGGTTCTAGGGTTTCAGGGTTTATGTGGTTTAGGGATAAGGCCTTTAGGGCCTCGGCCCCACAAAAATCGAGCCCGGGCCTCCCTGCACAAAGCCCTGGAGTCGAAATCGATCTCCTGTTTCGGTTTAGGGTTTTAGTTGTGTCTTTTTGTTGAAGGCCTTTTTGAGGCCGCAGGGCTTTAGGATTCGGGTTTGGTATGTTTTTTTTGGCTGGTTTTTGGCCCTTCGGGGATATGATTTGCGGCTGTAGAGACTAGCGATTTAGTAAAGTTAGAGTTTAGGCGGTATGGCGGCAGGTCTGACGGCTCAAGGTTTATACAAGGTTTCGGGTTTGTCGGACTCTATGGTCTTATGGGGTGTGCGGGTCTGCGTTGTGTAGGATCTAACAGGTTCTGTAGGCCTTTGTAGGGTTGTCATGTTTTCTTGCCGGTCAACCAAAACCCTAAACCTTAACATATATATATATAAATAGAGTCTGTAGAGTTGAACTAGACGTGCAAAGGTTCTTGCAGGCCATCAGAGTCTTGCATAGGGTTCATGAACTTCGATAGCATTTTCGCATAGATCATACAAGGCTTTGGATTTCAGCATTTCCGGGGTTGAGGGAGTTCGATTTCTGGTTTGCAGCGCAACAGGCCCTCGGGTCTACTGTTTCCAGACTCCGTGAAATGGCACATCTCTTTGTCACAGATTGTGTCAAATAAGGCCGAATCCCGAACTCAAAGCCCATAAACCCCGTAAGCCCTAAACCCCTGATCCAGAAACCCAGAACCTAAATGGACCCTAAACCCCGAACCACGAAACCCCTATAGGTATGGTATGGTATGGCCCTAACATATAAACCTTACACCCCACATCCCTAGACCCTAAACGGGTGTTTCCCAAAATAGGGGACCCTACTGTAATATAGTACCCTAAAGAGTAGATCCTTATTATACGGACCCCCCAAATAAGGTACCCTCTTTCGGGCGCAACTCTGACGGTCTCCGAGCCTTCCAGCCCAGCGCCACCGTCTCACTTGGCAGAAGAAGACCAGCAAGCCTCTTAGTTGCTGAGTTCATAAGCACCCAAAAGCGTACACTTTCAGTTTTATAGTGGGTAATACTATCTCCAAAAGTGTAAAGTGCAACTAAGGCCTTATAGGATTCGAGTCCATGGCCGGGATTGTATTCAACATTGACATTACAATCCTTCCTGGGTTTAAGTACCCATCAAGATGTAAAATGTTACCCAACTATGATACAAAAAAAGCCTGTCCGGGGGTTTAGGATGAAGCTAGGTCCGTCAGGGACGACGGCGACGATTGATTTGCTGAAGCCGGTCCGGCATCTGATTCGTGGCGTTTTTTTGTTAATTCAATGGTGTCTCTATGCTTGTTCAAAGTTCCTCGTTGCGGAACACATTCCCAGAGGGCCCATGTAGGTCCCCCAAACCATAGTAAGGATGGTCTTGTGGAATCTAATTCCATAATGGCGGAGAGCCTCTCGGGTTTTGTGGACTGAATCTTAGTACTCTTCAGGAAAGTTGTCGAAATTCGGGCCCCATTTGGAGACCTTCTTGTAAGGGTGCGATGCCATTTTTTGGGTGACCCAAACAGGGACCCTAATTTTCTAGAACTGCCCATGTTAAGTACTCTTCAGGAAAGCAGCTTCCAGTCGAAGTGCCGGAAGATTGTCGAGACTTGTCCTCCCCCACCCCATTTCAACCCAACACCCTATGAACCCGAAACCCTCGTCCTCTAATATAAACGCCTGTAAGAATTAGGGTTTCGGTGGATGTTATAGTAGGGTTACAGTAAGGAACCCTCAGGGTTTCAAATGGTAGTGATTCCGAGCCATATACAAATCTTAATATAGGGGCCTTAATAATTGGAATAGGGTTTTGGGGCCCCTTCAACTATATTTCTAACAATAAGGAACCCCCAACATAGAACAGGTAATTTGTAAAGCCCCTATAGTACAGTTCCGCCGTGGAGCTCTGCTGCCGCCTCCACATCCCCGCCGTCCGCCGCGGCGGACAAGAGCTCCTGGGCACGTTTGCAGCGAGACTCCAATATCCCTTAATTGGTTAATATACCTTAAATTATAGTAAGGTCCATAATATTATTTAAGGAATATTCCTTTGTAAATGAAGGGACATTGGAGTCTCTGGGGCGGTTGGGTTTAGGGTTTAGGGCTTACTCAGGGTTTAGGGGCGTGGGGCTTAGGGTGTGGGATTTCCACTTGAGGGTTTACTGTACGTGATGGGGTAGTTTTAATATTCACGTCTCTCTATGGCTGGGGCTTCTGGTAGTCTGATGGTTAGGACCCTGCCATAAAGAGAAAAGGGGCAGCAAAACAAAGGAGCTGCAGATGAGGCTCTAGGTGGGTGGCGAGCAGCTGACCCCTCTCTTGAGGTATCGGCGTTCTGGAGTTGGGGTCCGGAGCCCGAAACCCTAAAGATTAAACCCGGGTCGACTGCGATCTCGGAACAAGGCGCTGTCTGGTTGCTGCTGGGGAGATTTGCCCTGAGTCTAGGGGCCCAGGGTTTAGGGTTTAGGTTTCTTGGGAGGGGTGACTCATAACCTCCAATATTCCCCTAAACCCTAAACCCCTTGCTTCAGAGAAGTGAATCGGGTTACGAGGTCTCCCCCCTGATAAACCAGCATGAAGCGGCGAAATCTCCAAGTGCTCTGAAACGGGTCCCTTCTCAGCGTGAATGTCAGTCTACGACTTACGGTGAAAGAATTTCTTGAAGGGGTGAGACACTCTATGGAAACTGCCCACCTAACTTTTGATATAATAAGGGTTGCTGGTGATGAGGGTGCGAAGGCTATGGAGCCTGAAAGCAATATCATCTTGGCCCCCTCTTTGTGCAAGGCTCCTTCTTCCCCAACATCACCGGGCCATCCTGCATGCGGAACAAGAGCTTCCATGCTTGAGGCACGAAGCCTCAAGTCAAGCTTCTTCCACTCGTGAACATGTCAATAGCAATTGGCTATTGCAGCCTAGGTTGCTTTTCAGGGGCGGCCTTTAGTTTCCGAAGGAAAGGCTGCAGGGAATGACGGTGAAGGCTATACCGAGACTCTACATGATTCTGGCCAGACAAAAACATAACAGCAACTATTGCCTTGATTCATGTCCACCTTGCTCTTTGCCGCCCTTACAAAAATAGTCTCTTCCCTGACGTGCGTCGTGCTGTAGGGCGTTCGTCGACGTTTCGTCTGCCTATGTCCACCTGCCCTAAACCACAAGAGACCCCGGATCCCCGAACTGAAACCCCGAACCCAGAACTTTGTCCTAGTTGGGTAACATGTTACATTTTTATGGGTACTAAATCCCAATAAGGAATAAACATGTACATTTTCACTACTATCCAAACCATGAGCTAGAGAACCCAAAGCAGAAACCATGGAGGAAGCTCTGTAGCTTGGAGAACTGGAGAAGCTGAAGCTTTCCGGTGCAGAGTCGAAAGCCGAGTGCAGTGAAGGGGTTTACGGTGTAGGGTTTATGGGCTTTAAGGTTTAGGGGTTTAGGGTTTATAAAGGTTTAGGTTTAGGGGGCATGTTTTGGGCTTGGGGCTTTGGCGGTTTAGGCACAGGTTAAGCCTGACTGGGGTGCATTTTTGTTAAAGGTTCTTTGCGAGGGATTGCGGGTATAAGGTTTCGACAGTCTCTGGTTACACTTATCATGGAATTCCTCGCCATATGCACTACCCCGAAAGACGCAAACCCGAGAGTCCAATATCCAATATACCGTGGCCGTATTCTGCACGGGGCTTCTAATTCTGACTTGAGGGTCAATTATTCCTGAAACCCCAGACCCTTAGACGCTCCCAGCCCTAATCCCTAAACCCTAAACCCAATCTCCAAAGTGCAAAGACCGACCTCGGAGGGCAAACGAACCTTGTGCCGAGGCGTTTCGGGACGGGTTGTGGCTTGAAGGAATAAGGCACGGTTAAGGTTGAGGGTTTAGGGTTTAGGGTGAATAGGGTTGAGGGTCTATGGCTCCCAGGATCTTAAGTTTAGAGTTTAGGGTTTGGGGCTTTGGGCATGGAGTTTAGAGAGTTGGGTTTTGGGTTTGGGGTTTCGGCTTTTCTGGCGCCCCTTGAAATTGCCCTGGCCCATCCTGTAGACCCGAGCAAGGCCGCATTGGTGTTTTTAATTAGGGGCTTAGGGTTTAATGGTTCCTTTAGGGCTTAAGGGCTTAGAGGTTTAGGGTACAGGGTGTTACGGGTTTTAAAGGGTTTCGGGTTTGGGTGCTTTTTTGGGAGTTTTATAGTTTGAGGTTTGGGTCTCGGGTTGTGGGTCTTAAGGCCCAGCTGCCTCAGAAGTCTCCCGAAAGGGTCCATGCACTCTTAAAGTATATACATTGGCCTTAAAGTACTCCTTACATAGGTACATTGGGCCCAAAGTATATACTATTTGGGTACATGGACCCTTAGGGCTACATAAGAAGCGGCACGGGCGGCTGCGCATGGCTTCCAGCCGTTCCTTGTCCGCCCTTTTTGCGGAGAATTGGCCAATGTCCTTCACCAATGTGCCGATGAGGCGCCTTGCCTGCTCCAATGATCAAGCTCTGCTTCTCCGCTTAAAAAGTTTCGAGGCTCAGGACGAGCAAGGTTTAGGGCTTAGGGTTCCCGAAGATCCTTTTGGGGTAACTCTTTGACGTGTCTTTGGATAGCTTTCGACAGTGTTTCCACGGCTTCAAGGATTTCGGGTTCTGGGTCCAAGCCAAGGCTTCGGGTCTGAGCTGATTAGAGTTTAGGCTTTAGGGTTTAGGGGTGTAGGGGTTTAGAGGGTTTAGAGTTTAGGGGTGTAGGGGTTTAGAAGTGTAGGGTTTAGGGTTTAGGGGTGTAGGGGTTTAGAGGTTTAGGGTTTAGGGTTTAGGGGTGTAGGGGTTTAGAGGTTTAGGGTTTAGGGTTTAGGGGTGTAGGGGTGTAGGGATTTAGAGGTTTAGGGTTGACGGTTCATATTTTCTCTCGCTCTCTTGTCTCTGCCGTGACGTGGCCCAGGCACAAGAAAGCACCGCAGGCGGGCGGGGTACAGGCCGCGCCTAAACGCCGGAACCCTAGGGGCATACGGGGGGGGNCCAGGCACAAGAAAGCACCGCAGGCGGGCGGGGTACAGGCCGCGCCTAAACGCCGGAACCCTAGGGGCATACGGGGGGGGGGGGGTTAGGGAGTATTTCTGGGCACCCACTCACCCGAAGAGCCTGCATCCTAAATCCGCCCAAGCATCCCTTGCCCTGAATCCTGTGCCCGAAACCTTTACACACTTCACCTGAACTCGTCTGTATCCCCCAGAGCGAAGCCCCAAACCCGTGGAAGCCCTATCATTGCTACCCATCCCTGAATCCACAAGAATCGCCATAGTGCGCAATTTCCCAAACCTTGAACCATAAGTCCCGTGATGCCTGAAACCAAATTATCTAAGAACTCAGTTCTCTCGAATCATCAGTGGCCTTGGTATTGAGTTCGAGTTCTAAGTAGGGTAGTGCCACTTGCACTAAGTTCCCCGAGATTCTGAGCTGGTACCATCTTGACAAACCCTGCAAGTCCTCTCAAACTCCACGTAACCACCAAACAACTTTTAGCCAAAGCAATCCTCTGAGCTGAGGACGCGTTCGTTGACGTCCAACAGCCTGTGTCTTTCAGAGCTCAGGGCTTCAAAACTGGACATTACAGGGGTAGAACTTGGGATATTTTAGAGGTTGATATGGTTTCATAGCGTGCTCCAAAAGCTGAACAATGCTTTATGGAATGCTTGCTTCACAGCAAGGGTATGCAGACAGAAAAGCACAGGCTTCGCTTGTTGTGGTAGTAAAACTTCTTTAAGCAGTCATTATTGCCCGTGTTGTCTTTGTAAAGACGGTGACTACTACCACAAGCTGTTACGAGTGCTGGTAGCAGCACTACATTGACTACATGCTGCTACTTCTACTGCAGCTACTGCCGGCTGTTCTGGGGCACTGCGGCGACGGCTGCTCGGACGACGACTAGTGCTACTTCTTGCTCCTAGTCCTACTGCCGCTTCTTCTACTTCTACTTCCGACTACCACCACTATACCACTCGTCGATGCCTCAGCCCTGGGCATCAAATCTCAAGGTCCCGAGGCCTCGCCAAGGCCGCGCACGCTGGGCCGCTGCCGAGACCAGCAGCTCGGATGAGGAGCGCGCCTCGGATGCTTTAGGGTTTAGGGTTCAGGGTTTAGGGTTTAGGGTCTAGGGTTTAGGGCCTCGGATGCGCGTAGTTCTAGGACTTCAGGTTTATGAGGCTTGTTAGTTCTAGGACTTACGGTTTGTGAGGCTTATAAGGTCGACAAGGAACCCTTATGAGGGCTACAAGGGCTGTAAGGGCTTAATGAGGGCTGCAAGTTATAAACGGCTTTAGGGTGATCGGGTGCCGGTTAGGATCCAGGCTTTGGAGTTGAGGTTGAGGGCTTAAGGGTTAAGGGTTAAGGGTTAGGGGTTTAGGGTTTAGGGCCTCAAGGTTGTAGCGGTTTAAGTCTAGGGGTTGGGTCCTTCAGGCTTGAGGTGTGCGGTCCAAGTGTTGAGGGCTTAATTTTAGAGTTTAGAGCTTAGTCTAGGGTTTGGGGTTTCCTGCGGGGTTGGGTGTATGGTGTCGGGTTGAGAATCACACGTCGTAGACGATGACAGGCCGCTGCAAAGCAAAACCATGCAGACGAGGGGCGCTGTTTTGCCTCAGACAGAGCACCACATGCTTGGGTCTACTTTGGCGATACCCTAAACCCTACACATTACGCCGTAAACCCTAAACCCAAAAACCAGGCACACCCTAGACCCTAATTCCTTAAACCCTAGACTCGACCCGAAACAGGGGGACTAAACAGCGAGACTGGATTGGGAGTTGTTGATGAGAGGATCAAACCACCAGTAGAAGCACTCAATGCAAGTTCTATTGACAGTTCAGTTCGGTGGCTTGGGCTTGCAATGCTTCCTAAAGCCCCAAACCGAAACCCTAAAGCCCTGTACTCAAACCCTAAAACCCAACCCTAATCTCTGATCTCTAAAAAAACCCTGAACCCTCACATACCTAAGGAACGTCCGTGCAAGGCTGGGATGGCTTTGGGTGGCTGCTTCGTACAAATTGCGGGTTCAAGATCTACAGAGTTGAGGGTTTAGGAGTTTAGGGTCTGCTTAGAGCTTGGGGTTTGAGTTTGGGGCGGCTCAGCCTCTAGAGGGCGTGGCAGTAGCGGCTAGCGAGGACCGACAAGAGAGACTGAACTCTGAACCCGGTCTCCAAGCCCTGAACCCTAATCACAACGCCCGAAACCCTCACCCCCAAACTCTAAACCCCTCAACCCCAGAACCCTTACCCATTTCGTAGCCCCTACAGCAACCCGACTTAAGAGAAACGCTGAACCCCGAAACCTGCAGAGTAATACTTATAGCAACCCGATAGTTTAGGGTTTCGGGATTGGCGTTTCGTATAGGTTGCCTGGTCGGCGGCGGCAGCCACAGCAAAAGCCACGGCCGGAGAGCTCGGCTCGAGTTGCTGGGCCCTGAAAGGCTTGAGGCATAGAAGTTCGGGTTCGGCTTGGGGACTTTATGTTTAAGGGTGCAGGGTTAAGGGTCTAGGGCTCAGCGCTGAGAGATAGGTTGTTGAATGAAAACCCTAAGCCCTAAAACCTCAACCCTGAACCCTAACCCCTAAACCCTAAGACCTTGCAGCTTGCGGCGCTTAGCCTGTATACTGTAGGGGCCTCAATAATTACCAATACTATTTTGGGGGGCTCCTTATTACAATTATAGTACCATCTACCCCAAAACCCTAGTCTAATTATTAAGGCCCCCTCCACGAGCTCTAGCAGGAAGATGCGCGGCTAACGTCCAAGCGGCACACTGAGATGTGGTGGGTCCTCACACGTGGCAAGCTTGGCACCGAAATCTGCAGGGAGATGTACAATTTGCCGCCTTGCTGAATTTCCATGTTGAGGCGCACACTTTCAAGCCGGTGTCTCGAGTTGCATACTGCAATCTGCGTAGCCACAAAATGCTCAACGGGCGCTTCACGCACTGGCAGCGACATGAATCCATCTCCATGGAGACTGGCGTTTGAACGCGGGCGGGGAAGCGTTGCCATGGAGCTTGAAGCTTCAAGCTGTCTTCGCAGTACTCCTATAGATCCCTTAAAGTAACGGTTTAAGGATCCCTTTAAAGGAACCCCAAAACCCTATTCTAAATATGAAGGCCCCTATATTAGTTTGGAATATTAAGCCCCAAAAAGTTTACAGTTTCAGTTTTATAGTGGGTAATATTATCCCAAAAAGTGTACAGTGTATCCACTCGGCCTTCTTTAGGGTTTAGGGTTTAGGGCTTAGGGCTTAGGGCTTGGGGTTTAGGGTTTAGGGCTTAGGGCTTGCAGGGTTTAGGGTTTAGGGCTTGGGGTTTGGGGTTTACGGTTTAGGGCTTGGGACCTATTTAGGGTTTAGGGGGACTGAAAGCACCTCAACCATGCAATACAAATGTCTTCTAGCGTCACGAGAATGGCCTTCAGCTCAAAACCCGAACGACCATGATACTACCCTAGACTCCAGACCAAAAACACCTAATTAACCGTTAGACTCTGAACTTTGGACCCATTATTGCGACTCGCAACGACACTTCAAACGCCAACTCCCCTTTGAGTATGAAGAGTGCGTCCCTGCTTCCACCGCGGCCTCCTCGAAAGTTGCTCTCCCGTCCATTTTGCAGCTCCTGAAGAGGTTGAGCCTGGAGGGGAATTGTTTAGGGCTTGGGTGGGATTTTAAGAAACAGAGCAGTCTACTAAGCATGTCTTAGACTTTTTTGGGGGGTGCCCGGGCTCTGCCCGGCAAGTGCCCAGAACATCCCTCACCAACCCTAGCCAGCCTCTTAGTTTCAGTAGCCTAGTTCCGCCTCTGTTCAGGAGGGTCGGCAAGCCAAGGATGCTGGTGTTGAGGAGCTTGCCCAGAGACTCCAATATCCCCCAATTGAAGGATATACCTTAAACTATAGTAGGATTCCGAATATGATTTAAGGTATACTCCTTAATTAAGCGAGATTGGAGTCTCTCCTGTCGTGCTCCCACACCACAGTCTCCCAAGAACTCGCTTGACTGCTGGAGGGAGGGTTTAGGGTTTAGGGTTGAGGCCGGGAAGCCCTGGGTCCCTGCTTCGTGTCGAAGGCAGCTTCAGTGCCATAGGAAAAAAGGAGCCACCACTTCAAGGAGCACACTGGAGAGGCTATGAAGATCGAGCTCTTCTATTATAAAGAAAGCCTTGCCCGACGGCTGGAATGCAAAGAAGGTGCCAGGGTTGATGGCTGCATGCCACTGGCAAGAAGCAGTCCCATCTACAGAACCCTTCGCACTTCTCCAGCACCAGTACCCAGAGACTCAGAGACTCCAATATTCCTTAATAATTAAGTTAGGGACCCCACCTACTCCCTCTCTCTCTCTCTATCTCTCTCTCTCTCTCTCGCTCTCTCTCTCTCTATATATAATATATATATATATATATATATTCCCTGAGTAAGGGATAGTAGAGTCTCTGGGTCCTTGCTCAAGGCTGCCGCATCGGACGGGGATTTGGCTGCCTTTCGAGCCTGGCATGCGCAGTGGCTCTAAACCTGCACACCGAACAAAACTCCGGAAATTCATATTAGTATCAGTATCAACCTCTGTTCGAGAGTCAACGGACTTTTCATTCGCGGCTGGGACTGCTGCCGGCAGCCCTAACTCCATAGCCGCCTCAACCCTAAACCCTAAACCCTCAATCCCTAAATCCTAACCGCTTCAATCCCGAAACTCTAAAGCCTAAATCCCGAAACCCTAAACCAAAAAACCCGAAAATGAACCGAAAGCACAAAACAAATTCAACCCTAAACCCAATAATCCTACACCAATAACACTAATTCCCTAAACCCTGAACCCTAATTTCCGTAACCCTAAACCCTAAACCCCTAAACCCAACACGAAACCCTAAACCCTAAACTCGAATTTCCTAAACCCTAAATACTAAACCATAAAACCGCGATTTCCTACACCCTAAACCCTAAAACCCAGAATCCTCAACGCAGGATTCGACCTTCCGACGAATGCTCGTCGAACCACGATCTTGCACTGGGCCAACCTGCTCAGTTTAGGGTTGAGGGTATAGTGTGGGGGCGGGGGGTTTGGGGTTTAGGGTTTAGGGAGTTTAGGGTTTAGGGTATAGTGTGTAGGGTTTAGAGTTGGGGGCTTAGGGAGTTTGGGGTTTAGGGAGTTCAGGGTTTAGGGAACCTGCTCAGAGATTTGTTCAACCTGGGTTGGCCCTGTTTGGGTTTAAGTTTATGGTTTTCGGGTTTAGTTTCGGGTATAGGTATTCAACCCGAATCATCACCGTCATGGCCATCACGGCCGTTGTCACCCCAAAACTCATCATCGCGTTCTCCGTACTCTTGTTTCCTCGAAACAGCCGTCATTATTGTCGGCACCACCATCATCATCATGATCATCATCATCATCACTTCCATCACGACGGCCAGCGTTGGACTCATGATCACGAAGAAATCGCAATCATAATCAGTTTCATCATCATGAACATCATTATCATCAACAACATTTACAGCAACAGAGGCTTCATCGTTATGACATAGTCCTGGAGCGCTGCCAATCATCGCACCAGGTACTTGTACTCTCCGTCTGGGTACAGACTTCGCCTAAGCTCCAGAATCAGCGCGCCTTTCAACTCGCACGTGCCGCTGCCCAGATGGGCACCTTCGGCTTGAGCTTTGGTGAGTTCCTGGTTTCAGAACAAGGAAACTGCCTGAGACTTAACAGTTAACACACGAAGCCCTCGTGGAAAATATTAAGGCTGGCATCAACGGCAACTGCGCCGGTGTTTCTGTTCAAAAGATATCTTGCACAACACCTGACATCGACGCGCGACTGCTCTCATCGGTACAGCAACAACTCTAGGCAGCGACTCACGATTCATGTACTTCAATTTTTTCATACCATTTTGCCGAAAACTGCACGACCACTATGCCTCAGCTTCGTGGTGAATCAACAGAAAGCTGATGCTTGTAAAGCGTTGCAATAGCCAGTGTAATGACTTTTCAATGCGATGATACCAGTACCAGACTTTGTAAACCACACGGAACAGCACTTCTGAAGGCTTCACAACTGCACCAGATTTCAGGATGCAGCCCTAAAAAGCCCTACCTGTACTTTTCGGCGTAGTTTCTGTTTTTCGCGAACAAACTTTATCGCTAGGATGCCACAAGAGCTAAATGTTGGGGTCAAGCTTTATGTTCCCAGACCCTAAACCCCTAAAAGCCCAAACCCTAAACTCTACACCTTGCAGTTTCGGGCAGAGGGTTTAGGGTTGAGGGGCGCGCCCTCTCCCCGAAGCCCTGATCCTTAAAGTCAAGCCCAACGGGTCCTATGTACCTGTATAGTCGAATGTAGGGTTTCTATATTAGGAATTACTATTATGATGCAGGGAGGTATCCCCCATAACAGTACATACGGCTGATGGACAAAATCCTGTATTACCCATTATAAGGAATATACCATAATTCCCATAGTTTAGAGTCCTTAAGGTCATGCAGGATTTTGTCCATCAACAGTAGGACCCTTTGGGAAGCCCAGTCGCCGAGCTCTGCTGCGGCCGCTGCATCCCTCGGCTCGAGCTCCAAGGCGGCGACCTTGGCTTTCCCCAGCAGCCCAGCTATGTATACATATCTACCTATCTATCTATCTGTGTAATTATATATAGATAGATGTATGTATGTATATATAATATATAACATAGACCTCAGACTAGCATAACCTACTGTTTCGAAGGTTCTGATGATAAACCCTAATCGGGAACTTATAGGGACCCCACAAAAGAGCAGGTTTGGTAGCTCAGGGTATATATACATCTGAATCCATAGGGACCATCTCTACGGGCGACCTCTAAACAAACCTCTACATACGTGTAGTATAAGCCTTACCTGTAGCCGAAAAGACCTACCTTTTTAAGGAACTATATATAGAAACCATAATAAGGAACCCTAAAAAGGTAGGTCTTTTCGGGTACAGGTAGTTGCTGAGTTCATAAGCCCCCACAAAAGTGTACACTTTCAGTTTTATAGTGGGTATTACTATCCCAAAAAGTGTAAAGTGTATCCACTCAGCTACTAAGGCTTTGAAGCAACCAGGGAGAAAAAAATATATACGTTTATTTCATAATGGTTCCTTTAAGAAAAAGTATTAAAGTATGGTACTCCAAAGCCCAGCTACTAAGAAGCCATGATGTAGGACTTTCAGGGTTCGTGGACTTCACGGAGCACTGGAATTGGGTTTCGGGCTCAGGGCTGCTAGTTTCGGGGCTTAGGGCTGTAGGGTTTCGGATTTATGTATTTAGGGGTCTGGGTCTTGCGTTTAGGGTTTCGGGTTAAGGGTTTATGTATGGTGCAAGGAATTTGGACTTTGGGGCTTTCGGGTTTGATCGTCCTGGGGGTTGAGGTGTCAAGGTTTCTAGTGATGTCAAGGGTTTGTAGGGACTGTAGGGCCTAAGCAAACAGTTTTTAAGGTTTACGGGTTCAGGGTTTCGGATGCTGTAGTACATGTTGCGAGGTTCGAGGGGCCTTTCTTAGTTTTCAGCAACGTTTCCGAAAATGATGAGGTTTGACAGGGTCTCCTCTATTGGAGTGCAGCTTAGTGTTACGAGGCATAGCCGAAGGACAGCTTCTGTTTCACCGGCCTTGTTTCAATCGCAGATCAGCGACAGCTGAACCCTGAAATACCAGGTAACGGCGAAGACCCACTCTAAACCCTAAACCCTAAACCCAACTCTCAAGCTGAGGAAAGAAAGTCGCACTCAAGAAACTGGTACTTTTTCGGAGAGAGCCAATGCAAAGGCACGCCAGCCTTCCAAGAAGGTGGAGATGGGAATCTGAGCATTTGCCGGGCCCATGTTGAATTCGAAGTAGCACTCATCGGCCTGGCATCAGGCCTAGTGTAGGTGGCTTAACACATAGAATAGGGCTTTGGGGGACTAAGACGTATATCTATACTAATAAGGAGCCCTGCGGAAGGAACGGTACCTGTAATGCTTTAGACCCCTCCCTAACCCCTAAACCCTAAACCCCTAAACCCCTAAACCCCAAAACCCCAAAACCCCGAAACCCTAAACCCCCTATCGTAGAGGCTTCTCCCTGCAGGGCTTAGGAGGTTCTCTTGGCAGGGCCCTGGGCTCTGCGATGTTCGGATTCTGTCCTCCAAAAGACTTTCCAATCACTAAAGGCGAAGCTCCTCAAATCCATCCCTTAGGGTCCCATGTGCCCAAATAGCACATACTGTCAAGCCCCTGAAGTCCACTAAACCTACTGGCCCCAAACTCCGAGACAAAGCCGAGATTTTAGTGTTCAGGGTTCAGGGTTTAGGGGTTTAGGGGTTTGGGGGTTTGGGGGGTTTGGGGGGTTTGGGGGTTCGGGCTTAGAGGTTGAGGATAATTAGGGGTAACCGTATGCATAAACTGGCTTGTCGTGGAACCAGAAGATAAAATTCGCAAACGGATCCCCGGGCCTGACTTTGGGCCTCCTCATCATCGCAGAAGTTCGCAGGGTAGCCGCAACCACGCAGGCGATTCCAGAGTTTCAGCCCCAGAGCACTGAGTACGCCTGAGGCGCGGGGCTCCGGGGTTCTTGTTAAAGGATTTTATTTCAGGTCCCATGATGAAGAAACCATATTATTTACTATAAATCCCGATGATGGTAATGTAAATTAAGTTCCTAACCCTAAACCCTAAACCCCTAAACCCCAAAAGATTATGATAATGTAAATTAAGTTCCTTAACCAGAACTACAGGTTCGGGCTTCAGGCTCCTAGGTGGAAGCTGTGGCGATGAACCCTAGCATGCTACCCCTAAACCCTAAACCCTAAACCCTAGTTCTATGAGTACGACCGCGACTAGAACGATGACGAATCATGAAGGCTTTCTTGTGGGTCTAATTCTACTTTCTTCCTATTGCCAGCCGCTCGAGTGCACCCTCTGCGAGCCCGCTGCGTGCAGTTGACTGAAAGGCAGTGAAGATGCTGATTCTCCAAGACAGGAATGGAAACCTGAACCCCAAAACCCAAAACCCTAAACCCTAAACCCTAAACCCCAACACCTCTCATCCCCGACGGCTTGAAGCTTCTGGAAGCTCTCTACTTCATCCGTCCCGGGGAGGCTCTCCCCCAAACCCTGAAAGCGAAGTATCAAGGGGCAAGACTTACGGGCTTAATTGCGCTTTTAGCTGGCTCTTTTATTGTCGGCCGAGGCACCATCGTGAGCCGCCTGCAGCATGTCCTGACTGCCTGAACTACTCCTATCTACTATTTTGAAGGCTCATGGGTAGCATCACTCCAGTTCTTCCTGCAGACGCAGGGTGCACGGTCCAGGAGTTTAGGCTCTAACCCAACAGTAACAGCTCTCATCTCCCAATTCACAAACTCACCCCAAAGACTGTGTGGTTCTTAGTGGGGAAAGTTGAGCAGACCGAAACCAACAATCAATCCGAAGATCACTGAAGGTCGAGGTCTGAAGACGAAAAGGGGAAAGGGGGAAGCCTTCAAAGGAACCCCGAATCCACGAGCGGCAAGAAGCNATCACTGAAGGTCGAGGTCTGAAGACGAAAAGGGGAAAGGGGGAAGCCTTCAAAGGAACCCCGAATCCACGAGCGGCAAGAAGCTCAGCAGCCGCCTTTTTCATCTTGAGCCAAAAATAGTTCATGTCATAGATGGCTTTGAACAGCTGCTCTTGCATGATCAGATAACATAGCTTTACAATGGAGAGGAGCGTCGTAATTTCTCAACTNGCCGCCTTTTTCATCTTGAGCCAAAAATAGTTCATGTCATAGATGGCTTTGAACAGCTGCTCTTGCATGATCAGATAACATAGCTTTACAATGGAGAGGAGCGTCGTAATTTCTCAACTGGGAATGGGGGAATGGGTCATGGGGACTATTATTGGGGATTATATAGGGACTACTATAGGGATCCATTCCCCCATTCCCTACGAAGCACCAGACAGAAGAGTCGCAGTTGGTGACGAAGGAGCTCGGGGACTGAGGTAGTCTGGAGGGGTCGCTTGGTTCAGGGTCAGTTTGGCTCAATGGAATGAAGACCTCTTCTTATCCGGCAGCATACCATTCCTGAACCTGCATGATTATGAAGCCCCATAGCCCTAAAACCCCAAACACCCAGAGTCCTCCTGACCCCTTCACCCCAAATCTTTGCACCCTGTAGCTAAACCCTACCCCATGCAAGGGCCTCTTTGCAAGCTTACAAAAGCCTGAGGACGTGGATCAAGCCTAAACCTCCTAGATTCTAACCAGACGCAGAAATTTGTAAACCCTTAATTCCTGAAGCCCTAGAACCCTGATGAAACCGACACAGGCTCTGAAACAAATTCGAAGGAGGGCGTTGCCTGTCAAGGTGGATGCGAACCCCAAGCCCTACCAAGACCCCTCGAAACCCTCGTAGAACTTTGGAAAGCAAAAACCTCATGAAGGAACCCTTAGAAGAATTGTATAGGAACTTCATAAGAATACTTTGAGAACCTATCTTAATCAGGCGCTGACAGCACTCTTTAACAACCCTGAATTCCTTAGACAATTGCGGCGCTCTACACCCCAAACCCCTAAACCCCTTAACCCCCAAAACCCAAAACCCCTTAACCCCTAAACCCTGAACCCCTTAACCCCTTAACCCCAAAACCCCAAACCATGGCCTTTCAGGTAAACGTGGATCATGCAGGACTCGGGCTGGGGAGGCTCGAAGCGCAGGAAGCAGCGCAGCGCAGGTTCGGCCGTCATAGCTTCAACGAGCTCCTCTAGCGGGTGTTCCCAAGCTTTTTAGGCTTTAGGAGTTAAGGGTTTAGGAGTTTAGGGTGGTACAAGGATTTAGGGTTTTGGTCGTTTTAATAAGGGTTTGGGATTTAGAGTTACATAGCGGCGTGGAGTTTGGATTCTGTTCGCGTTTGGGGCTGAAGGTTATGGAACGGTTTAAAGTTTAAGGTAAGGGTTTCGAGGGCTTTAGGATTTCAGGGCCGGAGGTTCAGGGGCTCGGGGTCTGTGGTACGAGGCTTTGAAGGTCCAAAGGTTATCGGGTTTTTAGAAGGTTTTCCCGGTATAGAGGGGCATTTGGGTTAAGGGTCTCGGTTTTTTGGCAGAAAGATGACAACCTAGAAGCCCTTACATGAAGCTCTAAACCCGACAGAAACCTTCTACGACCGCATTCTCTCACCCATTTTTTGTGTCCTGAAGCCGCCGGAAGCGCTGTGTGAAGGAGTCCACATGAGCCCGGAGTTGCTCCTGGCTGAGTTGAAACGGTGATGTAGGAGGGCTTTAGGCTTTAGGGTACACATTCAGGGTTTCTATGCAGGGCTTAGGCTTTTTATTTAGGGTTTCTATTCAGGGTTTAGGGTTTCTATTTAGGGTTTACGCTTTCGGTTTTAGTGTTCAAGGTTTAGGGTCGAACTTGTTGGGTTAGCATCGGCAGACAGAGCCCGAAGGGCAGGTCTTTCGGTAGTTCCCTAGGCTGCAACCTCAAACGTCCGACTCCACATCACCAAAGATTAAAGACTCGAGTTGAAGCCGAAATCGTACTTTGCGGTGCTTGCGGCCATGTGAGCTCGTGAGGTTTGGGACCATCAGGCTACGAGAATGCGTCTTCAGCAAGTCCGCGCAAGTTTCGAAGCCCTGCCGCCCCTAAACCCTAAACCTTTTTCGGGCTTAGGGGTTGGGCTATAGGGTTTAAACCCTGAACCCTAAACCCTAAACCGTTTTAGGTTAGCTACATGATTTCCGACAGACGGGCTCAACCCTAGAAGCCCCGAATCCTACATTCAAACAAACCGATTACGCATAAACCCCAAGCATAAATCCTAAACCCAATACGAGCCCTAAACATACTATATCCTAAACCCTCAATGTTTGCCTTAACCCTTTGAGGACTTAAATAAAGAAATCAGATTAGGGAACCCTAAAAAGGGCTATTTGGGGTCCAGGCAGGGTTTAGGGTTCAGGACTCAACTTTCTTGACCCTCTACCCTAAACCCTCTACCCTAAACCCTGAGCATCCCTGGGACCTGGGAACCCTAGTCGCACGCCCTAAGCTCCCTGAAGCCTAAACCCCGGGCCCTAAGCCCCCAAGCCGTAAACCCGAAAAAAATGCAATCCGAAACCCCACACCCTAAGCCCCTTATAGATCCTTTCTATTTTCGGCACCCTTTAACGAATACTTGAAGGCCAGAAACCCCTTGAAACCCCCACGTGAAAATGCACGGTGTAGGGTTTAGGGTTTATAGGGTTTAGGGTTTAGGGTAACAGGAGGCTCCCTGGCATCCAACCACTGAGGGGCAAAGGTGAAGAGGCCGCCCCCCAGCCGACTTCGCCAGTCCTGGGCGTCGGGTGTCGGGCTTTACCTATAGTCTCCATTGTAGTTCCTTTTTTTGGTTTAACCAAAAATATAATTAGGATCCTATAAAGGTAGCCCCAAAAAGGAACTACAATGGAGACTATAGGTAGAATTGCAGTCGTTACGATTTAGGGTTTAGCGCTTAGGCTTTAGGGTTTGGGGGTTGAGGTTTTTGTTTGGGGGGGGGGGTCCGTCAGCACAATCCGAGCGCCGAGAAGATGTATGGCTTTGGAATTGGGTTCAGGGTTTTGGGTTGAGAGGTTGTGGGTTCAGGGTTTGGGAGTTCAGGTGTTTCGGATTTAGGGTGCGTGCCTCTTAGGAGGGAACGAATGCAAAAACAAAATGCTTTAGGGTTTCTGAAGGGCTCGTTGAATGGTCAGTGCAAGGGCTCCTGTAAGGCTTCTATTCTGCAGACTCCTTTCTTTAAGGGTTCCTTTAAGGGTACTATCAGTGCTTTACAGGGGAGTTATAATCCTTCTCCGGGCGCCTTATGTAAAGATGAGGAAACTCACACCACAAAGAAGCAACGGCTCCCCTAAGCCTTGAACCCCAAACCCTAAACTGAATTACTTACCCCTAAACCCTAAATTAGACTTACTCAACCCTAAAGCTTATATTGAAGTTACTAAACCCTAAACCCTAAATTAAATTCACTACAAAAACCTTGAAGCCTAAATTGAATTCATGAAAGCCCTAAACCCTAAATTACATTTATGAAAACCCTAATTCCAAAATCTAGTTTATGAAAACCCAAAAAGCCACAACAGTGTAAGAGTCTGTGGCCAGGGAGATCAGGCTCTCGGAGGCTGCAAGAAGTGCTCCGGCCATGCCTTTTGCAGGTTTAGGGTCTTTGGGGTTTAGGGTTTAGGGTTCGGCCTCTGCTAGAGTCGATCCAAAGACATGCGCCGGATTTAATCATTGAGCTCTAGAGTTTAGCAATTCAAAGGTAACCCAATACCCCTTAATTAAGGAATATGCTTTACACTATAGAGGCCATGATTTAAGGTATATTCCTTAATTAAGGGGTATTGGGTTCTCTGGTTTCGGACTGGGTGCTTGACGCTTCGGCATTTGCCTCAACAGTTACACGACGGTGTCTGTCCACGCCTCCGAAACCCTTGTACCAGGAGATGTAGACGGAGTCAAACCTGGGCTTCAGAGTAAACCCTAAACCCTCAATGTCATGGGTTCAAGATGCTAGAGTTCCTCAAGTTTCGGGGGCCAATTGCCCGAAGAAAGCTGAATAAATATGCGCTTTAATTATAGGGTTTGGGCTCGGGCCAGTGTAGTCTTGGGTTTATAGCAAAGATCGATGGTCATGAACAAGAGCGTTCCTGAAACCTTGCTGCTGGTCTGCACGGCTGGCAACATATCCCACACCGGGCGGTGTGTAGCACAAACAAGTCCAGGAGCAATGCACAAATGTCCCGAATATCTCGGCCGTAGAACGGCTTTGCCTGGCGATTGCAGGTGTCAGGCAGGTGTTGAATTGTTTTGAAATCAGGCTTGATGGTGAGCTTCTCAGATGGGTTTAGGGTTTAGGGCTTAGGAGGGTTAGGGCTTTCTCGGTTTAGGGTTTACCCCTAAACCTTATAAACCCTAAGACCGTCCGCTGGTGGTGCGGGTGACACCGGGCGTCGTGTTGTGGTGGCGTTGAGGTCTGCTCTGTTGGAGTGCTCGGAGACCGATGTCTTTAAGTGGGAAGTAGGGGGAACCTTTTGGGCTAGATTCCTGGACTGGCACAGATCTGATTCTTGCTGTTGCCATTGCGATCGAACTGCTTCAAATCCAAAGGCTGTCAAAGATCCGCGCCTCAAACAGGCGGGCACCATCCATGTGCAGCCGCGCACCCGACTCTGTCGCGAGGCGCCGGATCTCCGTTAAAGTCTCCCATGCGCACGTTCGTCCTCCATTCCTTGGTTGGTGTTGTTGATGTGAAAGGATTCCGCACGTTTCGCTGTCGATGAAGGCAGATGCGTGACTCATGAACTGCGTAACAAACTGACGGCGGCAAATTCAGTGCGCGGGTGACAACTGCAAAGCAACAGCCGAGTGAAAACATCAAATGCGAAGCTTGGCAATGTTATGTTAACTTACAAAGCTTCACCGGCGCGATGAAACTCTTTGCTCCATGTTTTGATGTGGCTGTACACGCAAATGCAAAATCACACAAATAGGAGTTTCCGAAAATAGGGGACCTTAATATAGTACCCTAAATAGTAGGATCCTTATTATAAGGACACCAAAATAAGGTAGCCCGGAAACTCCCAAATAGCACCTTCAGAAGACCGGTGGCACAAATCGCAAACAGTAGCAGACAGCTTGTGTACCTCAATTGGGTGTTTCCGAAAATAAGGGGTACCTTATTTGGGATCGTTATAATAAGGATCCTACTATTTAGGGTACTATATTAGGGTCCCCTATTTTCGGAAACCCCTAATTAGGCCCAGGACCTGACAATCTCATGTCCAGAAGGCTGCTCACAAAGGCCAGCATCCCAAACTGAACAACTTGAGAGCTAAAATACCTTCTGTAAAGCCTACGATTCTGCGGGTGTGGGCGCAAACTAGATTTGGGAGGCTCTGGAAAGTATCCCAAAGCCGGCGCAAGACTTCATCTGTCTCCTAGATGCAGGGATTGGGGTCTTGGGTTGAAGGCTTCAAGATGTTTCTGAAGCACTGGAGACATCCAACTTTAACAGTGAGGATTTTGTCAGTCTGTGGAGTTGTTACCCTTGCAAGTCATTGCGCCACAACTTGAAGTTTAGTTTAGCCGTTGTCGAACTCTCACTTCGCAGTGTGTGTCTGTGCATATATACATATACACATACCTACATACCTAGCCACCTACCTACCTACCTACATGCATGCAGACATGCAGACATACAGACATACAGACAGACAGACAGACAGACAGACATACAGACAGACAGACAGACAGCCAGCCATGTACACATATATACATATGTACATATCTATATGTACATACATTACAGCTTGTGTATGTATATGTATATATATATATATAGAAATATACTTGGCTGCTTTCTAAACCCCTCCTGAAAGTTAAAGTTCTAGCATACTTCTTATAGTTCATACAGAAACCCAAAATGTTAAAGTCCTAAGAACCAACCAGAAGAACACCAAGTGTGTGTGTATATATATATATACACATGCAAGCACCCACGGCTAGTGGTGTGAAGACTTCAGCACCGAAAGCTGCCCAAAGTTCATCCGCTGGGGAAGCTCGATGACCACCACGTCGCCGGGGCGGAGTAGGGAGTGCAAATCTTTGGGGCAGAACGGTCTCGTGAAGTGGCCCACGACTTCGACAGTGAAGGCCGGCAGCCTTTCTACCTGAGGGCTGGTCCAATATAGTTATAGGGGCCTTCATTAGCATAGGGTTTAGTTATAGTATGGCTATAGTAAGGAACCGTGGGAATAGTATCTGTAAATATTTCGGCATCGATAGTAATTGAACTTGGTGGGGTAGAAGGGTATAGGAGGTGGGGGCGGGGTCGGGGTGGAGTGGATTGGGGGTTTGGGCTGCTGGGTGGTGCTACAAGTAGTGAAGGGTTGAAGCAAAGCGGAGTAAAATGCTGTGACAATCGTACCCGAAACAATGCCTTTGCATACAATGATTAAACATACGTGCGCTCAGGTTTATGCACAGCATATCTTGCTTGGTGCAGTTTCCCTTATTCGCAAACTTCATTTAAATTTAAGCGCAGCAACCTTGTATCGCCGTCGGGCAAAGTGCAAAAACACATAGTCATCAACGGAATGAGCCGGGATGTCCTGATGCTGCTACTGATTCTGTTCTCGGTGCTACCAGCAACGACGATGATGGTGATGCGGCCGGTGGTGGTGACTCTGACAAGCTGAGAATGTACGGAACGCCTAAAGTAACCTCGAAAGCCACCACTCGGAATATGTTCTCCATCATGGACACAAACCTCTCGTTGACGACCAGCCGACCGTGACTTGCAACTATGCGCGATATTAATCTATGCAAAGCTATGCATCGGGGCGAAAACTTGAAGTGGTCGCTGCCCCCCAAACAGGCACCCATGTGCGCAGGAAGGAAACATGCTGACACCAAAAATCACAGTCGGTGCAAGCACAAGCCAGCACATGGAGACACGAGGGACACCCGTACAATTTTCCATTGATTCTACGCTGGCTTCTTGGCTACCTTGCAGATGCAGACTTCAGCAACGCTTGACTGCCAATCCATATTCATACAAACATGTATGTACATTTGCACAGGCATGCCGGTATGCAAACAAATTCTCAAGTCTAAACTGATTGCAAACGAGCCACCTTGCCTCGTGCCAGTCTCGCCTGCGCTGGCCCATCCCGCAAGCAGTCGTGATGAATCAAGTGGGACCTTTGGACCAAGCTGATGTCACCAGGCTTCCGGCAGCGCATGCATGAGCAGGCGGCTGTTCATGCTCAAGCCTAGACCCCAAAGCCAACACCCCTAAAACCCGAAGCCCTCATCCCCCAAACCAAACCGCACAAACCCTAACTTAAGGAATACTATGACGAATCTTCAGGCCCCCACAGTATGTTCTGCGACTCCCCTTTTTGTTAGGGACTTGAGGTTGTAGTAGCTCTGCTCTGTCAACCTTAGGCCCTAAACCCCAAACCCCTAAACCTGCATCCAAGGAACGTCGGATGTAGAAACAGCCTCCCCGAGGACGCCTCCTTGGTTGCCAAGTGTTGCGGCTGGGGCTTGGGGTTTTATGTTCTACGGGGCTTTAGGCTTGAGGGTTCAGCGCTTCTTGGTTCGTGAAAGGGTTCAGGGCTTGGGGCTTCAGAGTTGGGGGTTTTGGGGTTTAGGGTGTTGGGGTTTCGGGTTTTAGGATCTGGGGCAGGATTTCGTTAGGGCCATTCGGGTTTTGCTATCGGGAGTTGAGATCATGATTCCTCTAGCCCCGGAAAGAAGCTCCTACCCAGGCTCCTGCTGCTGGAAGTGGGCATGCAGCGCTGCACGCTGAGCAAGTGTGCCCGTGGGGAAGAAAAGTCCTGCCTCAGGGATTCGGAGTCTTTCAGGAGTTTTCGAAATCTACAGGGGCTCTACTGGTTGAGTGTTAGGGCTTTGGGGTTTAGGTTCAGGGTTTTTGGTTTGGGTCTGGGGCTTTGGGTGCGGGGTTCATGCTAGCGGCTGCTTTTTACTGTCATCGCGCTTTAGAATAGGGGTCCGAATGCCTCGGGGTAGGACGGACAGTGTAAGGCCCTACAGCTGTTGCTCGTTGGAGCCCCTCCACACAGAGGCACCCAAATCATGCTGATGAGCATCTCGACAGACCATCAAAGCCGGCTGCTCTTTAAATAAACCTAGACCCTAGGCACCAAAAAGAACCCAAACCACAAAATCCCCAATCTAAGGGCCTTAACCTTAAATTATGAGGATATTGTTTTGGGCTCCTTCATACTCTAATTCTCTATAAGGAACCACCAAAATAGTATAGGTAATCATCCAAGCCCCTAGAGCAGGCCCAAAACCCTGGAAGCCTCAAGGTTAAAACCAATAAACGCTAGAAACCCTAGAAACCCCAGAAACCCTAAACCCTAAAAGCCCTAGAAACCCTAGAAACCCTAAACCCCAAGGTTTCCGACCCAGCCTGTTTCCCAAGTATCTCGGCCACCTCTGCTTGCGAGGTTTGAGAAGGCCAAGGGGACCTAGTTTGGGGTTTAGGGTGTGGGGTTTGAGGGCTTAGGGTTGTAGGGTCTGGGGAGTAGGCTGAGCAGGAGCATTGTTTTCAAGCTTAGGCTTTGGATTCAGGATTTTGGGGTTCCGTGCAACTTTAGGGGTTTAGGATTCAGGAGTTTAGGGTTGAGGGTTCAGGGTTTTAGGGCTTTAAGGGTCTCTGAGGGTTTGGGGTTTAGGGTTCCGGGTTCAGGGTCAGCGACGCTCGGGAACTTGAGGCGTAAGTTTCAAAGTCGAGAAGCCAACCCGGCTGAGCCGTGAACCCTTAACTCACCCTAAAGGCCCATGATGGCCCATGTACCCACACAGTATATACATTGGCCTTACTGTAGTTCCTACAAAGGTAGTTTGGGGCCAAAGTATATACTTCTTGAATTTTGGTACATGGACCCTGGCGGTCACCGCGACATTTGGGCTTCTCAGTGCTCCTGTACACAAGGTACCCCATTGAAGGTGTTAGTTTCTTATGGTTGGACACTGTTGGATATTTCACGAATGAAACCTGACTACATGAAGAACAACACCAAGGTGGGCTCTACTGTTGGCGGGATCTGGTTTTCTGCATGATTCACCTGTGGGTCCTGTGGGTGTATGGGGAGATTCAAGGATCAGCGGTCAGAACGACAGATGGATGGGCATCTCGACAGACACAGTCATGAAGGAGCTTTTTCGAAAGTAAGGGACCACATGTAAAGCCTCAACAGTAGCATCCTCATCCTTATAAAGACACCCGACACATGGATCCCTAGTTGCTGTAAACCCCAACAGACGCCCCCCTAAAAATCGAGACCTCAGTTAAATAGATAGATGGATCGACCCATCGATAGTTCGACATATCGATTCGATAGGTCGATAGCTACTAGGTTGATCGGTCGATCGATAGATCGGCACATTGATAGCTCGATAAGTAGATAGACAGGTATAAAGAAAGACCGATAGATAGATAGACAGATAGATAGATCGGTAGTTAGTTAGTTAGTTAGTTAGTTAGTTAGTTGGATGGATGGATAGATAGACAGATAGATAGATACGTAGGTGGATAGACGGAAGGATGGAAGGACACACGGACGGACACACAGAAAGACAGAGAGAGATAGAAAGAGAGACAGGGAGACGAACAGAGAGAGAGAGAGAGAGACGGAGAGACGGAGAGACGGACAGAGAGAGAGAGGGAGACAGAGAGACAAAGAGAGACAAAGAGAGAGAGAGAGAGAGCGAGAGGCAGAGCGACAGAGAGACAGACAGACAGACAGGGACACAGAGACACAGAGAGACGGACGGACAGACAGACAGACAGACAGCCAGACAGCCAGGCAGGCAGGTAGGCAGGCAGGCAGGCAGACAGACAGGTAGACAAGGCGCAAAACCAGGTCGACAAATTTCGAAAGCTCCACAGCGAGGTTGAGGTCATTATAGCTTGAGATCTTGAGGGCTTTGTTGCAGCTTGTGTCAGACGGAGCATTTAGATGGTAGTAGGATATAGGAGTCAACAGGCAATGTTCAATGCTTCTGCCCCAACACATACAAAACTGCAAAACCCTAAATTCTAAACACCTACACCTGAAATCCCGGAACAAATTCAACCTGTACAATCAAAGCCTAGAGCTGAGCTCTAAGATACACAATCAGAGACTAGGCCCTTTAAACGTGACATGAAAACCTCATATAAAAAAAACCTAGGCCCTAAACCCTAATTAAAACCTCGGCAAAGCCCTAAACCCCAATAAACCCTAAGGCCCTAAATCCTGATAAATCCTAATACATCCTAATAAATCCTATAAATCCTAATAAATCCCAAAAGGCTCCACGAGCAGCTGAGGTTCCTCGGTTTCGAAGGCTTGCAGCCCTGCGCCACGACCGTAGACGTCCGCCTCCAGGCCCTCGGTAGCTGCCACCTTGACAGCCCGCCGGCCAAAACGGGCCGAAAAGGGTTTACTGTAGGGGCCTTAATACTTAGAATAGGGTTTTTTGGGCCCATGATGCTATAATTATAGTAAGGAACCCCACAACAGTATAGGTAATTATTGAGGCCCCTATATTGGGGTACTTGGTTTTACGGTTTAGGGTTTTTCATGGTTCGGGGTTTAGGGTTGTAGGGTTTGGGGGTTTTTGATGCTTCGGTGTTTGGGGTTCTAGGGTTGGGGGTTTCTCTTTAAAATTGGGGTGACGGTCTCTTTGTATGTCTGCCTGCGCGGCTCCCAACTGGCATACGTGTACGCCCCAAGAAAAAGCAACCCTCTACACGGTTTTTCAGGGTTTGGGGTGTACAGGGAAAGAAGCCCCAGATAAGAACGCAAGCTCATGTCAATAAAACAGAATCAGAATTCCGGACTCTGTCACAGCCCCAATCACCATTATCACCTGTGACGTACCACCATCACCATAGTCATGGTCCCCAAGCTGACACGGACAGCAGAGACACACGCAGCCAGCAGTTGTAGTGACAATGGTAGCCGACAGGATAGGCAAAAAAGTATGGACCGTAGGGATGGAAAACGGCGCAGAAAAGTCGCCAAACAAGCGCAGAAGTCAGCAACCATGAGCGACCATCGGAATCATCGTAGTATCTGTCATCGGCTCGGCCAGTGTCGGCTTTGGGGTTGTAGTACTCTACATCAACTGCACAAAACCCTCAACCCCTCAAACCCTCCAAACCGTAGAAAATCCCGAAAAAAACCTATAAAAACCCTCGATCCTAAAGGCCTAAACACTTCGAACCCTACACCCCAAAACCCCTCAATCCCTTCAAACCCTATAAAAGCCCTAAAGCTCTTTTTAAAGGAAGGCAACCAGAACGCCTCGGACAGTCGACTCAGACGCTGCGACAAGCTCTCAGCAGCGAAGGGCGCACTCAGATCACTCTTGGCCATGGCGGCTCAGGGCTTCGGGTTTTCGGCTTCGGACTCAGAGTTTATAAGAGGGGGTTTAGAGTTTAGGGTCTTAGGGTTTAGGGTTCTAGGGTTTAGGGCTTTAGGGTTTTAGGGTTTAGGGTTTAGGGTTTAGGGAGGGTTTGGGTCTCTGATCAGAGTTATGATAGGCGGGGGGTATGATACAGATTCGGGCTTAGGGTTCACGGTGTAGGATTTGGGTCTTTGGGCTGCTCTACTCTGAAGGCTCGGATTATTGTAGGGGCCTTAGGGCTTTCTCATTAATAATTAGTATATAAGAAACCCCCCAGAATAGTATTAGGCCCCGATAATTATACTAGGAGGATTTGAGGTTTTTGATGCTCTGCGTCTACCTAAACGCTAAACCGCGTTTTCGCATCCCCTGGTTCAAGGCAGGATTAGGGGTTCAGGGATTCGAGTTAGGGCTCTGTAAATTCCAAAAGCCTGGGTTGAGCTACCTTGTGTTTCGAGCAAGAGATCTCCAGGGCGTGCTCGCAGATCGTCGCTAGATGAAACTTGTGTTCATACTGCAGACTCGACGTATGTTTCAATAGCAATCGCAATTGCTGCGAGATATCGCCGGGCTCGAAGAAACTCCACATGCATGCCTTCTCGCAGTGCGCACCGTATGCTTGGAATCAGGGCATGCGCATCGTAGAATCTAGCAGAAAATACCACACACACTCTGGATCTCTTCCCTCCTCTCTCCCCCGCTCTCTCGCTCTCTCGCTCTCTGTCTCCCTCCCTCTCTCTCTTGGTCCTTCGGCGTCTCTGCGTATGCACGAACGTGATATACAAAGACGTATCTATGAAATATCTGCATATGCATATACACATATATGCATATGTATATATATATATATATACACACATGAGTATACGAGCGTGTTTGCATATCTACATGAGTTCCACCCGCCAAGCCTGATGTCCTTTCTGTGCTGCTCTGTCCATGCTTTCGTTTGCATCAAGATCCCGGCACAGAGGCAAGAGGACGCATGTGCATGGGTAGGTACAGGCTAAAACATCCACAGACGATGTGCTTGAAGCCGCAAGGCTAGTGCTCTCTGAGTGTGTGGCCAGGAGGTCCGTCTTGTCGCAAGCCCGCCCATCCGGTAGGACAACGGTCTCCTGAGTCAGGCCGAGACGGGAAAAACTGGGAAAAAGGCTAAGAGATCGGTGCGGTGGGTGAGACAGGGCCGTCAGCGCGTACGTGGCAATGACAAACGAGTTGGCCTAAACGACATGACGAATCGGGCAAGAATCCTGAATAAACCTTCAGCATGCAGTGTACTCTCATGCAGTCAACCGACGACTCATTGCGCCACTCCCGCTCACAAGCTGCATACGGCAAACATGCGTGAAGTGAAACTCTTCAAGCTGCTGGGTAGTTGGATGCCCTCCAGGCTCTGGTTGAACCTAAACCCAAACGTCACACTCTGCAGGCTGCTGGGTAGTTGGATGCCATCCAGGCTCTGGTTGAAGAAATGACCAAACGTCAAACTCTGCAGGCTGCTGGGTAGTTGGATGCCAGCCAGGCTCTGGTTGAAGAAATGACCAAACGTCAAACTCTGCAGGCTGCTGGGTAGTTGGATGCCAGCCAGGCTCTGGTTGAAGAAATGACCAAACGTCAAACTCTGCAGGCTGCTGGGTAGTTGGATGCCCTCCAGGCTCTGGTTGAAGCCATAGCCAAACGTCAAACTCTGCAGGCTGCTGGGTAGTTGGATGCCATCCAGGCTCTGGTTGAAGTCACAGCCAAACGTCAAACTCTGCAGGCTGCTGGGTAGTTGGATGCCATCCAAGCTCTGGTTGAACTCCTTGCCAAACGTCAAACTCTGCAGGCTGCTGGGTAGTTGGATGCCCTCCAGGCTCTGGTTGAAGNTCAAACTCTGCAGGCTGCTGGGTAGTTGGATGCCATCCAAGCTCTGGTTGAACTCCTTGCCAAACGTCAAACTCTGCAGGCTGCTGGGTAGTTGGATGCCCTCCAGGCTCTGGTTGAAGTCTTCGCCAAACGTCAAACTCTGCAGGCTGCTGGGTAGTTGGATGCAATCCAGGCTCTGGTTGAAGTCTTCGCCAAACGTCAAACTCTGCAGGCTGCTGGGTAGTTGGATGCCATCCAAGCTCTGGTTGAACTCGAAGCCAAACGTCAAACTCTGCAGGCTGCTGGGTAGTTGGATGCCATCCAGGCTCTGGTTGAAGTCTTCGCCAAACGTCAAACTCTGCAGGCTGCTGGGTAGTTGGATGCCATCCAGGCTCTGGTCGAAGTCATAGCCAAACGTCAAACTCTGCAGGCAGCTGGGTAGTTGGATGCCTTCCAAGCTCTGGTTGAACATCTTGCCAAACGTCAAACTCTGCAGGCTGCTGGGTAGTTGGATGATGCCATCCAGGCTCTGGTTGAAGTCTTCGCCAAACGTCAAACTCTGCAGGCAGCTGGGTAGTTGGATGCCTTCCAAGCTCTGGTTGAACTCCTTGCCAAACGTCAAACTCTGCAGGCTGCTGGGTAGTTGGATGCCATCCAGGCTCTGGTTGAACTCGAAGCCAAACGTCAAACTCTGCAGGCTGCTGGGTAGTTGGATGCCATCCAGGCTCTGGTTGAACCTAAACCCAAACGTCAAACTCTGCAGGCTGCTGGGTAGTTGGATGCCATCCAGGCTCTGGTTGAACTCGAAGCCACACGTCAAACTCTGCAGGCTGCCGGGTAGTTGGATGCCATCCAAGCTCTGGTTGAACCTAGACCCAAACGCCAAACTCTGCAGGCTGCTGGGTAGTTGGATGCCATCCAGGCTCTGGTTGAAGTCACAGCCAAATGTCAAACTCTGCAGGCTGCTGGGTAGTTGGATGCCAGCCAGGCTCTTGTTGAACCTCGAGCCAAACGTCAAACTCTGCAGGCTGCTGGGTAGTTGGATGCCCGCCAACCTCTGGTTGAACTCGAAGCCAAACGTCAAACTCTGCAGGCTGCTGGGTAGTTGGATGCCTTCCAAGCTGTGGTGGAAGTCGTCGCCAAACGTCAAACTCTGCAGGCAGCTGGGTAGTTGGATGCCCTCCAGGCTATGGTGGCCCTTCCACGTGAGTGACACCGTTTCGTTGAGGGCAGCAACATCTGTGTCAGACAAAGTCTTCTCCTCGAGAAGGCGCTGCCAACTTCTTGCGGCTCGACCCGCACCAAGCGTCTGCACCACGTACGAGATCTCTCCGTGCTGGACTTGATGCAGCAGCAGCTCGCGCTGATCGATGATGCAGCCACCGGATGTCAGCACGAGCATCTCTGCAGGGTGGCCAACTCCGGCTGCGATGCGTTCCGCTACATCCCAGCCCGTTTCGGCAGAGTTGACCTCCAGCTCAAAGCTGGAACCTGCCAG
>BGNK01000189.1:3549-24154 GCA_003297005.1 Symbiodinium sp. clade A Y106
GTGCGAGGGCGGAGTCCGGTCGGTGTCGGGTTGCGACGGACACTGGGACTCGGCAGGCCCAGCTCTGGTCCCGCAGGGATAGTGTCTAACCCTGGAGACCTCATGTAGGGGTCTCGAAGGGCAGGCCCCGGGCTTGCACTCATGTATCCGGGAGCAGCTTCCGCTTCCACACTCTCTGGCTGTCCTGTAGTACCGCCACCAGATGAAGCAAGTGGTCCGACACGGGCTGGAACATGGGCACTCGCCTGTGCAGCGTTTGTAGTCTGGAGTATGTTCGGGACTGCAGCACCCGAAGCAGTCTGAACACAACGCACCAGCATAGCATACAAGTCTGAGTTGGACATCGGNGCAGCACCCGAAGCAGTCTGAACACAACGCACCAGCATAGCATACAAGTCTGAGTTGGACATCGGAGTGTCTCCCAGCTCCGCTTGCCCTTCCGAAACCAAGGCATCCCACTCCTTCTGGGCTTCCGAAGATCCAGCCATTCCTCTGAAGCAGCCCGCCGCTGCAACTTGCACCTGCTGCTGGTCCTCGGTAATCTGGGCCTGTGTGTCGAGGATGTCCTGCTGGAGCTTCTGTACATCGGCCGCGTGGCGTGCTCGTTCCTTGGTAAAAGCAGACTGCATATCTTTGGCGTACTGGGCCCACATCTGCTCTTTTCTGGCTTTCTCTTTCTGCAAGCGCACGAGTCTGGACTCGGACTTCCGTGCTTGGTTCACTGCAGACTGGACAGCTTGTACCAGGCCAACGCCCTCTAAGGAGGTAGTGGAGCGGCTNCCTTGGGCCTCTCCGTGGCATAGGCCGTTTGCTCGTAGCCAGCAGCCTCCCCAGAGTGCCAGCCATCCGACCATCCGGAGCGTGATCTGTAACCTCCGGACCAAATTTTCCAGCCTTTCTGCGGCCATTGGCTCTTGCCTTGTTTTCCCATGTACTGCCCTGAACCGTGGTGAGTTCTGAGCGCCCAAGCCTGCGCGTGGGAGATGAGGCCACGCCGCGCGGCTTTTCTGGCCTTAGAGCGCTTAAGGCGCAGATAGCGATGCCAGCCTGGCGAGCGCTTCGCAATGGCTGGAGAAGAAAGGGCTAGGGAAAGTCGACACAATTTGTGCCTGGGGCTTTCAGCTATCGTCCGCTGTTGACGTGTTCTGAGCCCTCGAAGAATGACAGACCCACATTCCTTCGCAGGCTCTCGAACTCCAAGGATAATGTAGACACCGGATTGCTAACCCGCTTACCTCACAAGGGAGTACAACAGGATCCGCAATGTCAAGGCCCTGAAAACAGGAGTCAGTTAATCAGGTGTCCTCTGAAGTCTGAAGCCCTCAACTTTAAAACAGCCCGGAACTCTGACTAAAAAGCCCCAAGCCCTGAAAGCCCTAAACCACAGACCCGACAAACCCTGAACACTAAACCCCGAAACCCCCAGGCTCTCAACCCTACACCCTAAACAGACTCGTCAAGACAGTGGTTTGCCCCTCTCTGGAAAAGGAGGGGATATCCGAGATCTTAATCTCAATGAGGGTTTGGGGTTTAGGGTTTGGGCTTCAGGGGCTCAGGTTTGTAGGGTTTCGGGCTGGGGGGGGGGGGGNGGGGGGGGGGGGGGGGGCCTCAGGCTTACCTACGCCGGGTGCCTTCATCGTCTGCTGCAGAAAAACCGCGCTGACAACATTCCTCGGCTTCTGTCGGCTAACTCAAGAACACTGTGCTCATCTGAACCCTGATTTCGGCTTCGTCTAACTTCTAAGCTGCCTCAACCCAAAGACCACATGATCCGAAGCCCTGAACCTCGCTCGAAAAACCTTAAAACCCTATGTCCTAAAATCCCGAACCCTCAATTCCTTCAGCCGTGATCCCGAAATTCTCTTAACCCAAACTCTAAACGTAATATAGCCCTTAATAATTGAAACAAGGTTTTGGGGCCCATTATACTATACTCATAATAAGGAACGCCGAAAAATAGTATTGGTACTTATGTAGGCTTCTATAGTAACCCCATAACCCCTCCAGAAGCCCGTACTCGCGTCTACAACCGTCACGAAGCCTCAGAAAGCCTGTTGCTGCCATGAAGTTGCAAACTCTCTGTCCTCATGCCATGAGAGCGCTTGTGGGGTAAAAGGGTGGAGGGTGGTGGCCTTCATACCTCTACTAAAGACCTGATAAGGGCTAAACAAGGCCTGCTTAAGTTTTAGGCTCAAATCGAAGCCCGTAAGAGGGAAACTGGCTACTGAAGATTGTGTATGATGTAAGCCATGGAACAGCATCAACCGAAGCACTCCCGGAATGTAAACAAACTGCTCAAAGCTCCCTGGGAGGATCAGGGGGCTGGTAGCCGTTCTATTCAACCAGTGTTTAGGTTTTTGGGGATAAAGGCTTTCCTAGACGAAACCCACAGCTTTTAACCCGGACCCCGAGCCGCGTAATCTCATGCCTCCGGAAAGCTCTTATTGTTGTGAGGTGCTTATTTAGGGTTTAGGGTCTTAGGGTTTAAGGACGCCCAAATCCTGCTTTCTCATCCTGCTCTTGTGAAGCCCAAGTGGCAGAACCGCGAAACCTACAAGACAGCGGTACACAATGAATCCGATGCTGAACCTCGGGAGGCATTGCTCCGGGCATTGAGTTTGTGAATTCCCGGCCCAAATCCTTTTTTGGATGCTTCTGGGCATATTGCTCTGTGCTGGTTGCTGGGCACTCAACACTCCTTTGCAGTATTGATATATCAAAAGCATGCATGCAATTTTATGCCGTAACCACGGCACCCTTGAAGCAGCACCTAATGTTCCCATAGTCGGTCTACTGCTCATGTCTAGGCTATGCAGCTAGAGGGTCCTACCTTTACACCGGCTGTCCCTTTGCTCATTATCTTCAACTTGCTTAGTTTTCTGTCACATCCTTGAAGTTCGGCTTGACTACTGTCGCAAGACGGTCTACACCGACGGCACCGATGGTCCTGAACTCGCAAGTCGCCTAACGCCGAGCTCGCAAATCCAAGTTTGACAAAACACTTCTGGGTTTGTTTTCAGGGGTTGAGCTCATTGATGCAGGCCCGTGCTTTCCACTGCAGCAAAACTCTTGAACACCCCAAACCCGAAACCCTGACTCTCCTGGCCAAGGAGCACTTCGGCGACGTTGTCCTGAGTGTCTCGGTGCAGATTTGGGGTCAAGCGAAGTGACTAGACACGTTTTCGGGGTTCTGGGTGAACTACGTCGACAAGACATATACAACTGCAAAACAAGCATGGCAATGCGGCGAATTTACGCAGCTATTTGCCGAAGACGTCTAGATCTCAGCACAGTCTGGGTAACGAACAATAAGAGCTTGGGTGAAAAAGGTACTTCGCACTACGGATATACAAGCATTGAAGGAGCACAGTGCGATTGAGTATTCCGTCCTATCAACCCCAAGCACCGCACTGAACAAACGCTGCCACCCACCTTTCCTGAGACCTTGGCTCCACATCTGAATGGTTCTCAGCCTCCCGTTATAACATGCATATATATATGTATATATATATATATGCATATGTAAGTATGTTATAATCGACCACCAGAACACTATTCTACGGATTAAGGCGCTGGCAATGAAACCCTATGACTAATAACAACTCTATAAACTAGAAGACGTAATTGTTTCAGCTACTACGGCCCCTACATTACACCTTGAGCCCTCTGAGCCTTTCTGCCCCGTGCAGTTCCAGCGGCCACGAGGATCCTACACGCCGGCGCCCAGTTGGCAAATAAGACCTGTTTTTGTTGTGTGTTGTAGAAGGCGAACACCCTAACGCGGAGCGTCGCCAAGAAGAAGAAGAACCAGTATGGGGTTCAGGGATTAAGCGCAGCGAGTTGTTGCTTGGTTCGAATTCCCATTGGATGTCCTCTTCCTGCACCGCCTGCACCCCAAGCCCTCCGCTAGGAAACTTTGAGCTTCAGCCATGGTCACACCCTAAACGTCTGAACAAAAGGAAATCATGCTCCGAATGCTACGGGGTTAAACCCCCAACGGATGTCGGTAGGTCCCCAACGGTTCACCCTACTCTACGTCCCAGTCAGCTAAGCCCCAGTTGTGAACCCTAAATGCTTCGGGTTCTCGAACAGTTCATCGTTTGTTTGTTTTCTTTTTCGCTTTAGGCTGAATAGTCTCGGAGTATGTTTTGCTGCCGTAGTGACGCGAAGGCCGCTGCCTACCTTCCGTAAAACATAACAGGGTTTGTTTGATTTACGTGCAGAGGCCGACAGCCCCACTAAAAGAGCCTGTAGCAGCGTTGTATTCCGTTGCAATCCCATCCTTATTATAAGCCTATAGAACATAATTTGGAACCGATTACACTATAAACGAAACACTGCTACGTTGCGTTGGCTTCTTGTGCCACTCGGCAGCGCGACCCAAATGTGTTCTGGCTTTGACGACGGCCGTGCGCATTTCTGGATCACGCCAGGCTGTGAATTTACCAATCAAAAGGCGCCCGTCGGAGCATATGTGGCATCCAGTGTGTTCCAGCTCTCTGTAGGGGTCGGGGAGGGAGAAGCCCATGGCGCTGATGCTCGTGAAAAGTAGCTTTGGGTTCGTGATGTAAGATATCCACAGCCGACAAATGTCAGGGCTTGCGAGGTGGGCTGCAGGCACATCGTTGCCTGGCTGGAATCGGCACTTAAAAGCACGAAGAGGGCAAGCGGAAGGCTGCGGGTGCAAGACTATCGGCAGGTCCAACCCACCCCTGGGGCCGCCCTGTGTTGGGTTTCATGATAGAGAGTGATACCCAGTTGCGGGCTGTCAGCGGCTGTTTCGCGAGCAGTCTGATGTCTGTTGCGAGCGAGGTGCCAAACCTCAGCTCGACGCGCAGAGGGTTGAATGGATGCCGACGGCATGGAGTCGGTGGTGCGCCATTTGCATTCCGATAGTCCGGAGACCCGCAGCCCAGTGGGTGGAAACTGGTGCGACCCTGGTAAACCACGGCTGCGAAGACACAGCTTGTGCTTCGCGTTGCCTGCACGAAGACTGGCGACATCTCCACGACCGTCTGCATTATTGGGGCTTCGTGGACTTCGTGACACCTTGAGGGGCTTCGGAAATCTTCCGGGTTTTTTTCTGCTCCCCGTCCGATTCAAAAAACAAAGCAGGCAGCGGGCCCCAGGGTCTGTGTTCCAAGAGCTGCTACGCCCCTGCAGATTTGCCCTCGCCATCTGCTCCTCGTGCGTATCGGAAACCGTTTGCTCTGTACATGTTCCCTATAATTACGACCAAGTATTTTGCTTAGGTTTGTACCCTGGTATTAGGGGATGGCAAGTCATTGCGCACTGGTTTGGGGTTACAGGCAAGCCCTCTGCCGGATACAGCAAAGAAACGACGACACTCCCGCCACCCCAATAGTATGTATAATAATTAATTACCCAATACCTATGGACCTATAAAAGGCCATGTTTCTACATACTTTTGGGTTCTAGGTAAACCATATAATATAGAAATACCCAAAACCAGATCCCCATCGAGGTCGCCCGGAACCCCTGCCCACCCTACAAGTGTCGGTCAAATCCCAGCTGGGCTCTCTGAATCCCAGCATACTTTTCAAGACTTCGGATATGCCCGGAGCCTCAAGCCCTAAACCCTAAAGCCTAAAACTCTCAATCCCCGTCCAAGACTAAGCTGAAAAATCGGATCTGTTTGCCTCGAACATGGTGAGGAGAGTTGCACTGAAGGTCCCATAGTAGCCTCGCGTCTACGGGCGATCATACAGGCTTAGGTCTCGATGTGCAGGGGTTCGGGGGCAGCTACTATAGGGGCCTTAATAATTAATTAGAATAGGGTTTTGGGGCCCATTATACTAAAAATATAATAAGGAAACCCCCCAAATAGTATAGGTAATTATTAAGGCTCCTATAGTACGGGTGGAGGGTTTAGGGCTTACAGCTGTGGGTTGAACTGCAAAGACCTAGACCCCAAAAAGGTGTTGCGGGCTTTAGCGTGACGGTCTGAAGGACAACTTTGGGTTTACACTAGCCTGGGCCCGATTTGATCCAAGCCTAATTTCGGTTTAGGGTTTAGGGTTCCGGGTTTAGGGTTCGCTTCCTTGCGGGTTCTACAAGGCCAAGGGCTCCATAAAGGATTTTGGGTTCTGGCGGGTTTAAGTTTAGGGGCCTGAATGATTGTAAAAGGGGTTTGCGGGAATACTCTTTACAGTGATTACAGATGCGGATATTGCTCCTAATCATTCCTACGTGAACCTTGTAAACAAACTGTTGTTTTCTATAGATCCTGATAAGACGCCTATGAAGATCGAGCATTTAGATTTCTGTACTAGTCCCTAAGCCCTAAATCCTGAACCCATCGACTCTCCTGCTGCATGTGTCGGTGTCAGGGGTGTCAGGTCAATTCTAAGGGCCTAGGAGCTTCACTGGGCTCCTTCTTCAAGGCTTCTGTAAGGGATCCATAAGCCTACTTGTCGGGTATCATGGGGAACTAAAGGTTAACTTTTTTCATACTGCAAGCATTATATATAGGGAGTATACTGCCCCAAAAAGGTTAAAGGTTACCTACTCTACTTCTAGGTAAGAGGGCTAGAAGGGTTCTACAGGCTTTGGGTTCAGGATGTTGGGCTTCAGGTTTTCGGCTCAAGCAAAGCGGGCTTAGAGTGGCCTAGTGCGTAAGGTCCGAAGGATGGAAGGCGAAGGGCTGGGGCTTGAAGGGCTTTTTGCCCAATCCTTTAAGAAACTCTCGGGCCCTTGTGAAACCCCACAAAATCTAAGCACCTCTAACCCCCGAAACTTAAATCTACGACAAGCCCCAAATCTTGAAGCGAACCCTCGTAGACCCCTTGATCAGGTTCCCCAAAAGCCCCTTAACAATAAGGGTACCCTTTTTCCTACTAGTTGGTCTTCATAAGGCAACCCCAGAAAAAAAAAGGGCAAACTGTCTTGGGGTCTAGAGCTTAGGGTTAGGGGTTAAGGGGTTTAGGGTGACTGGTGAACCTCGCCGAGGGATCTCTCAATGGAGCACTCCTAAAGCAGGCGGGGCAGCGGAAAACTTCTCGTCGGACGCTGGCATCGATGGAGCTGTCCTTCGGCGTTTCAATTCGAGGAGAGGGGTTTACCGTTTGGGGGTTTAGGGTTTAGCGGTTCACGGGTTTAGGGGTTTAGGGTTTAAAGGTTTAGGGGGTTTAGGGTTATGTAGCACCATGGCCAGAGATGCCCTAGCCCCCCTCTTAGGGTTTTATGGGGTCGATAGGGCTACTGCAGGACTTGGGGTTTAGGGGCTGGCTCTGTAAGGATTGTTACAGGACTTTGCAGGGCATTTGTGGGGCTACAAATGGTGTTGCAGGAGCCTGTAAAATGTCAGAAGGACCAACTTGTCAATCCTGAAAGGCATGGTTCGTATCCCATATAGGGTTTAAAAGGTCAGACGCATCCTAAGAGTCGAGACCACCAAACACCATATCTAACTATTGACAGTATCGCGGATTCAGGATATGGGTGATAGGTTTGGGATTCAAGCGTTCGGGTGACTCCAGACTTCAGCTTGTTGGCATTCTGGCCTTTGGCCCAAAACCCCATCCTACAACCTGCCCCCTTGTCGCCGACAGGCCTGCAAGTACGTCTGGAGCAGCTGCATGAGCAGCATGCCGGCAATGCCTGAGCTGCATGCGGGTCTGCGGGGTTTTGGAAGGGGGAACACTGATGACAATGCATTCTGTCCTATGGCCTTAGACTGTAATTGTAGCCACTGCTACGAACACTTGCGGCGAATTTCACTGACTCTCATTATCTCTATGCTCTGAAATTTAAACCCCTGAGCCCATGCTAATATCTATGCAGAAATGTTCTATATGTGTGTGCACAACCTGAAGAAGATGTATACATACCTACTTCTACTTACAGTTACAGTATAACTTTATAACAGTACCCATATTGATATTCATACTTACCTCTCTCTATCTCTCTCGATTTTGTCTGCATGATGTTTTGCGTTTGTTCTCTGTTCCGGTGGGCTTTCCATGCACGTTGAAGCCGTGCCTGCCTATGTCCTTCGGAAGACTAACATGTCCCGTTCTTTACAGTGATTACCATTACTACTGCTCTTATTTTTCAAACTGCGAGGGCGAGCTCTAACTATAGTCGATCGATTATCACATCTGCTATATGTACTATAGTGCCACTAATTTCGCTGATACCATTGCTAATGTAGGGGCCTTGATAAATAGAATAGGGTTTTGGGGCCCATGATACTATAATAATAATAGGGAGCCCCCAAAACAGTAGAGGTAACTATCTAGGCCCCTATACTATAGAACCCTACTATAGATCCCTTATAGACCCAGACCCCTTTAAGGAACCCTATAATCATTAAGGCCCCTATATTTTACCTGTCCGTGTTTCCATCTCACGGCCTCTGTCATTCTGGAGCCAAGAGGCATTGAATTACGAGAAGCAGGCACAAAGACCAGAAAAGCACCTGCAGCAGTAGAAACCTATGAGACGAAAATCCAGGCTGGAGGGATCTAAGGGTTTAGGGTGATCTGGGCTGTAAGGTTGAGAGCCTTATGTCTAGAAGGGTGACGTAGCAAGCTTGTACAGGAAAGGGTCCATGGAGCTTACAATTTCCAAACTCAAAACAGGGAAAAGATACACCCACAACCCAAAACCTTAAACCCTAAACCTTAAACTCTAGACAACAAAACCCTAAACCCTACACCCTAAACCCTATAGACCCTACAGACCCTCAACTCTATAAACCCTAATCCCTAGATTGGAGCAAGGAAATAGTTCATCTGTTCAGCTTCAAGGCCAGAGCATGAACCACAGGCTCTAAACCCGACAATAGAGTTCAGGGTTTAGGGTTTAGGGCTACACACACATATATATATATATGTATATATATATATATATATATATGTATGTATGTATATATATATAGTACCCCCCCAAAAAAACACCTACCTCCAAACCTGTCTGTACCACACGTCAGTACCAGCACATGCACACACATGCAACATGGATTAGTGTATACGAACATTACTTCATAACCCGACAGGGACTGTGTATGCAGGATCATGCCCATCAGAATTCACTAGAGGCCCGGCTGCATTAAAACCCGCATTTAACAAAAATAAGGCTTAATGCAACCAGGCCCGTGGAACCAAAGAACCAAGATGCCCAGGACTCTTGTATCTTGGATCTTGGTTCCACGCGCCTGGTGGCATTAAGCCTAACTTTTAAATACTGTTTTTAATGCAGACAGGCCGGGGAACCACATAACTAGTACTGGTTATCATGCTCGATATCGAATACTATATACTACATATATGTATTATTGTTACTATCATAAAAAACGTCGATTTGTCACGTTCACTGTCACATGGTCACTGCTGCAGTGAAAGGTGAGAGCATGAGGGTTGCTGTGCATGACGTATTGATTGCGCGATCATATATATGTCTGACATCCCAAGCTGCAGCTGATCGAAAGCAAGCGCTCCTGTACTCCTAGCTCACCCCTGTCCTTGTGATCATGTCGGCGCGTCCCTCCCTGGTAAACTTCGGGGGCACCATGTACGATATTGCCTGTCAGTATACACCGTATAGAATATACCCTATAGGATACTTCTTAGACGCCCCTATAGAATATCCTAAAGAGTACTTAATAGACAAGATTTCGAGCATGGAACATCAGTCGGAGCCCAAGATTTGACAATTTCCGGTTGAGTTGTAGCTTATTGGCTTATTGAGTACATCAGGAACCGACCAGTAAAAGCATACCCCTTCTATATACTTTCCAGAATTTCATAGAAAATACCCTAGGTAGCGCTACATAGCATTTATCCAATATACCTTGTATACACCTTATGGACTACTCTTGAGCCTATAGCATACCGTGTAGAATGTTGTCATATATATATATACCCTATAGAATACCTTTTATACGATACTCTTGGAATACGTTATAGATACCCTATAGAATGCCCAATCGAAGATCTTGCCTTTTGCGTTTATACCCTATATAAGCCTTATAGAATACTATTTGGAATATTCTATATATGTATGATGCTCCCCGTATACTTTATATATACTCTTCAGAATCCCCCTTGGCATACCCGACATGAACCCCTTACATCAGATTTCTATAGGGGAAATCAGAAGGAGCCCAAGATCTTGCAGCTTGTTGAGCAAGTGATATCTATGAAAGAAATGGGGAATAAAGCAGAACAGCCTGTAGATTACTTTATAGAATACTCTTTCTACAAACCTTCAAGAAATTCATATAAAATACGGTAATACTTTGTAGAATATCCGCTATATTGCCCAATATACTTTGTATACCCAGGATCTGAGAGTTCCCCAGTTGAATGTTGTTTACTGGGTAAGGGATTCATATGAAGCAAGTGCGGAATCTAGGATCCAGGAACTCCTTGAAAAATCGAAGCTTATCTGGAAAGGGTTACATATAGAGACCAAAACTATTACGAAATACACCCCATTCATACCCTGTAGAATACCTTCTACAATACCCCTTGTGGAATAACTTGTAGAATACCTTTTAGACTACCTTCTACAATATTTTTATACAGTTCCACCGATTTACCCTACATATACCTTATAAAATACCATCTGTAATACCCTGTACAATACCTTGCAGAAGACCGCCTTTTGACACATCCTGTGTATTTTAAAATTGCCATCTAGAATACATATGCAATACCGTTTAGGATATCCTTTAGAACCCTAAAGCGAAGGATTTTCAATATGGAAAGCCAGCCGGGGTCCAAAATCTGAGAATTTCCAGTTGAATCGTAGCTTTTGAGTAAGGGGTTCCTATGAAGAAATCAGGAACCAAGAAGAACAACCTTACAACTACCCTATAGAATTCTCCTCTTATGCACCTTAAAGAATTTCATACAATATACACTACATGGAATACATTATAAGATGCCCTATAAAATACCATCTGGAAGAGCTTACAGAAGACCGCCCATGTAATATATCCCCTGTAGACCTCAAATATACTTCATATAAAATATCCTCTAGAATACCTTTTCGGATACCATTTACAATAACTTATAGAATACCCTATAGCCCTATAGATCACGATTCGAATAAGGAGCATCAAGAGGAGCCCGCCGTTTAATAGCGTAGCATACAGAGGACATTAGACCATGCTTCGTGGTATTGTCTTGGTTCGAACGGTGTTGTGTCGTCGTGGACAGGGAATACTACGCAATACAAGACTGTTGTTCGGAGTGGAGTCGTAACCTGGTTAGTCTAGAAAGTACAAAAAGAGGCTTCGAGGTAGGTTTTTTCGGGGGTGTAGCATATATATATATACATATACATGTGTGTGTGTTCATTTATGTCTATATATATATATATGTTACATATATATATACACATGTATATTTACCCTGCCTAAACACAGATCTGGCTGACTGGAGGTTTCTCTGCATTTGAAGGGTTTCAGGGTTTGGGTTGGCATCCCTGCTTAAACCCTCTTTCCCACGCCACAGGCCCTGGCTTTGTATCCTAGACAAGGCTCAACACCCCACCCGATGGCTCGAGCTTGATCAACCATGAACCAATAGCCCCTGATAGGGTAATATAGGGGCCTTAATAATATGATGATTACGATAAGGAACCCCCAAAATAGTATAGGTATTTATTATTAAGGCCCCTAATAGGGTAAGCTTGTGCGCTGACAGCTGGGAGTTGCAAACTTGTAGGATCTAGTTTTTTTCAAGGCCGCTAAAGGAGACCGAGCCTAGTCTCTACAGCCATAAACAAATCGAACCGGAAGCACCGCAAGGCTGGAGTTCAGATTTCCGAAGTTTCAAGAGAACCGAAGGTGTAACACCCATGCTGGGTTCTTGTTAAAGGATTTAATGTAAGTTACCACAATAGAGATCTATAGTAATATGGTAACCTCGTCAACTTAAATCACTAGTTCCTGAACAAGAACCCAGTATGCGATGCAGGGTTCTGACAGAAGGGCTTCTATAGGGGTCTAGGTTTGCAGGGGCCTCAATACTTGGCGTTAAGCTGCGAGGGTATATTCACAATGCAGTAAGGACAGTCTGCGGAGACTATACCGTGGGCATTCGGGAAATTTCAAGGTAAACCATTGCTGCTTGTTCAGGCCTCTGTATTCTGCTGCTACCCACTTGAAACGGAGTCGATGCTTACAAACCGCTCCCTGCGACGACACCGAAGCCAAGCATACCCAGCATGTCGCACTGGCACGAGCTGGAGCCACACAAGGACCTACTGCTTCAAACTTCCATGTCCTAGATCTCGAAACCCTTAACCCCTTGCCCATAAACCCTTGCTCAAAACATAAACCCAAAACACTCTAAAGTCCCAGCGGCCCAAGCCACTAGCTGACATGAAACCCTAGAGACTAAACCCTGACTGAAACCCTAATCCCCGAAAACCCTTGTATAACCCGTACTATCCCTTTCAAGGAGCCGCTTTATGAACCCCTTACAGATCCCAAAACCGCAACCCTTGAACCCTAAACCCTTATAGAACCCCAATGTATGCCTTTTGGATACCTTATCACAGATCCCTGAAACCGTTCCGTATTATGATTTGCTTACATACGCCCTTTCGTAGGTAGGTTATTTGGGGTTAAGGTCCCAACACCCTTACTGAAATCCTAAACCCCTAAACCCTAAACCCTTATTTATCCTGTATAAAACCCTGATATATCCCTTTCCGATACCTTTGGATCCCTGAAACCCTAAAGTAGAAGCCAGAAAGTTGGAACATGAGTATCCTCATGCCCTTAAGCTAAAGTATAAGGGATCCTAGCACTAATCCTCCTAAACCCATGTTCCAACTTTCTGGGGTTCACTATAATACACCCTAAACCCTAAGCCCTAAGATCCCTGAAACCCTAATACAAACCCACCTCCACACTTGCTCGTACGGACTTCAACAGCAAATGCAGGGAGCCCAGGAACTGTGCATCTCAGCGGGCAGTTTAAGGCTCCTTTGAAGGGTTCTCTATTAAAAATCATAAGAAGGGGTTTCAAAGGGTTCTCTATTAAAAATCATAAGAAGGGGTTCTAAAGGGTTCTCTATTAAAAGTCATAAGAAGGGGTTCAGAATTTAGGTGCTATATTCAGGGTTTATAGGGTTTAAGCTGTCTAGGGCTTAGGGATGTTTAGGGGATTTAGGTTTTAGGAGTTTAGGGTTTGGGGCTTTGTGGCGTTTGGGAGTTTAAGAAAATGCTGAGTTTGCTTGCACGGTTTTGTATTCAAGATGTTAGGCTTCAGTGCCTGACCTTTCGGGTTTAGGATTCGAGTTTAGTGTATTTTAGACGACACTGCCCCTCCCAGGACGGCCGACGAACCGTCCCGCGGCTCCAAAGCCCCTAAACCCATATTAAATTAGGTAAAACCCTGCCGCACTACGCCTCAGATCCGAAACCTTGAACCATACACTTAAAGGATCATGGGACTTAGTAACTAGGGTTATAAATAAGGCAACTATACTTATAATGACTTATAACCCCAATTAAGGGACTTATAACCTTACTTGCTAAGTCCCCTGATCCTCCAAGCACCTAAACCCTAAACCCTAAAACCCTAAACCCGAAACCTCAGACCCCAAACCTGCCCTCAAACTTAAAGCCTGGATTCTAAGCCTCCAGACTCCTCCTGGCCACGCAGTGCCTGCCCTCAACACCAAACTCTCTGCAAGTGGCAAAGCCAGAGGCTACATAAAATATACTACCGTTATGGAATTAGGTCCCAAAAGACCATCCTTACTATGGTTCCAGGGACCTATTTCCATAATCCCTAAACCCTAAACCCTAAACTCTAAACCGTAGTTATTTGGAACCGAAGGACTGGTCAGTCGGCTTCACGGCGGAATAACCGCCGGCGGGTACATGCGGGCTTTCTGAATAATGGGAGAGCCTTCTCTCAGGGTCCTCATGTTGGAGGTCCTACAGTCTTATGTCATGTCCGTACTATCGTATGAAGTATAATGCCGATGAGCAAGCTTCGGAAAGCAAGCAACCATCTACATGACTGAACAACTAGAGCAGCTTAAAGAACACAAAGTACCGAAGCGCCCGAAGTTGCTGCCCAAAGTACGCCGCAGCACGCGAAGAGCTCGGGCGACCTTTGCGAAACCTTGGCAGACCGTTTGGGCTTTGATTTAAGGTGCAAAGATTTTTCTTATTGGAAATACAGGGTTCAAGGATTGAGGGATTTGCCAGGTGGATGTGTTATTCCATGCTGTGCTTTGGGAGGATACCTTGCCTTTTGCACACCAACAAGGCATTGTGGAGCAGGGTGGTGGACATACACCAAACCCTAAACCGAATCACAACACTAGCTGATCCGTCCAATGCCCTTTGATCGTGGTGAGAGCGAAACTGACCAACCACGAAGAATGCAGGCACCAGCACCACAATGTAGGACTCGCAGTGCATCAGCTGGGCACAGACAGTCCGCCCACACGAGCTCGGTTTCGAGCAGTCGAAAAATGTGCCCCTGATTGAACCCTTGAACCCAAACACAAGACCAGTCTGAAACCCAACTTGCTCGTGTCGCTCCCCCTCGCTTCGATGAGAAGGGTTTCCGATTGAAGTGGGAACTGATAAGAGGGTACTTGTGCATCGTGCGGATGTCTTCACAGGACTTTCAGGTGATGCGCGTCGGAACGAAATTGTAAAGCTACGCTTCCTAACGCTTCCTAAGCCAAACAGAACCCTAAGCCCTACACCTCTAAACCCTCAACAACCTCTGGAGGCTGCTGGGCCGGGAACCCCCAAACCCATTGAATTAATCCCATCTTCAGCCGTGCTGCGAAGCATCCGCAGAAAGGGCGCATCGAAGGGAAATTCGTCACTAAACACGTCCTGCAGCACACGTGTGAGGACTCCTTTTGTGTTTCTGGGCTTGGGTTCAGTTTAGGGTTTAGGGTTTAGGGGAAGTTCAGGGCTTTAGGGATCTTAGGGCATGGGTTCTGAATGCAGGGCAGGGCTTTGGTTTTGGCTGACTTCTGAACGAATCCACAAACGAAGCGTTCAGCCTCGTAAGGTAGGTACTATATATAGACTTTAGCCACCAAAGTAGGTACCATTTGTATACTTGGAGCCCTAGGGTAAAAGACATATAGATCCCAGAAAGCTAGAAACCTAATAATTCGTCAGCCAGGCCACCGTCAACACAACGGGCCACATCAGTCGCCTACGCACTAAATCTTGTCCTCATATTTGCTAGACCCTCAAAACGCAAACCGTAGACCCCAGAAGGAATGTTTAGTACTCAGGAGCAGACCAAGCTACCTGTCAAAGGCAGGCCTGTAGCTCCAACACTGTCAGAACCGCGCAAAAGTCCCCACAGGATATATTCTCGAAGTAATAATGGAGCCACAAGCAGGGTTTCATGGAGCCACCGGACCAAACGTGGCACTTCACCTGTTTAAGCAGAACATAAACACTCTCACCTGACACAAAAAAAGAACAACCACGACGAGGTTGAGCTGTGTTTGGGTCTCACGGTTTAGGGTTTTCGGGGATACAAAGTTTAGGGGTTAGGGGTCGTGCTAGAGGCTGTAGAAGCCTGAAGAAGTGCCATCACGTTTCCTGAGGGCTCCTTGTTAGTTCTACTAAATGAAACCCCCCACACCTTATTCTCATCTAAACCCTAAACCCGTATACCCCCAAAACCTTCTCACAATCGTTCAGACCCTTATAATTCCGCTATGACTTGTCGGCTTCGCGCCTCAAGTACACAGCAGATGACCACTGTAAGGTCAATCCAATTGAACCTTGGATTTTAGGAGTTCGGGTTTAGGATGGCTCAGATTTCGGGTTTTGGGGTTTAGGGGTTTAGGGTGTAAGGGTTTAGGGGTTTAGGGTTTAGGGTTTAGGGGTTTAGGGTTTAGGGGTTTAGGGTTTAGGGGTGTAGGGTTTTGGGGTGTAGGGGTTCAGTGGTTTAGGGTTTTGGGGCGTAGGGTTTCGGGGTGTAGGGGTTCAGGGTTTAGGGTTTAGGGAACCATGGATGGAAGTGTCAGATTGCTTAAACGTTGCGGTTGGGACCCTAAACCCTGAACCTTAAACCCCTGACACCAGGAACAGCAAGCCCAAAAGTTTGGGGTTTCGAGCTACAAAGAGACCGTAGACTTGTAAGTAGCAGGCGGAACTCTGAACCATAGACCCCCAAAGTCCACCACCCACACGAAAGCAAACACAGTGAAGGAGTTATGGTAAACCCCACATGGATGTGGCATCAAGACAAGGCACACTCGCTTGAAAAACCGGCCTCCCACAAAAATGACTCGCAGCAGAATATCAACCACGAAGATCGCGGTGAAAGACCTCAGCAGTTTAGGGTCTTGGATCTACCTGAATCCCCGAAACCCTTCCTTTTCGGGCGCCTTTTTGTGAGCCCTTTAAATAACAGTGCAAGGCCCGGCCCCAAACCCAAGGAAATAAAAGTTGAAACTTTCAGAACCGACTACCTTATAAGAGCCCCAAAACTTGAAGAGTTGAGTTTAAGGGGTTTCGGGGTTTAAGGGTTGAGGAATAAGTCAAGGTTTAGGGGTTAGGGTGTAGGGGTTTCGGGGTTTAAGGGTTTAGGAATAAGTTAAGGTTTAAGGGTTAGGGTTTAGGGCTTATAAATCTAGATACAGCCCCAACTCGAACTCTACTTTAGTGGACACGTCTGACGCCTCTGAGCACTCGGAAGCACCAGCCCTGGAACTATGTAACTATGTCTCTAATCCAAATACTATACGGGCCCTCACAGTCTTAGAAGCCCCTTACAGGTCTGTAGTTCTTCTTCCATAGTACTCCCATAAGACCCCCTTTACCTTATAGGAGTGGCATGGGAGGCTTATGGGAAACTACCCACCTAAGAACTACCCACCTGTAAATGGCTTAGAAGTATACCGGAGTTAACCCTAAACCTTAAACCCTAAACCCTTTAGTAGATGATCCGTCTCAGCTCCAAATCTTGGAACGTAAGCTTAGAGCGCTGCCCATGCAGACAACGAGGCTTGGGCTAAAGCCTAAACTAAAAGAAAGACACATCCACCGCATTCTGCAGCCTCTCTTAAGAGCAAGTGGCCGGTCGACCCACCGAAGCACCACCTCAGTTCAAACTACAGTGCTTCTTTTCTTTTTTTGGAGGGGGGGGGGTAGTCCAGGGCTTTGGGATGGGTTTTGAAGATTCTAAGATGGATTTCGACAATATTTTCTGAATCTAAACATCGTGTGCCTGCGCATACAGTCTTTTTGGGTTTCGGATTTCGGGCTCTGCAACTAAAATGCGCCAGTGCTAGAAGGGCACAGGACGAAGGCACCGGGACATTCCCAGATCACGGGACATGTATCGAGAGGAGAGTGCGGAGAGAGCTTAAAGTTTAGGGCTTTAGGGCTTTTAACCCTCTAGTCTATATACCATAAACCCTAAACCTAAATCTACCCTTTTTAAACCAAAGGCTCTTACTGCTTACTGTGTTTGAACCGGATAAAAAGTTCAAAAGCCTCTGACCTGAACCCCAAATTCTCCCATCAAATCCGGTGCTCTTCTTGCCTGTGGCTCTTCACCGTGCTTTGACTGTGAAGAACGACTGTCGTCGGTCAGAATCACTTTTGCTGCTGTGCTGACTGCTACAGATTTGATTTGTGGGCGTGAGACCTTGCAATCTGGACAAGCCAAGCGTGAGGGGATGCAGGATTTTACAAAAACCCTACAAACATCAAGGGTCTGAAACCCAGGACGACAGGAACGAACCTAAATTCGCACACCCGAGACCCGGGCCGAAACCCTGATTTGCCCACAGTTGGCACTCCGTATCCTGCTTCCTACAGCCTAAGCCCTGAATCTTCAAGTCGTGAACAATGCACACTGAGCTCTGACACTGAGGCACTGGTATGTTTTGCCACACTTCGATGGGGCTTTCCTCCATGCGGGGGTAGGACAGAGCATGGCCAATCCTTAGTGATAATAGTATTAGTCGTCGTGGTAGTAGTCGTAGTCGTAGTCGTCGTCGTAGTGGTAGTGGTAGTGGTAGTGGTAGCGGTAGCGGTAGGGGTAGCGGTAGCGGTAGCGGCAGCCGCAGCGGCAGGGGCAGTTGTGGCAGCGCTGGCAGCGGGTAGTTCTAGTGGTGGTAGGAGTCAAGTCAAATCACCATCACACCCCCACCCCCACATACCCCCTCCACCGACATCATCAGCTTTGGCACCATCGCTGCCACATCACTGCCGGCACCAGCAACATGAGGACAACGAACACACACACACACACACGCACACACACACACATGGAAAGGGAGGTAACAGTACCATGAATCAACAACCAAAAGCTACGAGAATGCACGCACCAGGAATCTTGTTAGATACAGGCCATCATTCTCGCCGTAACGACCCTCGAGAATTACAAATCATTCCCATTATGCCTGCGACGAGCTAACGAAATGGAGTATTGTGGAGCCACAAGGACCCTGGCCGAAGAGGTAACAAGTAATGGTCGTGGACAAAGCTTGTTGCAAGTAACTGCTGAAACCTGGTGCCACGAAACGAGTCAGAATATTATCTCCGAGACTTGGCAAACAAAAGCTAAACCCGAAACCCTGAACCCCGAGACACTATGAACCCTGAACCCTCAAGGGCTCTTAAGAAAAATCGTCGAATGCTCAGGTCGCCCTCAAGACTAAAGCCTTAACGTTGCACCCCACAAGCCTTAGACTGTGAATTCCTCGAAGGCTCAGGTAGCCTTGATACTGCAGCTGCAGACCCAACACCATAACGCTAACCAGGATAAGGCCCCCGATGACCAGCTCCTGGGAAAGAGGACGGTTTAGGGTTGTAGGGGTTTGAGGTTTTGGGCGTAGGGCTTCGGGCTTAGGATGGTGTAGGGCTTGGGGTCTTTGGATGAAGGCCCATTGTTTCGTTTCCAAGTGCGATGACCCTTTCTCCACAGCTGCATGTCGATGGCCTACCTCACAGGAGGTATACCCTCAACCTAAACCCCTAAACCCCTAAACCCTAAACCCCTAAGCCCTAAGCCCTAAACCCTAAACCCTGACCCCTAAACTCTAAATCCCTAAACCCCTAAACCCCAAAGGCTTCGAGTCGCCGAGTTTAGGCTTCGGGTTTAGGGTGTAAACCGCCAACTGCCGCTCTGTAAACCGCCAGCTCCGATCGACAGCTTGCTTGGAGGTTGAATAAGAAATCCAGCCCCTGGATTTGGGCGAACATGTGCTAGAATTTGCCACACCCAATCAAAAGAAAATAAGAAATTCAGGGTCCCCTACCCCCGAAACCCAATTTCTTATTCAATTTCTTAAATGCTGCCCCAAGACCAGAAGTGCAGGACCCTAAACACGTTACAGTACCTTGAAATTTGGGCTTAAAGCTTCGGGATTTAAGCTTCAGGTTAAAGGGGACAGGAATGAGTACAGCACTTAGAGCCTTAAAACTTAGCGGAAACCCAAATGGACGGGTTTAGGATTCCTGCAGCAAATCGGCGAGAGTTTCGGAGCTCGCCCGAAGGCAAGCAACAAAGGTGAAGATTTGATATTAGGATTCCTGCAGCACATCGGCGAGAGTTTCGGAATTCGCCCGAAAGCAAGCAGCAAAAGTGAGATTTAATATCCGGTCGCTTTGACGGGCTTAGGATTCCTGCAGCAAATCGGCGAGGGTTTCGGAATTCGCCCGAAGGCAATGGGTGGAGGGTTGAAGACCTGATATGGATTTCGACCAAAAACAAAGGAAATAAGAAATCCAGGGGCTGGATTTCTTATTTCCTGGTTTTTTGGCCGGCCCAAAACCCCGGAAATAAGAAATTGCTCCCTCCCAAAACCCAGGAAATACGAAATCCAGGGGCTGAAATTCTTATTTCCTGGTTTTTATGAGCCCAGGAGGGTTGTGCAGCAAATCGGCGAGAGTTTCCGAAGTTGTGCAGTGTTTGCGGCACAGGGTGGCGCACTACATTGGCCGAAAGGGGAGACGGAGGCGGTGGAGGATCAATGATCTGAACATCACCATCCTCTAATAGGCGGTGTATTAGGGCCCGGGCTCTTCTATGTTGAGCCCTGGACGGCGTCAGAGGCGCACGATACGTCTCCAATAAGAAATCCAGGGTACCCTAAACCTGGCGGGTATCACTTATGACTCTGAACAGAGCGTATCTAAATAAGAAATCTAGGGTACCCTGCATCGGATACAGGAGTTTCTTATCCACCGCCGTCACTGTATAGAATTCGAACCCATTATTAGGGGACTTGTAACTCCACTTATAACTACCCATGAACCTCCACATGGGTTCACCGAACGATGAGAACACCAGCAGGGTATGGGAAAAGAGCGGCAAGCCTACAAGCCCTAACTGGATAGACATGCGGCAAACCTCCTGGGACCAACAACCCGAAAGAGGAACCAAACCGGAAAGTCTAAGCCTCGAACCCCAAACAAACGATAAACCTTAAACCCTCAACCCTAAAACCCAAACCCTTAACCCTAAAAACCTAAACCCCAAACCCTCACCTAAACCCTAAAACCTAGCCCTAAACCCCAAACGAGCAATCTTTTAACAGCCGAGGAACGTAGCCGTCGCTCTCGAAGATTGAGGCAGACATAAGCTCCTTGGATCCCAACAGTTGGGGGGGG
>BGNK01000189.1:24246-43636 GCA_003297005.1 Symbiodinium sp. clade A Y106
GGGGGGGGAGGGGGGGGGAGGGGGGGGTCCAAAGAGTGTTTAGGGTTTAGGAAAGTTCGGAATGCCTCCCTAAACCCTAATCCCCAAAACCAAAACCCTAAACACTAAAACCTAAACCCTAAACCCCTCTACAAGGTTTCTACGCTTTTGGTGTTTACGGTTTGCACCGGGGTGGGGGCCTTCTTGAAGTTAGGGCTTAAAACACAACGGTGTTTTATAGCAGGATTCTGCAAGATTTTATCTTGTGGGATCTTGTGCGGTTTCGAGCTACCATATGTGGAACCGTATGTTAAGCCAGAGGGTCCATATACACTACATGATTATGGAATTGGGCTCCAAAAGACCATCCCCATTATGGTTTGGGGACACTAATTCCATAATAGGAGTATATATGGACCCTCTTATTCTAAGGATCTACATATTAGGGCTCCATCTGCAAGTTAGGGCTCCATCTTCAAGTTAGGGCTCCATCTTTGCAGGTCCCTTATGTTCTGAACTCCCATATGGGTGGTGGTCAAAATTATGGTCCCTTTTTGGGTACCCTAAATAGTAGGTGCCGTACTATATCAGGGACCCCAAAAGGGACCATAATTTTGACAACTACCCATATGGCAAGGAACAATATGCCCGACATCATCAGCAATAGGGCCTAAATCCTAAACCCCTAAACGCTAAACCCCGAACTTACCACTGAAGCTTCAAACCCCAGTTACAGAAAAGAGGCACACCCAATCCGAACCTCGTAAACACTACATAAGGCCCCACGTTCCATCATAGCTGCACTGAGGTTGCTGGTCACGTAGGGAAGTCCGTCTTGTCGGTGGAGAAGGAGCTGTCAGAGACTTTGGGCTTTAGGGCTCTTAGCTTCGGGCTTCTTTAAAGATTTCTGCCGACTATACCCCAAACCCTGAATCTGTAAGGGGCTTGGGGGTTGAGGCTTGGGGGTTTAGGCTTCGGGGTTCAGGGCTTGGGAAGTTTAGAGACAGGCAAGCGACCCTTGGGCCCTTTCTTTAAGGGTTAAAGATTTAGGGTTTAGGAGTTTAGGGTTTAGGGTTAGTAGAAGCCCAAAAGTTGGAAACACGGTAGCCTCAACCCTTAAGATTAATGTATAGGGAATCCCAGCACTATTTGTCCTGAATCAGGTTTCCAACTTTTTGGGGTTTACTGTAAAGTCTAGGACATAAATCTACATAGTCATAGGGTTCAGGGTTGAGATATGGGCATTCAGGTCTTGAGGCTTTCTGCGAATAGGACCCGAGGTGACGATCCTCCGCAACCACCAACTTGGAGGATCAGGGGAGTTAGTAAGTAAGGTTATAAGCCCCCTAATTGGGGTTAGAAGTAATTATAAGTATAGTTACCTTATTTATAACCCTAGTTACTAAGTCCCATGATCCTTTAAGAACCTCCCAACCTCCCAGAACTGATCTCCCCACCGCTTGCTTTCAAACTAGTGCCTGCTTGCTGTACGTGAACCCTACCAACAAGTAGCAAGACTATCTCCTGAAATTGCCGAAAGCCCGAATGAAGCCGCAAAGGGTTGGGAAATACACAATTGTTGATGCACGCACTTCTCGGACCTTCTAACCCAAAGGGGCCAAGTAAGAGCATGGCCTGTACTCTCAGGGCCCAAATATCTACCACGAGCCTACTATGATGGTACATGCACCCTTAGGATAAGTGCATTCGACTCCAACGAACAAAGTCGTGGTTCTCAGCAGGCCCTCCCTGTGCAGTGTATACCCACTGAAGCACAGTTAGGGTGTCGGGAGTTGCCTAGTTGATGATGAAAGTATCCGAGTGGGGCCCCAACCCAAGCAAGAGTCTACAGTTCACAGCTCGATACTCTCAAGCCCGCCCTGAACCCAAAACCCTAAACGGAACCAGTTTGGCCTTGGGATCCTCGCTTATGCTTGCAACCACACCCATATGGGTCTCCTTTCCGCAGACTCGGGCTTCCGCCAGGCTTTACACTAAACCCTGAGACCTTACAGCCCGAAACACCCAGCTAATACTCCAGAAACCCAGAACCTTAAACCCTAAACCGGTAAACCCGCTTCTCTAAACGCCTCAACCCTAGGCCCTCATGGAACCCAAGGGTTTATAGGACCCGGGGGCTGAAGGTCGATGGCTTCAGGATTAAGGGTTTATGCTGCTTATGCTTAAATAACGGTGTAGGGTTGAGGGCTGCAGCATCAAAGGTTGAGGTTTGCTTGGGGGTTTAGGAATTTACGGCTTAAGGATTGAAGGTCTGTGGCTTCATCAACGGTTCTGGGTTCCACCAACAGGACGACATGGGTGGATGTCCTTTAACAACACCAATGGAGTTCCGAGGGTAATTAATATACTATACTATACCATACCATACTATACTACAGACCGGATCCGCCGTCTAAGCCAATCATACGTCCTAAAACCCCTTAATTAAAGCCGATAGCCTTACCACCCCAGAGGGTCTTGGCACTTCATGGTTTAGGGCCTAGCCCTAAACCCTAAACCCCAAACCCTAAACCTTAAACCGTTAGGGCTATATATAGGGGCCGAGACCCTGAACCCTGAGACCCCCAAAACGCCAAAGTCCTACACCCTAAACCCTAAACCCCTAAACCCCTAAGCCACCTAAACCCCCTAAACCCTAAACTTGATTACAACGAGGCTAGAAGTGGCTTAGGGTCGAGGGTTCGCATTTAACTGTCTCAACACTACCAGCAGCCCAACTTAGGAAAGTCCCCCTTCATCCTCAATACCAATACCACGGAGCCGAGTAAGAACCTGTGTACATCCCAAACCCGAAGAAGTTCCATGACGTAGGGGCTTTCTTGATTAGAACCGGTTTTGGGGGTAGACAGAGCCAATACAATTTCGCGACTATAATAAAGGGGACAGAGGGGGCGCTATTGCAAATTATCCAGACGTAAACCCTAAAAACCCTCGTATGCACCGTAAACCCTGAACCATAAACCGTGTGACCAAGTGATTCAAGGCCGTGTCCTGGCTTGTGTTTCGTGTTTCACCGCTTCCTGGAAGCACACAATGGCCTTCGTCCTGACGTGGGTTCTAGTAATTTAAGGCTCCCGTAATGTAGGTGCCGAAAAAATCGAATAGGGATTTGGGGTTTGTAACACTATAATTATCACAAGAAACCCTAAGATAGCGTTGGTAGTGACTTAGGCCCCTTTACGACAGGGTCCTGTGCGGCTTTTACGCGGCTTTCAGACTTTTGGGCTCTTGGGGTTTGGGCGTAGGCGCTCAGGGTCTTTTGGATTAGAGTTTTAAAGTTTCGGGCTTTTGGGTTTTAGAGTCAAGTGACGTTACGGCATTGGATTTCAGTGTATGTTTCACCATATTACGTTATGCTTTGCTTTATCATATTGTACTTCTACTATATCATTTTACAGTATAATAAGAGACTCAACCCTAAACTGGGGACTTAGGGTGTGGGGTGTCTTATCATGGATTCCCCAATCCAAAGGGCCCTAGGTGCCAGTATTGGGGATATTGACCCAAATCATGAAAATAATTCCTGATACTGTTGATGGACAAAATCCTGCATTACCCATTATAAGGAATATACCATAATTCCCATAGTTTAGAGTCCTTAAGGTCATGCAGGATTTTGTCCATCAGCAGTATAGAAACCCTACATTCTACTATTTAGGCATCAATCCAAGGACATTGGAGTCTCCGTGGGAGGATTTCGGCCGAGGGTCCACAGTTCACGAAGTACTGTTGGTGATATGAATCCTGCATTACCCATAACAAGGCATATACCATATTACAATAGTTCCCATAGTTTAAGGTCATTAAGGTAATGCAGGATTTATACCATCAGCCGCAGTGCATGGGTTTAGGGCTTAGGCGAAGGGGGTGCGGCCTGGCAGGTCTCTGATCCGGTGCTCCGGCTTTTTTGGGCAGTTCCGGCTCGTTGCAATAATGTGGCAGCAGGTACACTATACTACACTATAATATATATATATATATACTGTACTATACTATACCATACTGTAGTATGATATAGTCGATAGTTAAATACAGTATGGTATGTTAAAGTAACAGCATCACATACTCTAATGTTCGCCTCTCTTGAAGGTCCTCGGCTGGAAGGGATTTGCAGGTCATAGGGTTTATGGCTTGGGGGCTAGAGTTTAGAGTCTACTGTGTACGCTCTTGACAAATGCGTTGTGGAGCTGGGGTTTAAGGTTAGATTCGAAGGCTTCCTGTAGGGGCCAGAGTAGTTTTAATTTGAAGGCCCCTACAACACCCGTCTAAGCAGAACCCTATTGTACTTCTGAAGGTTCCAACAAGGAGCTCAATAGGGTTGAGGGCACTCTTGCAATCCCTAAACCCTAAACTTTCCCGGACCTCGCTGCTGCGGCTCTTGATGTTTCCCATCGCGTAGGTCTCATCTGCCTGTGGGGATTCAAGGGCTTAGGGTTACGGGTTAGGTGAATATAGGGGCCTCAATAATTAGAATAGGGCTTTAGGGCATATTTCTGCTAGAACTGTAACTATTAGAAGGAATCCCCCAAATAGTATAGGTAATTATTAAGTAGCCTATATTGAATCCTAAGCCAAGGTATGCAATTGCTGATCCCCGACAGGCTCCTTATCGAACACTTTTCCCATTCTCCGCAAGACCGCTGCAGAGGAGCTGTATAGTAGAAGCCAGAAAGTTGGAACATGGTTTTTGGAGGATTAGTGCTAGGATTCCTTATACTTTACCTTAAGGGCATGAGGATAATGATGTTCCAACTTTCTGGCTACTACTTTAAGCTCTTCAGCCCCACACTTCGGGATTCCATGACTGCGCTCAGGGGTTTGGGGTTTGGGGGTTTAGGGTTTAGGGTTTAGGGGGGGTTTGGGGTTTGGGGGTTTAGGGTTTAAGATTTCAACCTGATGTTCACAGTGGTATAGACCACGCAATACAAAGGACGATGCTCGGATGCTCGCGAGGGATACTGCTGCTTTATGTGTTGCTGACTACTCTGATGGTCATGGCGATGGTGAAAGTTCTTGCCGTGGTGATGATGATGTGGGTGATGTTGATGTTGTTGTTGATGGTGAAGATGAGGATGAGGATGATCACGATCATGGTTTTGGTCGTTTACAAGCTCCGAGGCCAAGGGTTGCCAAAGTTGTGAATTGTCAAGTTTCCGTGTGAAGAAACGGAGCTACCAAAAATGACCCTGACCATGGATGTGCGATGAGAAAACAATCGAATGATGCTGAACAACTCCCGGGCAGCCTTGTCTGAGCTGTCTGTCTCTTCCAGGGGCGGCAGGAGCGTTAATGAAGCCTAGTGCTAGGAAGCTTCTGTTACCGGGTTTTTGGGGTTTTAGGGTTCAGGGCTTAGGGCCAGGGCTTCCAGGGTGCTCCAGGCTTCTAGGCTTCTGAGAGTCTTTGGGCTTGTCGGGCTTACAGAGGGATATCTCATGATCCCCTCTTTAAGTACGCCCATAAACCCTCAGCCCTACGGAAACCCCAAACTTTTACGGAAACCCCAAACTTATATGGAAACCCCAAACTTTAGACTCTTAGACCAATCCCTGAATTTCGGAAATTCTTGGGATGCTGACGATCTCCAGCTCGCAAGGGGGGCTAGGCGATACCGCTATGAGCCTTTGGGTTTAAGGCATAGTCTGTGCTTTGACCTTGGCAGGGCTTCATGGTTCAGAGATCAGTTTTCTGCTTTTTTTTTGGTTTGGGAAAGGGGTTTAGGGTTTAGGGTTTAGGGTCTGGTTAGTGTGCAAGGTTTGGGGTTTAGGATTTCGGGATGGGAGGTTGAGGTTTAGGCATTTCGGACGCGAGCATCAATACATCTATGCCCCAAAACCCTAATTCCTAAATCCTAAACCCCAAAGCCCCCAACCTGCATCCTAAAAACCCAAACCCCGAAACCCAAAACCCTAATTCCTAAATCCTAAACCCCAAAGCCCCCATCCTAAAAACCCCAAACCCGAAACCCAAAACCCTAAACCTAAACTCCTCAACCCCCATAACCCGACAGACCCCTTGTCGACCTCTTGTGGACCGCTGAAAGAACCCTTAAAAGCTTAGTTGCTGAGTTCATTAGCCCCCAAAAGTGTACACTTTTGGTTTTAGAGTGGGTAATACTATCCCAAAAAGTGTACACTTTTGGTGGGTAATATTATCCCAAAAAGTGTAAAGTGTAACTCAGCTACTAAGAAAGGAACACGACTCATCTCCAAGGCACATGGAGTGGCTCACCTGAGGCAGAGACAGTGTTACTGGGTTTAGGGTTCTTTTAAGGGTTCTCTCACGGTTCCTCTATAATGGCTTTGGGGATATCTTCAGGGTTCTACAGGGTTACTAAAAGGGCTCCTTTACGGGGTACCCATCAGGAAGTTGGTGTTTAGCGTCATTCCCACGCACGTGCGCCCTGTAGAACTCTGGCCCCTCAAGAAAAGAAGGCATGAAGCCTAATACCACCTCCGCCGTAAGGTGCACAGACCCTAGGCCATGAACCCCGAGCCAAGTTTGGCGTTCCCTTCCCTGATTACATCCCCAAAATGAAACTTCACGAAGAACGAGAGGGGCTCCTCAATCTGAAGCTTCGGGGCGGTGGTTCGTTTTGCACAGGGCTGCACAAGCCCTAAAGGGGTCTCACGTGGTAACTTTTTTTATGGGGCGACCTGCTGACTCTGGAGACCGGTTCTGCAGCTCAAGGGCCCCAACAAAGCTTGCACTTACTTAGGCATAAACTCCATATGACTGGTTGTCAAAATTATGGTCCCTTTTTGGGCACCCGAAATAATAGGTGCCGTATTTTCAGAATGAGCCGACAAGGGACCCTAATTTGGACAACCACCCATATTAGGGTCTACAAGGAGAACCTACAAAAAAGCAGGTTATGGTAGCTTAAGGTAGACCTTAACGCCTCCTCGTACCTACTAGACCCCAAACCCCAAGCGCGCACCCTCTTTGGTTCAGGGCTGCTTAGCGTATACGAAACAAAAATTCGGGTCAAAGAAGTTAGTTAACTGAGTTAACCCTAAGCCCAAAACAAGAAAACCCAATGCTTCCTCGCTAGGCTAACATAAGCTGGGCTCTGTGCCAAAGCACCATCACACCCTTGCTAACCGAATCCCGTGAAGCAGTGTAAGACCCGTGTCACACTCTACAAGGATCGGTTTCTATCAAGCCTACGGTTGATGACATAAGTTCTGCGTTACCCAAAACAAGGAATATACCCATGATTCCCATAGTTTAGGGTCTTTAAGGTAATATACAGGACTTATATCATCAACAGCATGGTTCAGGTCCAAGGGGGGCGCTCTTTCTTAAAAGTTCTATGAAACCTAACCGATACCCTATATAAACCCTAACCCCTAAACCCTAAACTCTAAACCCTAAACCCTAGAACCCCTAAACCCTAACCTTTAAACCCTATGAGTCAGGTCCAAGGGGCGCTCTTTCATGACGACTTCTGTCGGCTCAAAGCGGGTCGGAGATCCCCGGGTCGGGGAGCCCGCTGGCGAGGGAAGGCCCTTGGCCAGGGAAAGCGGGATTGTGAATTTTAGGGTTTAAGGTTTAGGGTTTAGGGGTTTACGGTTCAGGGGTTTAGGAGTTTAGGGTTTAGGGTTTAGGAGTTTAGGGTTTAGGGGTTTAGGGTTTAATGGCGGTTGTTGAAGGTTGTGTAGGGAGAACTTGGGATAGTGGCTTTGCGGGATTCAGGTTTTCAGGGGTTTCGTGCGGGGTCACAAGGGTTCTAGGACGGGTTACGTAAGGATTCCGGGCCCTATAAACCCTGCGCAAACCCTAAATCCTTAACACTGGGGGTTTACCCGAAAGGAAGAATGGGTTCCCTCATTTTCAGAAATTTCCCTTTTCATGGCCTTTTGGTTCTGTTTTGGGGGGCTCTATAGGAGTTGATGGGGTATGCACTGAGTATTTATGGAGACTTCATATGGTTTTAAAATGTTTTATAGGACCCCGTACTAAAACAAGTAAGCCCTGAACCCTAAACTAAAGCCCGTAAACACTAAACCCCAAAGCCCTAAACCGAGAGACTATGGGGGAATACCGGTTCGGATAAATTGTTGAGACCTCTTAACTAGGTGGCTTCAGAGTTTATTTCCCATGCACATTTGAAACGGATTAGGGTTTTAAAGGCTTTCGGGGTTCAGGGTTCTGGTTGTTCAGGGTTTCGGGTTTAGGGCTCACCAAGGGTATTGCATCCCATAAGCCTTCAGAATGTATTAGAATTTCTTGTGATATACTACAACATACTGTGCTATGAGATACTACAATATACTATAATATAGTGTAATATATTGCACTCTAATATACTATACTACACTACACTACATTCAATGATACATTACACTACACTGTACGCCCTTATCACCACATCTGTAAAATCATACCCTAAGGGTCCAAAGCACCCAATAATCAGGTACTCGGGTTTGGGATAATAGTTATGTAGGTTATTATATCAGAGAATATATAATAATTAGGTACTTGGACCCTTAGGGATACAGCTAGTGGCTGTCAGGGATGAGGGACTGTCCCACGCAACCAGCCCGGAGGATTTGGGACGCAGCTTCGAGTTGACCGGTAGCTCCAAACTTATATATATATATATATATACTATCTGTATATATATATAATATAATATAATACAATACAATATAATAGACTTTAATATAATATATATGTAGGGTTTTTCACAGCTATAGGGTTTAGGGTTTAGGGTTCCAGACTTATAGTGCCCAAGCCTACTAAACACTAAATCTCAACCCCAAGCCCAAAAAAGGCCTTCAACCCTACATATGAGTCAGCCAAGAAACCTAAACCCTAAACCCTGTACTAAACCCCCTAAACCCAAACACTGAAGCTTAAACTCTAAATCCTAAACCCCTAAACCCTAAACCCCTAAATTACTAAACCCTATACTCTAAACCCTAATAGGCAGCCAAGCAACGGAACTGCGAGTCCTACCCACTTAAGTACCATCAGGGCTCTATTAAGGGGCCATTGGGGGGTCCTGGAGAGCAGCCAAGAAACGGAACTGCAAGTCAGGCTTCTAGAGTCCAGACCTCACTCAAGGCTCGCGCTTTCGGGCCCAGGCGGTCGAGGATTGGGTTTATGGCCTGGGGTTCCCTAATATGATTTCTTTTTATAAGGCCTTGAAGAGAAAGTTTGTTTGGGGTCATGGTAGGGTTTATGGGGCTAAAGGCTTAGGGTCCGAAGTTTAGGTTTGGGGCTTATGGTTTAGGGATGTTTAGGGCTTACCGCTTATCCATGATCCTCCAAGTAGGGCCGGATGAGATTTGGGAGTTAGGGTATAGAGGGTGGCCTTTCGGAAATCCCCGATGCCTCAACTCTTGGTTAAGGGAGCCTGGTTCAGGGACCAACATGGACTCAAAAGCTGGATTTGGATTTCTGGGGTTCAGGGTTCAAGGTGCTGAACATCTTTACGGCATGTATGAACCCATATGGAGACACCCCCCTCTCTCCTCCCAGGAGGGATCCGATCCTACAGAGCTCCAGCAGGGAGCTCTGCAGGATCACATGTTCAAGCCTGAACGCATTCGGGTTTAGGGTTCAGATCTCACGTTCAAGCTTCAAGGTTTTGGCGTTTGAGGACTGCGGTTCTGAGCTGCAGGTTTACGGTTTACGGTTTAGGGTTTCTTTTACGGAAAGATGAGAGAATTATCTTCCATAGGAATTCCAAACCTCAGCAACATCCTATGCTCCAGACTACACCCCTTACAGAACCACAGAAGCCTTAAAGAGCCTTAAAGGAAGCCTAATGTAGGAGTTCCCCTTAAGGAATGCGATCATCCCCGAAATCACAAGAGGGTTAGCACATTGAACAGCCTGAAGTGCCGGAGTTTCCAACTCTCTCACTTCAGCATTCAGAGAGCCTCACGAGCAATGCTGGCCTTGAGTTCCAAAGCTGGACGCCGAATTACAAAGATTAGGTGTGTCGTGTTTGGGATGTATAATAGGCTTTTAGAGTTAGGATTTAATGTATGCCCGGCTCCCAAAGATTTGCAACTGAACTTGCGCTGGTTCAGAAGACCTCCAGCAGACGCGTAAGAACTGAACACATGAATTTTACGCCCTGTAGCCAGAACCACAACCCATGAACCGTGAACGCTTATTGACACCTCTAATTGCGAAACGCTGCCCTGACGCTTTTATCCGCAACCCAATACACCGCTCCAGATGGACCTTGAAAGACTATGCCGAGGCCTTTAAAAGGCCCTAAGGGCCTAAACCCTAAATCCTAAAGCCAAGCTCTAAAGCTTAAACCCTACACCGAAGCCCTAAATCCCTGAGAGAAGCAAAAACCGAGTGCCTTGGAGCACTTTCTCGAGCGCAGCAGATGCCTGAACCGAGGAGGAGGGTGTAGGGTTTAGGGTTTAGGGTTTGGGTTTCGGGTTTATAAGGGTAGGGCTTATAGGGTTTCGGAAATAGGGTTAAGGGTTTGTAGGCTCCAGTTCGATCCGTGTTGGGGCTTAGTCTTCCAGGATGAAGAAAACTTTGGCAGGGATTATCCCTGAGGTTTCGCCTCATGTAGTAGGGTCTTTAGGCCCAGAACCCTGAAAATATGAGTCCTTAGAGCCTCAGGGTGCGGGTTGGGGATCAAGGTGGCTAATGGTATGGATGCATGAAGGAGAGTCATGGAAGCGTCTACGTGAGACATGTTTTCCGATGTTGTGCGGTCACAAGGGATGCAATCCCTGCTACTCACTGGACTCCGAGACATGCGCAACTTCAACGTTGCCCTTCCGTGTTGGCTACACCTTGGTCGCAGCCGGCTTCCAGCAGCAAACGTTCAACTTCAACGTGGCCGTCTCGACGAGCGAGCATCAGGGCAGTGAAACCGTGGTTGTTGGCTAAGTCCTGGCCAATGGTTGGGATAGTATAAATGAAAATTTCTATATTCCTTTTTGGTGTAAGTACCCAATAACATGAAAAAATGTTCCCCAACAACGACAACGAGTCCTTGTTGGCACCGGCCTCCAGAAGCAAACGTGCAGCTTCAACATTGCCCTCTCGACAAGCGAGCATCAAGACAGTAACTCCGCTGTCGTCGGCTAAGTCCTTGTTAGCACCGGCCTCCAGAAGCAAACGCGCAACTTCAATGTGGTCCGTGCCAACAGCGAGCATCAAGGCATTGTAGCCACGAATGATGACATCCTTGTCGGCACTGCTGTCTAGCAGCAATCGCACAACTTCAACATCGCCGTACTCACAAGCCATCATCAAGGCAGTGCAGCCGTCAAGGTTTGCTAAGTCCTTGTCGGCACCAGCCTCCAGAAGCAAGCGCGCAACTTCAACACTGCCATTTGAGAAGGCGAGCATCAAAGCAGTGAAACCGTGGATGTTGGCCAAGTCAATGTTGGTACCGGCCTCCAGAAGCAAACGCACAACTTCAATGTGGCCCTCTCGACAAGCGAGCATCAAGGCAGTGAAGCCGTCGACGTTGGCGAAGTCTTTGTTAGCGCCGGCCTCCAGCAGCACCCGCGCAACTTCAACGTTGCCCTCTCGACAAGCGAGCATCAAGGCGGTGAAGCCGTTATCCAAGGCAAAATCCTTGTTGGCACCGGCCTCCAGAAGCAAACGCACAACTTCAATGTGGTCCGTGTCAACAGCGAGCATCAATGCATTGTAGCCGAAGCCATGACGGCTAACATCCTTGTCGGCACCGCTGTCTAGCAGCATACGCACGACTTCAACGTCGCCGTTTCCAGAAGCCCTCATCAAGGCAGTGCAGCCGTCAAGGTTTGCTAAGTCCTTGTCGGCACCAGCCTCCAGAAGCAAGCGCGCAACTTCAACACTGCCATTTGAGAAGGCGAGCATCAAAGCAGTGAAACCGTGGATGTTGGCCAAGTCAATGTTGGTACCGGCCTCCAGAAGCAAACGCACAACTTCAATGTGGCCCTCTCGACAAGCGAGAATCAAGGCAGTGAAGCCGTCAATGCCGGCAAAATCGTTGTTAGCGCCGGCATCCAGCAGCACGCGCACAGCTTCAACATGGCCTTCCTGACAAGCGAGCATCAACGCAGTGTAACCGTGGCACATGAAGCCGTCCTTGCCAGCAAAGTCTTTGTTAGCGCCGGCCTCCAGCAGCACCCGCGCAACTTCAACGTTGCCCTCTCGACAAGCGAGCATCAAGGCAGTGAAGCCGTCATTGTTGGCAAACTCTTTGTTGGCACCGGCCTCCAGAAGCAAACGCACAACTTCAACGTGGTTGCCAATGGATGCCAGCGCCAGTGGGTTGGTGCAGTGTGATTCGGTCATGTCTGGGTTCTGTGGCTGCTGCAGCAAGGCTTCAACCTGTAAGAACTCAATCAGGATTGTCTGGCAAGTCAACCCAATTCACGGGTACGGCTAAATTTGCTGACTTACGAAATATAATCCCATATAGACCCTAAATACCTATGTACTACTTGGCGCGATATACCCTGATTGAAGGGTTCAAGGAGGGTCCTGGCAGGGTTCAAATGTAATATAGGGGCCTTACTAATTAGAGTAGGGTTTTGGGGTATATTGTACTATAACTATAATTAAGGAATCCCCAAAACCCTATTCTAATTATTAAGGCCCCTACAGTAACCGCTGGGGTAAACGAACCTCGGCTGCTAAGCCGTTCTTGGCGGCAGTCGCCAGCTCATCGACTCCCGACTGCGGTGCTGCAACCTAGGTTTGGGGTTTAGGGTAGCTCCGGATCGAGCATTATTACAGTAAAGGTGGTTTTTACGGCTTTGATATAACACCCACCCACCCAGAGTATCCCATAACATTCAGAACATACACTTAAACCATATAGGTCGGTTCAACAGTTTCTATTCAACAATGACCTTTTTACTTGGGTTCGCATCCAGTAGCCCCCTAGACCCAAGAGTAACCTAGGAATAAAAAGGGTGCGCTTTTTGGTTTAACGGGGCTTATAAGGGAACCTGAACCCTAAAATAAGGGAATAAGGGCCTACTCTATAGGTCCTAGCCCCTTACTGATAAGGAAAACCCAAACTTCCTAATAATCAGGGTACTCCGTGTTCCTACTGTGGGGTTTGAAGAATGGGACTCAAAACTGAAAAGGGCAAAAGGGTACTCCTAAGGAATCTAGCAACATATGGAAGTAGGACCAGATCCAAGTCCAGAGGCGAATCCAACTTGGCAGCATCCTCCAGGAGATTGCTTCCATGGAACAACCTCTGCCTGAACCGTGTGGGCAAGCCGTGGAGCCGATGAAGCTGCTGCTTCAGTGCCATCACATCGCTCAGCTCCATGACGGGTATGCTCGCCACCTCCTCCCCTGCGAGCGTCCTGACGCGCAGCATCGTGGCTGTCTGGCACAGCCGATGGCTACCAACCAGGACCTGGTGTTATCCATTCGAGAATTGCACACCCAGTGCGGGACACTCGCTACTTGCTGATTTACATCAACAACTTCGACGGTAAACATGAACTAGAGTTGATGCGAGCTTGCTATGGCTTTACGGTTCACGGGTTTTCGTGACTTTGTTAAAGTTCCTGTGGCTCATCGTTTCTTTTTGCAGTTAAGTTGCCTGAAGAACAGAGTTGTGCGGGCTGCATGTAAACCTACAATGTAGGCTTGCTTGCCTCGGAGATACTTGAAGTCAGGCTCCGTCACGCTGCAATGTCACCAAGCTCCGGTACACTGCCAAGCGTCTCATGCACATAAACACAACTCACGAGTGACTATGGCGAGCGATTGATGATGCTGCAAGCGCCACCACCACAACGATCGACCAACATGCTAAAGCCTCAATCTCAAACCCTGGCCCTAAACCCCAAACCCTAAACCGCTGAGGCTTAAACAAGAAACGGCCAGCCTCCAACAGCCTCTGCGCCTCTGCTGTGGATCTTGTGCTGCCTGAGTTGTGGGTTTAGGTTTTGGGGATTTGGGCTTAAAAATACCTACCCCTAAACCGTAAACCTAAACTTAAAACAACCCTAAACCCTTTGGAGGTTAAGCGGTTGAGGGTCGCAGGCCGGTTGAGGTTGCGGGATCAGAGTTTATAGGAGTTTAGGGATGAGTTTCATTTAGGATTCAGGGTTAAGTTAAGGTTCCGGGTTGTAGGTTCTGGACGTTTGGAGGTTCAAGCTTTGGCCGACAATTCTTGGGCTTGCGTCTTTTGGATTCGAATTTTAGGTTTGTTGCATTTTCTTCAGGGTGCTTTTGCAGGGGGACAGGGTCACGCACACGAATCATAATGCATTAACCGTAATCCTTGGGGTGGGCTTTGGGGTCTCAGGATTTTCGGGACAGCTGAACCAATGTCATGATATCCGAAACCAGCGCCCTTGACATCGAAAACCGCAAGGCTCGGCTTCATGCTGCAGCAATCTTCGATATGTAACCTTCCTCGGAATGATTAATATCGGGGCCTTAATATTTTTTGGGGGGTTCTCTATGATAATTATAGTTTATAATGCGCCCCAAAACCCTGTATGAATAAACCGGACAGGGCCAACTCCTCTTCCAGTCTGTTCCGGAGAGTTTTAATAAGTGGAAGGGCTGCTAAGTGTTCAGGTCTCCTCGGGTTTAGGGTTTAGAGTCTAGGGCTACTATAGGTATTAATAATTAGAATGAGGTTTTGGGGCCCATAATACTATAATTACAAAAAGGAATCCCCAAAATAGTATAGGTAATTAGTTATTGAGGCCCCTATAGAAAGTAATCAAGGCTCCTTTTTTGGAGGCTTGGCCCTCGCTTCTTCGATTAACCCCTACTTACCCTCTAAACCCCGAACCGTAAACTCCAAACTCGTGTGGGGATTCAGGGCTTGGCGTCCAAAGTTCTGGAGCTCGAGGAGGAAGTAGGAAGTGCGCCCATGCAAAAGAGCTAGGGCTATGGCTTTCCTAGCGTAACGCACAAAATCCTGAACGCCAAAGCCCTCAACCCTGTCCCGTTGGAGCCCTAAACCTTTAGACCCTAAAGCCCTTACATAGACCCTGTAAACCCTAGAGCCCTATACTAAACTCTGAAGCGCTAAACCCTAGACTCCTAAACCCTAAATCCCTGAAGCCCTATAGCCCTAAACCCCTAAAGCTCTATAAACACTAAGCCCCAAACCCAAAGCCCCAAAGCCCTAAAGCCCTATAAACACTAAGCCCCAAACCCAAAGCCCCAAAGCCCTAAAGCCCTAAAGCCTAAAGCGCTAAAACGTAAATCCCAGACCCTGAGCCCAAATCATGGACTGTGAACCCTTAATCGCGAAGACTTTAAGGTTTAGGGTGTTAAGGCTTTGGCGTCTAGGGTTTTGGCTAGTAGAGAGGAGGCCTATATAGACCTCATATAGCCCCATTACCCTTATACGAGCCTTAGATGAGCCTTATACGGGGGTACCCACCTGTAAACTACCCACCTGAAACTGTCCTTGATTTTAGGGTTTGGGGTTTACAGTTTACGGTTTGAGCTCAGAATCAAGAGAGTTTGAGCAACCCTCGTCTTCACCCTACATCGCCCAGTAAAAGTGGCTTAACAAAAGGGTTTCTGGGTAGAGTTTTAGTTTTGGGTTTCGGATTCGGGGTGTAGTAGAATTATCTTCAGGAACTCCAAAACATGGTGCTCGTAATTGTTCAAGCCCCTATGTTACCACTGCTGTTGATCATTCCCTACTGCAACAAGGGAGCTGTACGTATAACTACATGTAGCCCTGCAACTAAGGTACTTGCAACCTTACCTACTAAGTCCCATGATCCTTCAAGCACTGCAGCCCTAAACTGCCCTAAACCCTAAGCCCTATACCCCTAACCCCTACACTCCACACCCCTAAACCCCTAAACCCCTCGCCCCCTAAACCCTAAAGCTGCAAGGGCACTAGCATGCCGAACAGTGCCGGTCTTCTCTGCAGTCAGCAGCCGTGCGTTCGAATCGAGCAGCCGAGAATTCCTCGAGGGTTTCGGGTGTAGGTTCTAAGGTTTTGGGTTCATGGAACTCTCACCAAACCCTAAAAGTCTTACTGGCGCTCTTTCCTTTGGGCACTTCTCCGGCGGCGAGAGGGCATGCCTAGACCCCCCAACTACCCTTTAAGGGCCATTGCGGGTCCTTGTAGGGTATATGTTGAGGACATTTCGGGTTCAGATCAATCTTAGACCTGAAACCAAAAGCCTACAACGAAGCCTACAACCCCAAAAGCCCCAAAACCCAAACCCTGAACTCCGCACCCTAAACCCTTAAACCTTTGACCCCGAAGCTTCCGAGGCGATCCGGCAACTTATTTTTGTGGTGGATTCTGTATTAGGCGGGCCGGTGCTGGGTTGCCCCATGTAGACGTCATCAATGGCTTCCAAGAGACATGCATCTGCTCGGTTCAAGGTTTAGGGTTTAGGGTTGGAGCCGCCAGTGTTCTCCCCTCCACTCGATGAGGGCGGGGGATCGATGGCACTGTGACCAGGTAGACGAGCCCTACCGTCGTTTCGATCTCGATGATCGAGCCATCTGGAAAGGGTGACATCGTCCAGAGTTCCTGCCCGTGGGGAAGCATGGCGAGCTGTTAGACGTTTCGCGAGTGGAAACTGCCTGAACCCCAACCGCCCAACCAACCTTTACACCCCAAACCCCTGATACTTCTATTTTTGAAGGTTCACGGCTGGATTTCAGAATGCTTACCTCAGTAGAGTTCCTAAACCCTAACCCCCAGATAAAAGAAGGCTTGCCTGAGTAGTGTCTTTCAGTATGGATACCCCGCCTTTAGTATTAGGGTTTAATGGAGGGCTTTAGGGCTTTAGGGTTCACGGCTTATTTTTGGGTTTGGGGTTTAGGGCTTTAGGGGCTTCGGGGTTTAGGGTAGCTCCAGGAAAACCCATGAGCCTAATATAGGGACCTTAACAATTAGAATAGGGTTTTGGGGCCCACGATAAAATAATCATAATAAGGAACCCACCAAAATAATACTAAACCCTAGGCCCTAAACCCCTAAACCCAATATAAATTTAGGCCCCTATAGTATCAACCCACGGTTCATTGTTTAGGGGCTCAGGGGTTCAGGGTTTAGGCGTCAGGCCCGCCGGAAGCTCGCCGAGAGAACCGTGGGCTTTAAGGGCTCAGGGGTTTTAGGGGTTCAGGCCTCGGGGACTTTAGGGTTAGGAGTTCAAGGGTTTAGGGTTTAGGGCTCAGGGCTTAGGGCTCAGGGTTTAGGGTTCAGGGTTTAGGAGTTCAGTCTTTGGGATTTGGACAAGGGACCTACATCCTCTAGTTTATATAAAGACATTCCCTCGTGACAGACATCAACATCGCCCAAAACCCATCTAAACGCTACCAGTATAGAACCCAAACTCTAAACCCTCAACCTGTGTAACGCATAAACCCAATACCCCCAAGCCACCCTTATAGTCTGGACAGGCATCTCACGACGAAGTTCCTGCACCTCCTGCACATGCTGGCCTCCGGCAGTTCTGGATTGTGGGCATGTAACGCTTGGTTTGTATTTCACGGCATGGTGAAGGCGATAGATAGTACCTCTATTGATAACTGGATCAAGACTCTACACCCTTCGAGGTTGGAGTTTAGCCTGAAGCATTCTGAGGCTTGACAGAACACGACGGCCTTTCTGGGGACTGCATAGAAGTTCATGGGATTCTACGGGGCTGCCACGGGCTGCCTGAGCCCAATACCCAAACTTGTGCAATGTCATCATGACAGGTCTTACGCCCTAAGCCCTAAACCCTAAACAGAGGTTTATGGGGCTGACGATACTGTGGGCTTTTGCACATTTTGAGGTGAGGACTGGGGGAGATGATTGGGTTGAACAAGGACCAGGTTGTGGATTGTGATGATAATGGTTCTAGTTTATAATATCAGTAGAAACTGAAGTACTATGACTATAGGGACTTTACAAGCTTGGGATCGCTTGCGGTGTTAGCAATATATACTGAGTATACTGTTCATGCAGACCTGCATAGAAGGAGTCTTAGGTTGAAGAAGAGAAGCCCTACAGCCGAAACCAAAGCGCCAAACCTCTGAACTCCCCGAAACCCTAAACCCAAAACTTCCCGAAACAGTAACGCCCCTAGAAGGACTGAAGAAACGCGCTCTTGTCTAAAAGCTGCAGGTCCCGATTTTTGCTGACACTCCCATCTTCCGGGTTTAGGATTTCGGAAAGGGATAGACAAACTCTAAGCCCCCCCCCCCCCACACACACCCACACACACCCGCACACACACACACACACACACAGAGACAGACAGACAGACAGACAGCCAGCCAGCCAGGCAGGCAGGCAGGCAGGCAGACAGGCAGACAGGCAGACAGGCAGACAGGCAGACAGGCAGACAGGCAGACAGNACAGCCAGACAGCCAGACAGCCAGACAGCCAGACAGCCAGCCAGCCAGCCAGCCAGCCAGCCAGCCAGACAGACAGACAGACAGACAGACACAAAGACAGACACCGTCAAGCGTCCAGCGTCAAGCGTCAACCCAGTAGCACTAAACGGAGGAGAACACACAAGCAGGGGGCAACACGGGCGGGGATCGCGAACCTATACCAAGGATCATGGAACTTAGCAAGTGGGTTACATGTCAGGCAATCGCAGCGAAAACTATCATGACTCCGATCAACATATTTATGACCCTGCGTGCTAAGTCCCATGATCCTTCAAGTACCCTATGGCCCGAAACACTCAACCCAAAATCAAAACCTGTGAGTACCAAACCCTGGTGATAAGGCAGAGAAGTCAACTGTCAGGGGGCCTACCAGCTGCTGCAGGAGCTGCATGAACCGTGCAGACACCACATCCTCAGTTAAGGGTTCGCCGTAATGCTCGTTGTGAATTGTTTTAAATTTAAAACAACTACTTTAAATTCAAAACAGTTGTTTTAAATTTAAAACAATTCACAACGAGCGTCATGGTGCATCTTGTTGTTCAGGGTTTAGCATTTCATAGGTTTAGGCCTGATTTGTTGAGACGTTGTTGCCTGTATTCAATCTTCTGTTGCCTCCCTAAACCCTGCAGTAGTAGTAGTAGTAGTAGTAGTAGTAGTAGTCGTAGCAGTAGTAGTCGTAGTAGTAGTAGTAGTAGTAGTAGTAGTAGTAGTAGTAGTAGTAGTAGTAGTAGTAGTAGTAGTAGTAGTGCGGCCTTTTTTTGAACTGCTGCTACCTTCGCTCACATCACGGGCAAACCGTGAAGTCGACAAAGAGTGAGCTGCAGCTGCAAAGTGCCCTGCAAAGGATAAGCAACGGGGACCCCCTCTGTCTCGTTGACAAGGGGCCGTGCCGACGGAGCGTTGATGCAGGCCTACAGTACGCCCAGCTCGCCCTACATGGGCACAAGTTGACAGGTGTGCTGTTTTCAGGCCATACGCCACGGGACATCTAAGCAAAGCTAGTCATTCGCAGTGCCGGCCCGGTCCCAAGTCCGGGGTGAGTTCCTGGCTGAGAACCTTC
>BGNK01000189.1:43922-228506 GCA_003297005.1 Symbiodinium sp. clade A Y106
AGGTCACAGTTAGTAAGTGCGAGAAAGCTGTGTTCCGGCGATGCTCTGCAGCCTGACCTCTCTTGGGTGCTGAAATCTCTGGAGTGAGCCTAGTGGCGCCGTTGACGGCCCCTACTGTCAGAGGTCTAGTGTGCCATGTTTGGCCACTGTGTACATGCTTCTGCGACCAGCCGTGTTAGCACACGATGCATTGCGTCGTTTGTGCTCCGTGATGACTTAGCATTTTTGGTTATCTAATTGTACATTTGTTGATTGGACAGTTGGTATCCACCGTTCGCATACCTAGTCAGTAAGAGCGAGAACGCTGGGTCTTGCAAATGCGCTGGGTAGGCCTCGAGTTTGCAGCTATTCGTAGCGGAGTTCGACCTTGTCCATGTGGTTTAGTGCTCTCGAAGCACCGGTGCAATGCACTGCCACTAGCCTGAGCGCCAAGCTGAGCAACCGGCTGCGATTGGAATGAATAGTAGTAGTAGTAGTAGTNACTGCCACTAGCCTGAGCGCCAAGCTGAGCAACCGGCTGCGATTGGAATGAATAGTAGTAGTAGTAGTAGTAGTAGTAGTAGTAGTAGTAGTAGTAGTAGTAGTAGTAGTAGTAGTAGTAGTATATATAGTAGTCCCTAAACCCCTTATCCTCCGTTCTATGGTCAAATTTAGGGAGGATGCCGGTCCACCGGCGTTTGAGTTGAGGGCCTTCGGCCTGCCCTAGACTTCCGTGAAGTCTCCGTGATCCTGTAAGCAGGGTCTAAGCTTTAGGGTTTATGCATGCGATCTCTCGGACAGTTTCGAAGCAACCACTTGGAGACTAGACTACAGAATCATTACGAACAGGCGTCAATCAACGACTAGGGCTTAGGGTTACCCTAACACTCCAAATAGCCCAAAGTAGGTACCATTTATAGACTTTAGACCCAAAGTAGGTACTATTTGCATACTTGGAGTCTTAGGGTTAGGGGGAGGTCAGAGCTTCAGTTGCTTGAGGGTACACGTCGTCGGACTGAGGGGCTGCACTTTCTGCGATTCCAGTCTTGGGCTTAGGCCTTTAGGGATTCAGGGTGCAGGGTTTACCTGGACCCTATAAGACATTCCCTTTGTAGGGTTCCCTATTTTGAATTCCTTGTGTACCTGAGAAAAGGTAGGTTACTTCGGGTCCAGGTAGGTCGGTAGGAATTGAAGCTTTCCAAGCCTCTCGGGATTCACGGTTCGGGGCACTTGGTCCATGAGTTCATGGTTAGTTCGGGGCTTCGGATTCTACTTACTTAGACTTAGAGCCTCAGTTGTAGTGGGATTTTTGGGGCTCATACGCCTTGACTTCTTCTTGTAGCCCCGTGTCGCTCTCGTCGTCAAAGTTCATCTGCCGCGCCGACCGGGCGAAGCCGCCAGAGCATCAACGGTTTCGGGTTGGGTTTAAGGTTCAGTGTCTGCGGCGGGCTAAGATGGTGAAGGAGTCCAGATACAGCTTTAAGATCTAAAGTCAACCCTAAGCTTTATTATACCCGAAACCTGTAGCCGAGGCACAATTACAGTTTCGGAGTTGGGAATCGTGAACCCAGATCCCCGACGTTCGCTGCCCGAAAGTCTCAAGCCAACTTACGAGTGAAACCCGGGGGCTCCAGTTACCTGAAAGGTAATTAGGTTATTCGCCAGATACACTACACATTGTGTTACTATAAGCACATATGTATATATATATATATATATATATAGATATTGTCTATAGGTAACTGGAGCGTGGGGAAAGCTTGCAACCGCGGAGGACGGTAGGTGTTCTGCAGAACTTCGGCACTTTGGAGTGACGTTTTCTTCGGGATTTCAGTTTTCAGGTCCTCTAATGGGCTAAGGGCTGCTAAGCTGTAATCCGGTATGGTTATAGCTCTCGTACACTGCAGCACACGCTATCATAGTAGTTATATTGCATTATCTTAGTCTTAGCATGTTCTGGGGGCGTTCGTACTATATGCTGACCCGGTGCCCCTGTTCCGGATTTCTGCGTGCCCGCACCGAAGCAGCTGCAGCGACGGGCTGGATGCATCAAGGCAGTCCATGAAATCCTTGCAGTAGATGTACCGAAATTGCCCCAACAAATCTGCAATCAAACCCTTACGTACCACTTGACGAGAAAGACTCCTGCACTACTTGAGTTGCAGTCCGGAGGCATTAAGACAGCGAGGAAGCTTCTTGGAATTGCAGCCGAACAGGAATTTGGGCTCAATGGAAGCCTAAACCAGAACTTCATCCCTCAAATCCTGAGTCCTGCAACCCTTGCACCTGAACCCTAAACCGCTGCCCAACCGAAACCCTGAACCCTGAAACCTGGAGATCCCAAGCACTGTTGCCGGGTGCCCTCATCGGAATCTTCATGATCTCAAACTTCAAGCCTACTTGGATACTCAGGCTATTTAGTAAGCAAGGCTATAACATACAATATCTATAGTTACCTTCTTGATAGCTCCGCTTACTAAGTCCCCTGATCCTTAAGCTTGGGATCCGGGCATGGAGCCCGGGTGTATAGGGCTTAAGGTTTAAGGCTTAAGGTTTATGCGGGTTTCAGGGTTTGGGGCTTGTTGGTCAAGGATTGGCGACTTAGGGTTAAGGGTTTTGGGTTAAGTTGAATACTCATGGGACGTAGTGGTAGGTTCACTTCCCAGGCACAAGTTGCGCCGCAAACCCTGTCCTTGAATGAAACATGTCTAACCCTCAAGTTCAATGCCCGAAAAGCTAAACAGGTGCTAAACCCAAGCCCCGGACCTTCAGCCGTAAACTTCCCTCCCACAGGACACAAACCCAGAAGTTCAAAAAAGACACTGACAGGTCCAAACACCTGAGCTCTAAGCCATGTTGAGCCTAGGCCCGTTGACATCTTCCAGAGTTTTATGTGAAGATCTATGGTGTTGGGTTTAGGCATCTGTAAGCATTCATAGTAGGCAGACGAAATAAGAGAACACGTTGAAACCCCAAGCTGCGGCCTCGTTAACGAAAGGAAAGCATTCTCGTCGGTCGATGAAACTAAAACCCAACGAACCAAATACCGTAATACCCTAGACCCCCTAAGCCCTAAACCCTAAACCCTAGACCCCCTAAGCCCTAAACCCTAAACCCTAGACCCCCTAAGCCCTAAACCCTAAACCCTAGACCCCCTAAGCCCTAAACCCTACATCCTGGAACCATAGGGCCTCTAAGTCTTCAAACCCTAAATCCCCAAACCTTTCAGCCCGTAAGCCGTTCTGGCTTCGTCTTTTTTTTCCGTGGCAACTTTGGCCAGGCGAATCATCTCTTCTTGGACTTGTGCACCTTTACCGGAGGCGGAGGGCACCGTAAGGGCCTTGATGATTAGAACAGGATTTGGGGCTTCTTTATAGAAAAACTACAATAAGGGACCCTAAGGAATATGTTGGGAGTTATTCGGGCTTCGATATTAACAGTTTAGCACAAATTCTACCAAGGGTTCCAGCAAGCGAAGTGTTCTATAGGGGTTCAACATGAGGGCGTTAACTAGAATGCGGCCTTGGTGGATACGTTGGGATATAACCCTACAGGACCCATAAGGAGGCGCTATTGCTTACTGTTCAGACCTCTATATGACTCTATATTATGGTTTGCAACCGTTTTGGGTTCAGGGTCCTTCTTGCCTAGCACTCGATCACGGTTCAGGGATTTGGAGCTCTGGTTAGGGACTCAGAGGTCTGAGTCTGAGTTTGTGCGAGAGAGTTAGAGGCTTGGGGTGTAAACCCTGCCTCCCAGTTTAGGGATTAGGGTTATAGGGTTTAGGGATTAGGGTTTAGGGATTGGGGTTCAGGGTTCAGGGTTTAGGGACTAGGGATTAGGGTTTAGGGTTCAGGGATTAGGTTTTGGGTTTAGGGAACTGCTGAATCCAAAACCCAGAGCCACAAGCCCCTAAGCCCCTGAAGCCCAAGCTCTCAGCTCCCCAGCTCGAACCCATGATCCACACCCACAGCTAGCATGAACCGTGGAGAGCGTCTTGCCCATGATTTGGAAAAACTAAGCATGCATGGAGCCTCTTTAGCACCAGATACTGTCCCCTCTTCTCAATAATGCAGTCAAGCTTGTATTCAGAGGCACGGTGCCCACTCAAGCTTTCACTTTCACAGGCAGGAAAGTTAATTACCAAACGAAGTATAGTCTTTTTCCTTCTGGCGGCGAATGCTGTGCTGCTGTATCGTACATGCTGGCCAGTTCGGCAAGGTCGATGACTGTGACTGTGGCGGTTTCTACAGCCCTCTGTCCTTGACATCCAAAAGCGCATCAAGAAATACTACGGGAACACACACTACCACGCCGTGCAAAGGACTTGGGGTCTAACTGAAAAGATTCTGAGCAATGCTGCTGGCGCAATGCAATGATAGTCGTCAGCACTGATTCGTGAGGCTCCCCTAATGTAGGGGCCTTAATAGAAAAAGTTTTTGGGTATACTATACTATATAACCCTACGGATAATATGGGAGTTTCCGAAAATAGGGGACCCTAATCGGCCACGATGTCCCCCACCACGTCGAAGAGCACGCACCACAGCACGTAGTCGCTCGGTGCTGCAGCCCATCATCGTTGCTTCGACTGGCAGGAGTTTTGGTTCCGGGCGCATGCTTCTAATTTTGCCCTTGAGTTGGAGCAGCATCTCCAACGTTATGTCGGGTCGGTCAAGACTTTCAATGTGTGCCCGCGTCAGGCGTAGGCTGGCCTCAGGCCCCGCAAGTGCCGTTGCCAACGCCACGCAAAATGGTGCAGTTGGAGCGAGGAGGGCTAGCGAGTATGCCTTTGCCATTCTCATCCCTGGCAAATCGCGTGAGGTTTCCGGCGATGCCAGGGCCCGTATGGCCATGCGGGGCAAGATCGGCACACTGTGCCAGACCCCCTCAATGCACGCTCGCGTTGTTGAGCAAAACTCCGAGACTGAGGCGCGGTCCTTTGCACGCATTGCATCATAGTACCCTAAATAGTAGGATCCTTATTATAAGGACCCCAAAATAAGGTAGCCCTAATTTTCGGAAACTCCCATATTGGTAATCATGTAGGCGTCTATATGAAACGCTGCAGGCGCCTCCGGCCGCAAGCCGGGTGTCCGGGTCATCCAAGAACCTGCAACAGCAGACACACTGGGAAAGACGTCAGGGTTTAGGGTTAGGGGTTTGGGGTTCAGGGTTCAGGGGTTTCGTAAGGGTTTAGGGCTTAAGGGGACCTGAGGGCTTATCGGGATACTTCGTGACTCCAGATTTTGCTTTAAGATCTGAGACAGAAATGCATCAACCTCCCTGTGAGCCTATCATCCTAGCTCATAGGACCATTTAAAGCTGCCTTGCTGACCCAGCCCTTCCCACCCTAAGCCCTAAACCCAAGAATATCACCGAACCTTGTCCTGGCACCCTAAGTAGAACCCTGAACCCGAGGTTGAAAGGCTCCTGGTCGAAGATTTTTCAGGACTTCAATGCGGGTTAATCATGGGGACCCTTAGGGGGGTAGGGGGATGGGGGGTAGGGGGCCTTAATGCCCATAATAAGGACCTAATAAGGCCTATGTAAGGAAGTATACTCCCCTACCCCCCTCCCCCTTACCCTTTTCAGGGTCCCTATGAGTTAAGGTTGAGGCTTTGCTCTACGTCAGGGCCGGAAGTTCAAGTTGTGCGAAGAGGCTCGCGGTCTGTTTAGGGTGTGGGGTCTAACTTCGAGAAGGCACGCGGTTTTCGGCTTCAGGGATTTGAAGGATAAGCATATTCCGGGTGTCATGACTGGGGGGACTTGGGCTTCAAATTTAAGGGCTTAAGGGATGAATATGATAGACCCCTGTAAGGTATTGGGGAGCTATTCACCCAAGCCTTAACCACAAACCTAAAAACTAAACCTCAAACCCAATTCTGACGTCTAGAATAGACGAACCCTGCAAGTCGAGACGAAGTACAAGCCCTGGACAGCCCCGAACAGCCCTAAAGCTCTTGACGGCACCTGCAAGCAAACCTGACACACCCAGTAAATATCTTAAAACAAACGGAACAGTACCAACAGCATTGCAATATTACGTTGTAATGATTGGATAGTCGTCATAGCAGACATTGTCGCAACAATCGTAACTATGATAAAGCAACATCACGGGCAGCCGCGGATCTTAGACCGAATGGCCGTCTTTCCTCTAAGGGTTCTTTGTATAGGATATCTTTACATGCTCTGTAAGAGTTTGAAATAAGGCTTCTATAAGGGTCTCGGGATTCACTGAAAGGATCAAAAGACATGGCCGATATGGGAGTTTCCGAAAATAGGGGACCCCAATATAGTACCCTAAATAGTAGGATCCTCATTATAAGGACCCCAAAATAAGGTACCCCTCATTTTCGGAAACTCCCATATGATTACAGTTGGCGTGCCTTGCTTCTTCTTCGCGGCTGCGGGTTCGACCTTGGTCCGGAGACGACGAAGGGTGCAAGACTTGTTTTTTAGGGTCTATAGGGTTTGCCATTTAAATTTTAAGAGGTTTAAAGAGGGTTTCTACAAGGAGACATGATGTGTGGGTTTTCAAGCTTTGCTTGGGGTCTTCAGGTTCAACAAGTTTACGGGCATGGGGTTTAGGGTTTAGGGCATGGGGTTTCAGGCATCAAGGTGTAAGGCTTTTCTAGAATATGGGGTGTTATGGCTTCACGGGTCCTATGCTCGTGGGGCGAAAAACCCAGCAACCAACCGCATGACAAGGATCGCTGACTCCTATTTCTGAAATGCTTGTCTCATGCTATGCAGGTTGGTACACACTGCTTAACAGAGCAATCGACTCAAAGTGCGCAACACGCTATTCCATCAGATGCCGCGACCGAGTGTGCTCGCGGCACATGTACAAAGACAACTGACAACTGCCTGCCACAAGGAGAATCCTAAACTGCATGGCCTGCATGGCTGCACCGAGGGAACGCCACACACCCCTGCAGCCACTGCAGCACCAACCCTTTTCATCCGAACCCCTGCCCGGGGTACCCCCTCCACCCGGGCAGCTACAGCAACAATGCCTGTCAAGGACGATGAATGCAGCTGACAATTAAACCTGCTGCTCGCTTCGGAGATCGCGGATGTGGCGCACGCACTGTCGCGGTTCGGAGTAGCAATCAGGGCAATGGAACCTTCAGCCGATCTTAGCCTTGTCGGGCGAAGACTTCGTTGCATCTCAATCCGGCTTCCAGTCACGCAAGTGACGTCTCGTTTGTCTGGTGCTTAGTAGGGAATGGGGGAATGGATCCCTATAGGAGTTCGTATAGAATCCCCTATAATAGTCTCCATAATCCATTCCCCCACTCCCTACTAAGAACCAGACAGTCGCAGTCCGCGATGTCCCCGATGCTGCTTTGCCATCTAACGGCGACCAGGGGGATGCTCACTTGGCTCACTGCAGAGATGCTGGATCCGATGGTGCCACTAACAGGAGCTATGTTGTAAGAAATAGGCTCCGGCGTTGCAGCACGGACACAAGGTTTAGGATTGAGGGTTACATAGACATACAAACAAACAGCGGCGTGGAATCGTGGGGTAGACATGATCGGGTACGCCTCGAATGCGGTGCCGCACCACATGCACGACTCATCCGAAATGCTGTACGTGAGACCCTGTATTGATTGTGTTTGGTTTAGGGCATTAGCGCATGTTAGCGCTGGCGTCTTGTAGAAACACTCGGAAACACAAACCCAGAAGCAGTTTACAAGTTTACAACACCTGCAAGCACGCACTCAAGTAGTGGTGGCCATCAACTGCTGAACAGCAACCCGGAACATCAATCCCCCAAATTACACTCGAAGTGTGCGCACCCAAGACCGGATGGTCGTAAACCCGACACTTAAACGTTGAATTACGGAATGCCCAGGCCACAGCCCTTCAACTCCAAACCCTTTATATCCTTAAACCTCAACCCTTATAAGGCCAGCATAGCAACCTTTATAGTAAGCATGTCAGGTAACCCTTATATCATCCCGTGCAAGCACCTCAAAACCTCCTGGAAATCCAGTGTCTGCGAGGCATCAAAGAGTGCTGAACAGGTCGCCAAGAAGGATAAACAAACGGTGCTTCAAGCTAGCGCTTTCGAATATCAAAGGTAATCTTCCGCAAAAACCCGACATACAGCTTCAAGAAGATAAGCCCATGAATTATCATTCCCTAAAACACTAACTCTCTTTGTCTGAACTCCTGGGATTAGGGTTCATATTGTTTACAAGTATAATAAGTTATAAGGATTAAGCTTTTAGGGTTTATGTGGTCTGTAGGGCTTATAGCAATTATAGGGCTTACAGGGCTTATAGCTAAACTTCAACGTCCAGACCCTATAGTCCCTAAACCCTAAACTCGAAGCCCGGAGGTTCCCTCTGTGGACAGAAGCCTTGTTTCCTTGGCAGTCGGGGCCCGCACACTGGCCATGTCGCCATCGATCTCCAGGCCTGAGCAAATCGGGGGCAAGATAGGGGCCTTAATAACTAGAGTAGTCCATTATACTAAGGAACCCCCAAAATAGTATTGGTAATTTTTTAGGCTCCTATAGCAATCTTTTCACCTAGTGTAGGATTTAGGATTCAGTGTTTTGAGCTGGGGGTTTAGGGCGTGCGGCCCATGGCTCATAATCTCTCCCCCCGCCTAACGCCCCCAATCTTCCCTGAGATGAGGTTTAATCAGGGGGTCAGTTTTAGCATCTTCAATTTTGCCGCCGGACATAATCATAGGCTCTGGTGTATCAGGCTCTTAGGACTCATATTTTGAAGCTTTTGGGCCCTAAGACCCGACTATATGAGGCTTTTGTGCTATTTTGAGCCTTAGGGTAAGCCTTAATTACACCCTCAACCGGATCCAAGGTTTGCGGGTACAGGCTTCCGGCCGGGCACCCTGCCTTCGGCTGCCGCGAAGTGCAAAAGAGCTTTGGCATCTCCATCCTGGGAGCTTTGCTGGGCTTTTTCTTCCTCAAAGGTTTAGGGATTTAGGGTTTAGGGTTTAGGGGTTCAGGGTTTGGGGTTTAGGGTCGCCTAAGGGTCCAAAGGACCCATAAGGTTACGGATAGTAGTTAAAGTTATGTGGGTTACTATTTGGGAGAGTATATGATTGTTGGGTACTTGGACCCTTAGGGTCCTGTAAGGGATCTGTGGGGATTCTGTAACGGATTGAGGGGTTTGTGGGGGAGTTTTGGGGTTTAGGGCGCTCAATAGGAATCCAAATTGTACCTTCAAAGGGTTCCTTTCATAGATCTACAGCGGTTCCTTTTTTGGGGTGGGTTTTAGGGTCTAGAAGGCTCAGTAGCCGCACAAACGGGTTCCTTTGAAGGGGGCTGGAAAGGCTAAACAAAGGATTTTGTAGGGCGTAATATAGGAGCCTGAATCATAACAGCAGGGTTCTGGGTTGAACAGCGGAATTACAGCACCCTACACACCCCTCGACACAAAGCTGCAAAAAGTATAGGTCTTATACAGCAAAGGATGCTCTGCAACAGTGATACGGTGACCCGGCTGTTGAGGCCCCTTTAAGAACCCATAAACCGAAACTCTTCTAAATCAACCCCCCAGGTGAAGAACCTACAGATGTCTGCCTTCCTTAGCTCCTTGTTCCTGATTGCACGTCAGGGTTTACCGGCGCAGGGTTTACTCGTTTCGATGAGAGCTCTTTCAGTGTTCTGGGTACGGATACGCATCTAATCCCGGGAAAACAGAGAAGCCAGGAAAGGTTTAGCTTCGGTTTTGTGCTTCTGAGTTGGGCGTTTCGGGCTTAGGGCTAAAGGTCTTCCAGGACAAATAGGACTATTGGGCCTAGCGAATGTGGTTATGAATACGGATTGTAGGGTTATAAGGCCGCCAAAGCGAGAACTAGGCCTTCGAAAACAAGTACGGCGCAGAGAATCCTACTGATCACTGTAAGGCTAAAACACGGAATGCGGGCCCTCAGCGCACTACCCCAATGATGATGTCGGAGGCAAACCGCGGCATGTATGTTGGAGGCTCGTGTCTGCATGTGCTTGAGTAGCATGCTCGCACGTACTCCTGGCTGTATACAGCAAGTTCTGTTTTTGAATTTCTGTCCACACATGTGCTGTACTGCTGTAAGGCCATACAGACCATATATGAAGCTGGGCAGACGTATTTTCCAACATACAAAAGTACACAGCGAAACTGCACACAGAGACACACACACACACTGACTGAGACAGATACCTCAAGTATTTGTCTCGCTTTTCTGGCGAGGGAAACGAACAATGTTATGAGGTGAAAAAGCCAGCCCGCTACAACCAGTTGAACTTGCAATTGTCTTACTCGCGGCGCTCTTGTGAAGGAGTCTCGAAGCACGCCCACGACCGAACCACGGACTGACTGATCCGAAACAAAACGTGACACCACTGAGCTGGCGGCAGAGACCATGATAACGAAGAGGGCATTGCCTTAGCAGATCTCGCGAAGCAACGAATCATCTAGAAGGGCGAAGAGCCAACCACGACTCATCTCTGAAGCTCAACCAACCTCTTGCCACAACCCAGCCTTAGCCCGTAAGCTCCCCAAGCTCTAAACATGAAAATTAGACCCTCGACCTTTCACCCTGACCCTCAACAGCAAACTCCAAACCTTAAACTGTTCGCCAAACCCTCCTGCAATCCGATATTCTGATATGTCGTGCCTCCCTAAACCCTCAACGTCCCTAGTCCCTAAGACCTTCTACACCCAAACAACTCACCTCCCCCACGAGATGATAGGATCTCCCACTGGACGGAAGCTTTGGAGGACACCGCTCAGGATGTTAGCTATGGTTTAGGGTTGAGGGCTTAGGCTTTTGGGGTTTAGGGTTTACGGGTTTAGGGGTTTAGGGTTTGGGACTTGGGGCTTTATTCGAAAGCACGGTGGCCAGCGAAGTTTGTCCCTCAATAGCAGTCTGTTCTCATTGACACACCAAAACCCTAAACCCTGAATCCCTACACCCTGAAACCCTAAACCCTGCACCCTAAACCCTGAAACCCTGAAACCTTCATACCCTACACCCTAAACCCGGAAAGCCCTCAATTACAAACAGCCACCCCCCCCCTTGCAAACCCCAATGTCTGAGCTACGTGATGGCAACACAGCACCACGACGACGACTTTCGTCCCGGCTCCGGGGTCGAAAGAGGGTGCCCATAATGCAGGGGCCTTAATGATTAGAGCAGTGTTTAATGGTATTTTATACCATTATTCATACTATAGTGAAGGAGCCTCAGGAACAGGCTTACTGTATTAACACATACAGGATGTAGGGTATTACCTACTGGTACGGTTGATGAAATAAATCCTGCATTACCCATAATATAAGGAATATACCATAATTCCCACAGCCTAGGGTCCTCAAGGTAACGCAGGATTTATATCATCAACAGTATGTCCTAAAGCCTGCCACGAGAGCTGACGCATTAAGGTGACAATCTGAGCAAGTCCAAGCGCCGAGCGGTGCCAACGTGCCTTTCCGGGGATAGGCTAAACTGTGGCAAGGCTCGTTTTAAAGGAGCTAAAGAAGTGTAGGGTTTGGGGTTTGGGGGTGTGGCTAGGTTTTCGGACTTTCACCCGCAAACAAACATCGAGCACCGAACCTTACTTTGGCAAGGAAAATGACTGGCTCGTGGAAGTTGTTCTGACCTAGCACCTGTCAGTCCCCAAACGCAAGCATACCTCTCAACCCAAGAACCACCGAACAGTACAAGCCATGACGGCCCGAAACCAAAACTCTTAAACGCACAATGTAATTTTTCAAAAGCAATTGCAGCGTTCACCGTAAGTACGTAGCCTGGCTCCGTCCCCCGCACGCTAATTAAACCCAAACTCGCGAACCTTAAACCTGAACGCTTAAGCCCCACTAGACCGCAAACTGGATCTCGATCTAGCTGCCGACCCAAGCGAACGTTGTAGCTGCAGCGTTGCCGTGACTATGTAGACAGCAGTTCATCCAGACGACCGGTGGTGCAGCTCTCTTAGTTTAATTCGTTTAATTCGGGGAAAGTGACCACCAGGACTTCTCAATGGCCCTTTAATAGAGCCCTAATGGTCCTTATTAGTGGGTGTTTGGGGTACAATAGAGGGAGTTGGGGGGTCTAGGACTGCCGTGAAAGATCCCGCAATCCAAAGCCCCAACTGATCGTTCAGGGTTGTGGCGCGCGAGGTCTGGGGCTCTGGGATCTCAACAGTTCAGGATTTATACTTAAAACTATTTATATCATTTATATCCCCAACTAAGGTACTCATAACCTTACTTACTTAGTCCCACGATCCTCCAAGTAGGGTTTTGCGCTAGGTGGCAGAGGCTAGGGCAAGGTTTCGGGGTTGAGTCGTTGACGTGCCTCACTAATTTGGTATGTGGTTTTGGAGGTGCTTAAAGGATCATTTAACCGGATTTACACGGATGCATAGGATTATGTGACAATCTCGAGCACGCGAACCCGAAAACCAAAAAGGCTGAGCCTTAACCCCTGAACCCGAAGCCTCAAAGCTTACAGCTCTCAACCCCCCGTGCTCGAAAGTCTTGCACTTAAAAGCCCAGGGCTAGACCATTGATCCCCAACCCTGTAGAACCCTGAACCCCCAAATTGTTGAGCCCTAATGTATGATATCGGGTCCTTAGCAACTCAATGAAGGTTTGGGGGTTCTGTTGAAGCACGATGGTATACGGACCACCCGGGAACAAAGTCACGAGTTACAAACTCTAACTCTACATACTCCCTTTAATGTGTGCAGATACCTGTGTAAAATGAATCCTGATGACCGATAATCGGCAAACAATCAATTCCCCAGGTCCGTATAGTTCAAACAACTTATATGAACGCTGAACCCTGCACCGTAAAGTCCGTAAAGCCTAAACCCGAAACCCACACCGCAAGCCCTTCTCGAGGCCTCTGAAGCCCAGATGCCCTCCAACTCAGCAGCTGATGTGGCGGCTTTGACCTTTCAGTGCTTCTACTTGGAGTTTGGTTTTCCGGGATTTTTGATGGGAGGGATTCGGTGTTGAGCTGGTAGGATTTAGGTTTGGTTTTCCAATAAACTGTGTAGGGAGTGTGGGGCTTCGGGCTCAATCTTTTAAGGATGACAAACGAAAAGCAACCAGAACTATCACAAGCTAAAGTCCTACCGGCGGGGTTTAGGTAGGGTTTAGGGTTTAGGCTTGAGGGCAAACCTAAACCCTAAACCTCAGGGCGGCTTCTTTCAATTCTGCTACTTGCGTTTCAGAATCTCCGGTCAAGCTCGTTGAAGTCGAACTTGAAGGTGGACAGGGCAAGATTTCAGTCGCAAGGACTATCTATCTATCTATCTATCTACCTATATCTATATATTTTATACAGGTAGTTAGATAGACAGATGGATACATATAATAGCAACAGCTTGAATCAAGGTATGCCAACCGTTTAACCTTGCAGCATTCATGGACCAGGCTTCGGCTTCGAATTTTGGGGAACATCGGGTCCAATGATCGAGAATGAAGCGTTGCTGCTTTGCTGCTTTCCCTGACGGTCCGTGCACATAGTCTATACTCTGACCTTCATGTAGTCACTATACAGGAATACGACTTAGGTACGTGGTCTGGTCTTGCATCGCAGTTTGCGGACATTGCTATGCTCGGCGTAACATGACCGGGAATATCCTCGCTACTTGAGTTCGTGCTCCATAAACAACCCCTACACCCTGATCAACTCCTGAACTTCGTCTACATAGGAAACTCCGGAAGAGCTGGATGCTTACGGAACCTAACATCTTTGCATCTCGAATTTTCGCCAGATGTCTTCGTCCAGAGCCCAGCGCTCATTTCAAGGATGCACGACAACTCTAAGTCACAGCTTGTTTCGACGTTGTAACGACAGTTGTGAGGTGTCCTGGACCCTAAAGGGCCTACCTTCTTAGAGTTTCGTATTATGATTTCCTTATCGAAGTCCTTAAAAGACAGGTTCTTTGGGGTCCAGGTCGGGTTGGAGGTTGAGGGTTGAAGAGAAGAACTGGTAGTTGACATCGATGCGCAAGAGGTCCCATAGACAGAAATCATAAAGCAATCGTCGAAGTGTGTCATAGTGCCTGCAGCCTACGACTTACACTTTGGTGCAGGACCTCGAACCCGAAAACCCTGCTGATGATTACGACACACCACCCGACCAGCACCCGGCTGGGTTTAGGTTTGAGATTTTCTCCGGCTTTCAGAATATGGGACCTAGTTTAAGGTCGAAGTTCCACGGATTGGGGGTGTCGGGTTCAACAGGCAAAGTTCGCTTATAAACCATTCGCAGCCCTTTAAGAACCCTGTCGAGTAGCAACACAGGAATTCGCTACCAGCTAACATCCCGTCCCACCACATGTTCAGCCCGGCCCTTCACGGCATTCTACCGCAGACTATGACGTAAGGCCGCAAGCCCCAGGGTTTAACGCTTACGGCGTATGGGTTGGGTTCAAGGACTTGGGAGTTCAGAGGCACTCCGAAGCTTTAGACGAAAGGGCTAAGCCTTAAACCCTTCTAAAGGGTCTCAAGGATCCTGAGACTCCTAAGACGAAAACAACTGACCTGCTCCAGCGCGGCCGCAGCATCTTTAGAGAGGGAGGCGCAACCTCGAGCTCGGCAAATAGAGGGGCCTCAATAATTACCTATCTTATTTTGGGGTTCCTTATTATAATTATAGTATAAGGCCCCTATATTATGGCAAAAAGCGTGCGGGCAAGGACGTTGAGGAGGCGGCTTGCAACTGATTTGGGTGCAACATAACCCTAAGTTCATGCAATGGGCCCCTACACGCTACAAGTCCTAAACCCGGAACTCGAAGGCTCTGAGCACTCTGCGTTTAGGGTTTAGGGTTTAGGGTCTAGGGTTTAGGGTTTCCTACAACCTAAGCCCTAAACTGTTGTTTTCGATAGCCTTGCCAGGTTTATGTGTAAGTGAAAGCTACGAAGCACCACGCCAAACTGATTTCGACTCAGGTAGGGTTTAGGGCTTAGGGCTCAGGGTTAGGTTTTAGGGTTTAGGGTTCCCTAGACTAGACTGATGCTTTAGTCCCTTCAGAGCTTTGCTTACGGTCTTTGGCCAGCAGATTCTGCTCGCTTCTTTGAAGGGTCCTCGTCGAAGATGCGAGGTGTACCCATCCGCGATGTTTACAAATGTAGGTTGGGTGTACATTTGCGTACAATGTTAAGGAACCATAAGGAATCGCATTGTCATAGCTGCTAAATGGTAGCACAACTGTCAGTCCTTCCTGTATCCAGCGAGAGGTCTACAGGGTTGAAAGTTTAGGGGCTAAGGTTCGCCCTGACCACTTCAAAGCAGGCCGGACCCTTTGATAGCCTGCCTCCAACACATAGGCCCGAAGCCCACAACGCCATCAGGCCAATCACTGACTACAGTAACTGCAGCTTCCTTTTGGGTTTAGTGATTTCCCTGGGTTCCTAGCTTCCTTTTGGGTTTTTGGGTTTAGTGATTTCCCTAGGTTCCTGTGCGCTAAGAGTCGCCCAAGACCAACCCCCTCAGTAGGCGACTGATGCGCAGACCGCATTGGCGATGGGGACAGGCAAGCAATGCCTTCCGAAATCTCAACCACATTCTCCAGAACCCGACGGAGTACACTCTTAAATCCTTATTAACCCAGAACATATGCAGGTAAGTGAAGAGTGAGGAGTTTATGATGATGAAGCTTTCCGGACCCTTCGGGAATGGAGCTTTGGGAAAAGGACTTCGCGGTTTTGTGGGCGGCAACCTTTTGTAGGGTTTGCAGTTGTAAACAGGTACAGACGAAAACCCAAAACCCTGAAGCCTGAAAATGAAGCCGAAACCCTACAACCCAAACCCTAAAGCCTACAGCCTAAAGCCTATTGATCCTTATTATAGAACCCTTACAGATCCCTTTAAAGAAACCCTGGACCCGAACTCGAAAACCTATAAAAGCAACGCAACCCTTATGGTATCCCTCAAAGCAGCCCTATAAAGCACCCCACAGACCCCACCCCAGAAGCTGCTGGAAAACTCGGGACTTCGATCTCCGGTGTTAGAAGCCGATGAAGTCACATCTTATCCTATGATTATATCTGTATGTTTAGACCGACATCTATATCTATATCTATACCTATATCTATATCTATATCTATATCTATGTACATGTACATGTACATGTGCATGTGCATGTACATGAATACATGTATACACATGTATACATGTATACATGTATGTACAAACAGAGAATTAGAGAGAGAGAGAGAGTGAGAGCGAGAGTGAAAGAGGGAGAGAGAGAGAGAGCGAGAGAGAGAGAGAGAGAAACAGAGAGAGGGAGAGAGCGAGCGAGCGAAATAGTGAATTTGAAAGGATAACATTGGCACGACCTCTTAAATCCGCTTGACCCTTTGAGGCATTGCTTCCTACAGTCCTGCGGCGCGTAGCATGAGACACCAAAACCACCGCATTTCAAGCCACACACTCAACCTATAGCCTCCATTGTAGTTCCTTTTTTTGGTTAACCAATTTTATGGTTAGGATCCTATAATATAGCTTTTGGTTAACCAAAAAAAGAACTGCAATGGAGACTCTAGGAAACCCTCAGCCCAAACCCCATTGCCGTTGACCCAAAGCTCCGAATCCTGTGCCCTTTTCTTTGGAGCTTACCCCCTCCTTGTACCCTCAAACAGGGGTATATGGTCCCTAATAGTAGGTATTTGGGGTCTAATAGAAGGTAGATGGAAGGTCTAGGTAGAATTGAACTTTTATTCTTCTGATCATTATGGTCTTTAGGAGGATTTTGGCTTCTCGGAGTGCAAAAGAGGTGTGGGGTTCCAGCCCTTGGGGCGTTCAGGGCCTGTAGGCCTGAAACATATATAATGACATATACTAGAAAACAGAAAGTTGGAACATCAGTATCCTCATGCCCTTGGTAAAGTATAAGGGATCCTAGCACCAATCCTCCTAAAGCCATGTTCCAACTTTCTGGGGTTCACTATAATAGCTTGAACCCCAAACCCTAAACCCTAAACCCCAAATCCCTAATCCCTAAACCCTATACCCTTGAAACCCAAACCCTAAACCCCAAATCCATGACAGCCTTGAACTTGACTCACAGGGTTTAGGCTGTCGGGGTTTCAAGCCGGGCCTGACTCACTGGAATAGGGTTTAGGGTTTAGGGTTTATGGTATATAGTATAGGATTTCGGGGTTTGGGCTTAAATCAGTGCTTTTCGAACTGGACACAAGTCAGGGGAGATGTTGGTTTTACAGGGACTCTCGCAAAAAATATTTGGGGCTGTACTTCAGGAGATATACTATAGGGGTTAAGTATAGACGTAACAATCCGGTTTGTCCACAAAGTTCTGAAAACCGCGGCTCATCTGGAGATCATGTTATGGCTCGATCTGGACACAGTCTTCTCATGCGCTGAGAGGCATGCCGGTGTTCCACACTTCCAGTCTGCGAGGCGGCACATGCTTCGATCCCGTATATCTCATGGAAGCCGGCTCTGCTCTCCATTCTCCGGCCGCCCCTCAACAAAGCAGCGAGGCCTTGAATAACTGACATACAGGAGCCAATTATCATCCCGTATATTGCAGGCAAACGCAGTTCGTTGTTCCCCTGCAGTGAAACCACTCTGCTTGAAATAATCCACGGGATGGTTTCCAACCTCGATGCATCAACTGGCAGTGTTCAGTTTGCCTCCTTTCCAGTAGTGTGACTTCGATGCTTTAAGTTTAGGAGTCATAGCCGCCAACTGGTACCCATAAACACAGGCAGCCCTACACTCCCTAGCCTAGCGCTCGAAGCACGGACAGCCAGCAAATGAGGTTGTACCCGAAATCTAAACTCTACAGCCCATGTACCTTTCCGACTCCGACACTCAGCCTGAATCTTCGTGCCTACGAACTGAGAGTCTCATCTACGGACCACGGACTCGAGGGTGTTCATTAAGCCCGATCCGGGGTCTGAAACCACAACCAAGTGACTAAATTCCCACAACGCCTGCCGCATCCTGAGAAGCAGGCATGTTCCAGAGAGCCGCAAAGTGCGCATATCTCCTGCATACGGTTTATAGGAGCTTGATACTTGCAGCCAGATACTACAATCAAGCTACAGCCGACTACAATATACCATTATCCTTTAACCGTTGTTGAGGTTGATGCTTGGCTAGCTTTTGCACAGCCTTGTCTGCCTGACATGGTGTAACATGAGGTCCAACCTATAAAGGACGTGGTTCCTTTCATAGTTAATAAGAGCCCTCACAAATGCCACATTGTGATCCCCTGGGCACCTCCTTCATACGGTTGATGGTATACATCCTGATTACCTTAAGGATCCTAAACTATGGGAATTATGGTATATTCCTTTATATCATCAATCGTAGGGCTTTAGGTCTCCCGGGCCGGAGATCTGGTTCAGTAGTTTAGGGGCCTAAATAATTACCTATACCAAATTTTGGTGGTTCCTGATTTTAACTATGATATAATGGGGCCCAAAACCCTATTCTAGTTTTTACGGCCCCCCATACTCCGGGGACTTGAAACTTACGGCGCAGGGCAGGCTTGTAAGACGGTATGGCTGCTGCTGAAAGGCGGTTGCACGGGAAGAGCGGCTGAACCGGAAGACTTCGTCTGGCGTTTGGCCAACTTTTTTGCTGCCTTGTCTGCTTCGTACTTGGCCTTGCGCAGAGCGCGGCTCTTCCGCTGCCACTTCGCCATTGTCCCTGGGATCATGTCATCGGAGATGCCGTNGCAGAGCGCGGCTCTTCCGCTGCCACTTCGCCATTGTCCCTGGGATCATGTCATCGGAGATGCCGTGGGCGACTACCAGGAAATAGCGGTCGAAAACATTCCCCCACCTGGCCTTCATCGGACGGAAGCGATACTTCTCCATCGTGCATCCTTTGATATGATGCGAAGTACCGAGACTGCAAGCTTTGCAACTTGCGATGGCTGTGTTGAATGCAACACATTTCTCGCAGCCACATCCATGAGTCCCGAAGACGACCTCAACCTCCGGGTCACTGCTGATCACATCCTCATCACCAATGTACCCAAAGGGTCCATATGTACCACCATTATGGAATTAGGTCCCCAAAACCACGTTATAATCGTAGTACATATGGACCCTCTTGGGTATAGAACCATCCGATGAGACCATCGGAGTGATGCTTGTGGATCCAGGGACTCTGTCCTCCCAGTAACGACAAGCTGCCACCCAGCCCTGCCCGAACCCCGGCCGTGATAGCCGACACATCAAGACAAACTCCATATAAGGGAGGAGCTACAGGGAATCTGAACTCTTGGAGACCATGCCCTTCATGCCCTGTCCGAAAGCTGCTGCAATGCGTTATACCTACGTCATTCCTAAAACATTCAAAGCACCTTCCAACACGCTGTTTCCACATGGTACAGCCCATCGGCCCGCCTCTTCTCCCGTTTCCTCCACCACTGGCTTCTTGCTTTCGGGCCTTTCGGGACCTTGGAGCACGGTGTCACTCAGAAAATTGCTGAGAGGAGCAGCAATTTATTAGGGGCTGAGATTTCCAAACATGGCGCCGCAGCATTTACCGCTTGCCAGGACTAGCCTCTCTCAAGAACCGAATGCAGGGATCTAATGGTCGACCATGGTTTTGGGGCACATTATACTCCACTGCTCTAGACTCTAAGGCCCGATTGAAGGTTGAGGTGAACCCATCTGTTTCTGTTGGTGTACGTGGAGAAGAAGCACTCAACAATCCCCCGCCTGCCCCACCTGCATGTGAGTGATTCTATAACTTGAAGTCCTTGTTGGATCCTCCCAGAAGGCAGACGATGGTACAAGATGTTCTTTAATCGCATTGAGCCCTCCAATCCCCGGCCTTAGACCATACGTTCGAGAAGCCCCAAGCTCTTAACTGCATAGTCGAGAACCCTAAACGCCTGAAGAATCCGGGCTCCGCACCTCCTGGGCGCCGAGTCGAGCGAGCGACGCGCACTTGAAACTCCTGCTCAAAGGATGAAGGCAAAGGGCTCAGGTTTGCATTTTGTGTGGGGGTGGGCTCCTTTCCTCCCCTTTTCGTCCGCGCTGTAGTGGGAAGGGTTTAGAGCTTTGGGTGTAATTACGGGAAAGAAGACCTTGAAGCAAGGTAATCAACACTGCCCATTGGCCACTTATGGCCCAAACTGCAACTGGAGTACTTACGGCCATACAGGGCCATACTTATAACAAAGCAGCTTCAATTTCAGATAGAGGAAATACTGGCCGGAATAGCAGGAATCAGGTTTTGGTTGAAAATCATGCTATATCAGACTAGCAACAAATCAGGAACCTTATGGAATAATGTTAGTCACATTTACAACCGGGGCTTCTTTAGTCGTGACGTTGAGGAGGGAAACGAGGGCTGAAGGAATTGGACATGCCTCGGCCGTAGGTGGGCTTGAGGGTCATCCTCAGGATCAGACGTCTAGCATTTGAGGTTTTGGGTTTCAGGTTTAGAGATTAGGGTTCAATTTGCTTGAAGTTTAAATTATGGAGGGTTTCAAGGGTTTCATCAACCTCGACTGGTAAGGGGTACTTGGAGGATCAGGGGACTTAGTAAGTAAGGTTATAAGTCCCCTAATTGGGGTTATAAGTAATTATAAGTATAGTTACCTTATTTATAACCCTAGTTACTAAGTTCCATGATCCTTTAANTGGAGGATCAGGGGACTTAGTAAGTAAGGTTATAAGTCCCCTAATTGGGGTTATAAGTAATTATAAGTATAGTTACCTTATTTATAACCCTAGTTACTAAGTTCCATGATCCTTTAAGTAGGCTTAGGCACCCTGCTGCAGTCTTGAGGATCCTACTTTATTCGGCTTGGCGATCCTCCCCTACCCAGGAATTACACCCGCGGCACTGGAGATTTAAGCTTGTGCATGCGAACCAGCAGTGCCAACCAAGGCCACAAAGACACAATCAAACTAGTTCATGGTTGGGATAGGATTAAAATTTTAAATTTCATTCCTTATTGGCTTTAAGTACCCATAAAAATGTAAAATGTTGCCCAGCTATGACAAAGCAAAAGTGTCGGGTCTTGGAGTATGGGTCCGGTCCGGTGGGCATGCGCATGTCAACACAAATTCGGCGTTTCAATCTGTGGCTAGGTTGCACCACCGTGCATGAGATGTACGCATATGCGAATGCTTATAACATGTATGTAGGCATGCAACGCTTGCGTCTGTATCCATGATGTACATAACTATTCGCTGGAAACTGGGACTTGTTGCCACATGTTTTTTCGCACGCTAGGGCCAAGCCTACCCTGAACACCAAACCTCAAACTCCACACCCTAAACCATCAACCGTCCCTGCCTCTTCGCCGAGAGGCAAACCTGGAGGAAAGCTACAGTCACGGCGGCCAACTGCTGGAGCCTTCATAATTAGAATAGGGTGCCTTTTTCAAGGGATCCTTAAAGGGGTGCTACTATAAGGGATCCTGTAAGGGTACTATAATGTAGGGGCCTTAACAATTAGAATACGTAGGGTTTTGGTGGTTCCGTATTATAAATATTGTATAATACACCACCCCAAGCCCTACTCTAATTATTAAGGCCCCTGTATTAGCTGCTGGCAACTGAAGCATTTCACGGTCTGGGTACACTGAAGCCCACACAGGGGCAGTTCTTAAAGGTAGGGGTACGCCACTTAGGAATCCTTACACCGTTGATCCTACAGTTTAGGGCCTATATCAGGGTCCCGCATCTTGTCAAGGCCCACTACTATTTACGCAGTCAGCAGCCCTAGACATGATAAACACATGCTCGATATGCCATCACAGCCTCTGAATGAAAACAATAAGCCCAGCAGAGTCCCGAACCCGAACTCTCCGCAGCTCCGAGCCGCCCCCAAAATGATGAATCCTGGAGCCTCACGTTTGTGCTCAAACTTCCGGACCCCCTGAACCCTAAACCCTAAACCCATGGCTTTACATGGAACATGAAAAGACTCCAGGGTTGCAGGATTTGGAGTTTTGCACCAAAGGATCCCAACTCAAGGCCTCTTACGGTGCATCGGAGTCGTTTTCGATTCTTTCTTTGAGGGGGAGGGGCGATGTGTTAGAGACTCCTCTAAAGTTTCAGCTTCGAGGATTCCTCTAAACATTAATTAGGTTCCGGGTTTACGGTTTAGGGTTTAGGGGTTTAGCGTTTCGAGTTTTGGGTTTAAGGAATATTGGGTTTCAAGCTTCAGACGGCAAACCCTGTAACCCCAGCACCCTTAGGCGGCGGCGGTTTTTGCCACCCCACGTCCGAAGAGCACCGTTGGCCTGCGTCGTCGGTAGCTCTCGTGTTGGCGAGCTTTGGGCGTAAGGTTTAGGGTTTAGGGGATTGCGGGTTTAGGGTTTGGGGTTTAGGGGGCTGTTGGTAGCACCAATGCTGTCATTGTAAACATCATGGGTACTTGCGACAGTTGCAATATCAGGAATAGTACCAGGAGTGTTTCTTTGATTATTGATTCGGGTTGTGTACACTGTTCGGTTTAAATTTAACGATTTTCGTTGGCCTTGCTGCAAACTGTCGCTAGTACTGTTCACCTCTTGACGACTCCTGATATCACGACTCACTAAAATCCCAAACATCTCTGGTATTATGGGTATGATTGGATTGCACTACCGGCATCAGCACCAGCACCGCTGCGACTACTACTGCTACTGCCACGGCCGTGGCATCAGCAATAATGCTGACCGACCGACAAACTGGTACGACGGTTGCTGCTACGAGTGTTCTGGGGGCCATCACGCCCATCAGTACTGCAATGTTGGTCAAATGTAGTGCACGCAAGCCTTGTACAAGTAGACAAGAAGGACTATAATTGACAATAGTATCCTAGAAAACCCTCCACTGGCGAAACTCCAACAGACTTGAAGTGTTCCATGTTCAAGCAACATATGTGAAAAGAAAAGACCTGGAATGCAGAAAACGTAACATCTACCGCTGATGCCTTCCATGTAGATTTTCGGAGACTGACATAAAACACATAGGTTGACACAGGTCGTGAAGGGCTCATGGTATGATGCTCATGGTAGCCACTGTGGACCATTGCATCCGGTTAATACCATACAGACACGTGCCTACTTCCCCAGAGGTCTATCTTTCTATATCTGTATCGATGCCTATAGGTATATCTACATCTATATCTGCATTTATATACACATGTATGTATGTATGTATGTATGCATGTTTGTCTGTCTGTAGTTATATGTATATGTCTATGTATGTGTATATGCATATGTATATGTATATGTATGTATATATATATATATATGTATGTGTATATGTATATGTGAAAACTAAATATGTAAATATATATGTCTATATATACACACAGAGTATACCTTTATGGAGTCAGGTCCCAAAAGACCATCCTCATTATGGTTTTGGGGGAGCTTGTTCCAAAGTATTGGTATACATGGACCCCCGTCCTTCGGTGGCACCTAAACCCTAAACCCCTAAACAACCCTAAACCCTAACAACCCTAAACCCCTAAACAAAAAAACCGAACCCTAAACCCTACAACCCTAAACCCAAAACCCTAAACTTTAACCCTAAACTTTAACCCTAAACCCAAAACCCGAAAACTTAAACCCAACAATCCTAAACCCCTAAACCAGTATTGAGACGATCTGGGAGGCAAGGCCTCTTCCTCGCTTCGCAGGCGGACGTAACAGACCTCGAGTCTTACTTGAGCGTATCCGGTCTTCGTTTAGGATTTAGGGCTTAGTGGTCAGGGTTTTCTTTCGGTTTTGGGTTTTGTTCGTGTTTTCTGGGGGCTTCAGAGGTTAAAGGTGCAGGGGTCTAGGGTTTGAGGTGTGGGGTTGAGGGTTCGGGGTGGAGACTTCAGGATCAGCAAGGTGCTCAGATCTTGAGATGATGTCAAGCATGAATGCACCCGCACAGTTGCCGGTAGAACCCCATTCAAGAAAGGCGCCGTCAACCTTCAACCCTCGGCCATACCCTAAGGGTCCATGTACTCATATAGCACATACATTGGCCTTAAAGTACTCCCGATATAGATACATTGGGCCCAAAGTATACACTATTTGGGTACATGGATCCTTAGGGATAACATAGAGGCCTGAATCATTAGAATAGGGCTTCGGGTATGTTATACTAAGGAATGAAACGCGTAGTGATTCAGGCTTCTACATGCGACCCTAGGCCCTGGACCCTAAGTCCTAAAACCTAAAGGTTCAAGCCACGAAAGCCCTAAACCTTAACCTCCGAGCCTCGGGTTTATACTGGAGGCTTCAAGGTTTCGTGTTTGGGCTTTGGGGCGTACGGTTCTAGCTTGAATTCCTTGGCGACAGATCGGTGCTGGGGTTTACGGCACAAAAATCCCACACCCTAGAGCCCCCATAATGAAAAAGCTTCACACTTGGAGTCTCTGGGTACACCGGATTCTAAGTCCCCAAACACTGGATCCCTTAACTAAGGAATATAGCTTAAATCATAATATGAAGCCCCTAATGATTTTTGCCTTCAGCAGTCATATTGTGTCACTGGTTAAGCCGCTTCCACCTAAGCCACTGAACCCTAAGCCAGGAAACGCCTATGCCCAGCCTGGGAATAAGTTCAGCCCACCTGAACCTGAGGACACGACGCCCCCATGCCAGTAGTGGCGCACCGCCTGTGGACGGGGGTAGGTCTCTTTAAGTAAGGATTCTATATAACTCAAATCACATAAAAAGCATCCCTGTATGATCTACGGCAAAGTCCTCAACAAAGGTTTATACTTTCAGTCACGTACAAAGACTCCATCAAGTGACAGTATGATACGGGTATAATCCTTAAGGGGTTTTGGAGCCTCAGATATAAAGGATCCATAGCAAATCCTGTTCTTTAACGTGTGATGGAACCTCGGCTTTTGACTGCTGTAAGTCTCACCCTGCAAGGTACACACTGAAAACAGCGGACCCCTCCTCAAGGAACTTAGGCATTGGGGCCTTAGGGGGGGAGGTTGAAGGCTTCAGGTTCTGCAACACTTGGCTTTTGAGCAGACATAGAGAGCGAAGCTCATGGTGACAATGCTCAAGTAGGGGGAGACTCTCCACCTTGAAACCCAATCCGGAACCATATATCCCTACCTGTCCAGTATACTGGGAACTGAAGGTTAGCCTCTGGAAGTATATAAATGAACCCTGCATTGCCCAAAGCCTATAAAACGCCATTATTCTACATACTTTTGGGGTCCAGGTACTGGGATGATATAGGGGTTATAGTACTCAGAAAGGTTGACATTTACCTACTCTACTACTAAGTATCCGTCATTCGTGCTGGGCCGACAGAGATGCATCGGATATCGGAGCACGATGTGCATATGTGTATCCAACATATAGCAAGACAAATACCCGCATCGATGCAGATGTCTCACAAATGCTGCGGGTATACATATATGCATATACACACATATATATATACATATTCTATATGTATACTCTCTCTCTCTCTGTATATATATATATATATATGTGTTTTTTTAAATGTATACAGGCACAGATCGACCGACCGACAGATAGAAAGGCAGGGGAGGGGGCAGACAAACGACACCCCCAATGCACGAACAAAGTCGTAAACAAAGACCTGGTGGGTTCTTGTTAAGCTTGTTAAGGGATTCAATTTAAGATACCATCCTAGGGATCTATAAGGGTTCCTTTAAGGGATCTAGAAGGGTTCCCTTAAGGGTTAAGGGACAAAACTTCTGTCACCATACTAAATCCTTTTATGGTAACTTCAAAGGAAACAAGTCCTGAACCACATCTTCACCCCTGCTGTCCAACCCAAGAGCATCAGAAGCCTGGCAAAAGAGCCGGTGCCTGCGCTGTAAAGACCGTATCATCGTGGTTGCTTGTGCTCTTGTTGGTGCTGTCTCTGTACCCGTGTAAATTTCCTATAGTCTCCATTGTAGTTCCTTTTTGGGGTTACCTTATAGGATCCTACTTATATATTTGGTTAAACCAAAAAAAGGAACTACAATGGAGACTATAGGTTTGAGAGGCCGGCCCAACGCACGCCAACCCTAAACAGACTCCCAAAACCGAAACCGTCAGCCCCAAACACCCTAAGGCTCGATTAACCCAAAACTCCCGTCGCAGCGGAGCCGGGACGGCCTGGTAGTTTTTGTCTGCGAGTGCAGAGAGTAGGTCCTCCCAGGGTTTAGGATACTATAGGGTTTAGGGTTTAGGGTTCCTTTAAAGGGGTCTATATTATGGGCTACTATAAGGGATCTGTAAGGGTAGTGTAACAAAGGGGCCTGTAAATAATTACCAATACTATTGTGTGGGGCTCCTTATTATGTTGATAGTGGAATATACCGCAAAACCCTATTCTATTTCATTGTTAAGGCTCCTACATTAGTGTCTGGGCTTTGGTGTTTCGGGGGCGGGGCTCAGAGTTCTAGGGATTACACCTAAATCCACTTCTAACCTACCTACTATTGCACCCTGGCCCTGGAAATCCGAAAAGATAGATCCTGCGGTAGGAACCCTACGAAACCCTAAACCCTGAACCCTAAATCCTAAACCCTGAACCCTAAACCCTGAACCCTAAACCCTGCGGTAGGTTCAGGCTTTTTCGGGGTCAGGGGCTCAAAGCGCCACTTAGGAGTGCCAGACCGGCTGCCAAACTTTTCTCCCTGGTGCTTAGTAGGGAATGGGGGAATGGATCTCTGTAGTAGTTCCTATATAATCGCCAATAATAGTCTGCATAATCCATTTCCCCCATTCCCTGCGAAGAACCAGACATAACTTTTGGACTGGAGCCGAGTCGAGGCTCCCACCGTCTTCTCGTAGGGTTATTAGGTCCTTTTTGCAGGTATTAAGACCCCCTACCCGACCCCCCCTCCCCCTACCGCCCTAAGGGTCCCTATGATCTTCTTTAAGACCGACAAGCCTCATAAACCTTTGATCCCACAGTCTTAACTAAGCTTTCGAAGCCCAACTACACTTCCGAAAGCGTGCACCCTGCAGCCGACAATCCTAATGCCTCAACCACTGCACTCGCAACACTCTACCAACGATTTCCGAACCACCAAGCTCAAACTTTCCCTGAGGGTTTGTCTCGGCCTATACTGCAACAAGGGCCTCCGGCTTAACCCCGAAACCTTTAGACGTACCCTATCTAATATATCTTAATCTAATTATGCTAAAACATGATGCAAGGTGTGTGTCTTCATGAAAGACCCTAACAGAGCCAATATAAAAACAGGCTTAGGGTTTAGGGCTTCGGGGTTTGGGGGGGTAGAGCTTACGGCTTTAGGGTTTTAGGATTTTAGGGCTTAGGTGTGCCGCGCCTGCTGCACTTGAGGGTCTGCATGGCTGTTGCTGCCCCACCTTCAGCTCAAGTGACGCCTACATCAATAACCCTCAACAAGCTTAAATCCTGGCCCTGTAGACCGACCCCTATACCTACAGCCCTAATCCCGAAGCCCCACACCCTAAACCCTGTAACTGTAAGCTCTAAACCTCGAAAGCCGTAACTAGACCATGAACCTGAACTGATACTATGTCCACGGCCAGGTTTTAAACGATGATGTCTTGGGGCTAAAAGGGTTTGCTGTTTAAGGTTTAGGGGGTTAAGGGTTTAGGGGTTTACGGTTTAGGGGGCTCAGGGGTTTAAGGGTTTATAGGGGCTTGGGAAAGTTTAGGACTTCAGGGGTTGAAGGTCCTTACGATCGGGTTTGGGATCTCGACACGATCAAAATCCCTAAGGGTCCATGTACTCATATAGTATATACATTGGCCTTAAAGTACTCCCTATATAGGTACATTGGGCCCAAAGTATATGCTATTTGGGTACATGGACCCTTAGGGAATTAAAGGCCTACAGGGTTTAAGGAACGCAAGAAGCCGTATACACTGTCACACCAACTCAACATTGACCTACGTGAGATCATCATATGATGTTGGCTTCGGGGGCCAGGACGACAGATCTGGGGACGCCATTGCGATTGTTTGACATTCTTGGAGAGTGCAAGCTTTCAACGTGGAGTGGAACCCAAAACCCCGAGCCGTAAGCCCTAGGCCCCGAAGCCGTTATAAAACCCCTGCAGGAACCCTCAAAAAACCCTCTAACGAACCCATACATGTGCTTACATCTAGAAACAATCAGAGCTCCATTTTCAATCCAAGAATCAGCTAAAGGTGTCGGGGCATGCTCCGGATCTGAGGAGCAGGCTGTCTGCAAACAAGGATGCACTCTCGTTGGAAGGGGCCTCAATGCTTCAATGTAGCGGCCGTCATAATTAGAATAGGGTCTTGAGGTATATCAACCTAACGGGCCAAGTACCTAATTATCATATATTCTCCAAAATAGCAACCTACATAACTATTATCCCAAACCCGAGTGCCTGATTCTTGGGTGCTTTGGACCCTTAGGGTTATGTTGTAGTATGTTGTAGTAGAATAAAAACGAAGAGACCTGAAGCAGTTACTATAGTAGTTGCTCAGGCTTGCGTACTATATCAACCCCCACAAGTAATGGCCCAACACCTAGAATGTCTATTATTCTACATAGTTTGCGGTCCAGGTACTTGGGTTTTCGAGTTTTGGAAGGGGGGGCAAACTTTGTGGTTTCCCAAGGCAGAAACTTCACTAAAGAAGACACAGGCTCGTTGATGCCTGGGCATTACTTATAGAACCCCTGCAGTCTTTTGAATAACATCCTAAAGTCTTAAAGCATGTGCAACCTACCTACTTAATCCTGCATACACCGCTGCTTTCCGAGTTCCGTGATCCTACAAAATCCTACGCAGTGTTCTGAGCTGTTCGAAGTAGTTTTTAAACGTTTGCAAAGACTTTCGATGGAGTTTAGGGTTAATGCGGTCTATAAACGAATATGGATGTTTGTAGGGTTGAGGGACCCTTGCTAAGACTCCGGAAGATCATAGCTGAACCTAACAACCCTAAACCTCAGTGGAAAACATCCACCCCTAAACCCCTAAACCCCTAGACCCCTAAACTCTAAACACCTAAACCCCCATGTCCCCGAAGTACTTCTGAGGGCCCTGGCAGTCTGGAAGCTCATGGCTCGGATCTCCACAAAGGAAGCAGGCCTTTTGGCAGGGGGGGTGGGGGGAGGGGGGCGGCTTGGCTGTTATGTACTGTCGCGGGTTCGATCAGGGTTCCTTTGAAGGTTCTATAGGGCTCCTTTAAGGGTTTTCGAATTTACTTGGGCCACAGTTTAGGGTTTCGTTTGGGGCTTCATAGGGTGTGGGGTTTGGCGTTGTCGGCATTGTCGGGCTGTCGAGCGTAGGTCTGAGGCTTGGCACTTCTGGGCTTTATGATTTGGGGGTGAATATATGGCCTTAAATGATTAGACAAGGGTTTGGGGGGTATTATCCCATACACGAATGCTCGATATTTAGTCGGCCTTCTGCGGTCGTGTTTTAATTTAGGCCTCGGAGTGAAAATCTTGTGGCACAATGCTCTGGGACGATGACGGCTTGCTGGGAGCTATGGGTTTGGGCTTGGGGTTTAGGGTCTTCGTCTGAGGGTTCGGGTATAGAGGTTTAGGGTTGGGATTTCAGACCGGGCGCGGGGAGGGTATCGGCCTCCTCCCCCGTTGTCTTTCAAACCCAAACCCCAAGCCCTAAACCATAGTAGCTACCAAAGTACCTTAACCTACCAAAACCTACAAAAAAGTAGGGTCCCTGTAAATTCCATATTAGGGTTTATAATAAGAACCTACAAAAAAGTAGGGTTTGGTAGGTTAAGGTAGCAAAACCTCCAAACCCAAGCTCCAAACTGTCAAGGCGATTCGAGCCTTGCGCATCTCGTGAGTCCTCCTCCGGCGTGACGCTTTCGTCTTTTCGGGCTCACGGGGGCTCCGAAAAAAAGCCAAGCAGGTGTGGTTTTTGGCGGTTTTAGGGTATAGAGTTTGGACCCGGGGCCGTGTGGCTTCGGATGACGCCGTCTGCAAAGCTGCAGTGGTGGATGTCTGCTGCAAAATATGTTGTGGCCCGCTGCTTGTTGTCGGAGAAGTGACTATACTAAAAGGCTTTAACGATTCGGCCTATTCAAAACCCGTTTCAAGCTAGTTATTTAACCCTCCATGGCATTCCTTGTCCTGGTTTGGGATGTGGGTTTCGGGATTGCGCTGTTTGGTGTCACGTTTGGGGTTCCGGATGAACGGTTCTGCGGGGTCCTGGATGACATAATGTAACGAAGAAGCAGAGCGGACTCTCCCACACACGCAAAAACGTACTCCTCTAACAAGCATTGCTGTGTCATCATAAAGATCAGACTCTAAGGTAGGAACCTAGATTAAGAAACCCTGGGCCTACAACCCCAAAATAGTAGGATGCATATAAGGAACCCCAACAGGAGCATTTGTTTCTGAACGTCTCTGGCGAGCCAAGGTTGGACTCAGCTAGTTTTGAAGTGCGATGCCCCCAGCGTGCCCAACCCAAACCCGACAACGGGGCCTATAGGATGTAAGGTTTAGGGTTTATAGGGCTTATAGGGCTTTAAGTTTTAGGAGTTTTGGGCGCAGGGCGCCGCATGAGAGGTAAGACAAGTGCTCCAGGGCCGTGATGTGGAAGGATGCATTTGCATCAAATAGATCTCCTCCAGAATCACTTCCAAAAGCCTACATTGCCTACATAAACCCTAAACCCTAAAACCTAAACCAAGGCAGAAGGGGGTCAGCACACTCTATCTGCGACTGATCACACAGTCACGACCCATCAGCCGCCCATCTCTCGCCCCTGACTAGAAGGCTTCTTGAGTCTTACCTTAGGTTTTAGGGTTTAGCGGGGAAGGGTGTAAAGTGTGCTACAGACGGCGGAATTCGCCCCCAGCATGTCAACGCCACTTTGTGCAGGCACAGTAGCCATGGTAGTAGTGGCAGGACGGAAATGGACAAACTCCAAAGCGAAGCACCATTGGGCAACTCTGACGAAGTTGATCCGATGCAGATAGATCTGACGAAGTTGACCCAATGCAGGCTAGTAGTAGTAGTAGTAGTAGTAGTAGTAGAAGCCGTAGTAGTAGTAGTAGTAGTAGTAGTAGTAGTAGTAGTACTAGTAGTACTAGTAGGAGTCAGAGTAGCAGTAGTAGTAGTAGTGGTAGGAGTAGAAGTAGTGGTACTACTAGCAGAAGCAGTCGTAGTAGCAGTGGGAGTACGAGTTAGAAGNGGGGGGGGGTTAGGGTTCCGGGTAGTCTTCATTGTAGTTCCTTTTTGCTGTTACTTTATAGGATCCTATGTGTGTATATATATATATATATTCGGTTAAGCCAAACAAGGAACTACAGCGGAGATTATAGGCGTGAAACCCTTTAGTTTACTGGGGTTGAGTTGCTCAGCTGTTAGGGGCTCCGGATATCAACGCGCCAAACTTGGATGACTTCGTGAGATGTACCATTGTACCATTCTTACTGTAGACATGCACTATGATGCACCGTACAGCACTGCAAATGCTGTATGTACTCTACTCAAGAGTTTGATTGTCAGCCACCCAAGATCGTTTTCTTATACGGGCTCAGACATGTCTTGATCTGGCGATACGAATCCAATACGCACAGGGGCTGGAGTCCTAATACGATCATAGTCGGATTTCCTTCTCCTACTTCAGGGTGATGACCATAGCGAAACCATAAACGGAACTGCTTGGGAGGGTTTAGTTGCGGCCAAACAATGCCTCAGACCCCCCGGAGGATCCAAAAAGTAGATCCCTTAATTAATGGGGGTTCCTATAAAGTACCTTTAGTAGTATGGGGCCCCAAATTAGGGGATCTACTTTCTAGATCCTCCCGGGGGTCTGGGACATCGTTTACCTTGACCATTCTTGCTATCAGTTCAGTACTACTCTGCTTTAAACCCCAGGCCCCCTAAACCCCAAACCGACCCCAAAACCTAAAGCCTTAAACCCTAAACCTAAATAGTAGGATCCATATTACACGGACCCCCAAATAAGGTACCCCTAAGTGTCGGAAACTCCCATATCGCTGATATGAAGGATCTCAGGAGCCGAAGGGATTGGCAGCAGTTGAAAAAATCTCTGAGGTCGGGTCCCTTCTAATCTTCTTCTCACGAGTCTCCATTGTTGACAGTATAGGAGGTTCCGATACGGGAACCTTACTTTGGGGCCCTTATATTAAGGATCCTACTATTCAGGGTACTATATTAGGGTCCACTATTTGCGGAAACTCCCGTATTGCTGCTATCATCCTTATTGTCGCTGCAACTATGCATTGCTTTTCACTTCTTGCTTGTAAGTTTCATAATGACACTTAACGAGAAAAATGCCGATACTACTACTCTTGATCTCGTCGCTTTGTACATTGTTCTGGCTTGTACTAATATTTTATACCACTTGTTATCATGAGAAATAAGAATGAACCCTAAACACTATGCCCCTAAACTCTAAATCCTAAACCGATGAATTTGTCACAAGAGTTGAAGGGACACGAGATACGAGATCCACCCAGGTGACTGCATCGGTCTGATGGTGTGCGGCTGCGACGCTTGTTTAGGGTAGGGTTTAGGGTTCATGGTTTAGGAAGTCGTTCTCCGACAAAGGACTTTTGCTTGACTTAGTTCTGGGTTTAGGGTTCAGTGTGTACGTATGCCTTTAGGAAGCCCCACTGATCCTTTAAGTAGGGCTTTTGGGCCCCATGAGACAGGACTGCAAACCAATACTACAGGGACTTTAATTAATCGCAGGAAAGAGCCTGGAAGCCATGTTATGTAGTTGTGTTGGGACTACAAGAGTCCGCCTTCTTGTGCTTTCTAACTTTTTCAAACCTCCATAATCAAACCACCGTGCGACCTTGAGGGCATCTGGCTTTTAATTTTCTCCCGGTAATACACCATGGAAGCTGTCCAAGGCCTCTGCCTTCAGCTGAGTGTTGTGGGTGTTGCAACGGAATTTCATTGTCAATGTATGCAGTACCTGGACCAGTATGTAAAATGATAGCCTTTGGAAGGCGTTGGACCATTGTTCGATTTACTGCTGCAAGTTGGGGTAAACAACAAAAACAGCAAGACCCGCGAGCTACGTAACTATTGAGATCAGCTACCTGACATCGGAGACATAACCAAGCTGCAAGGGTGAACATGATCATATACCATATTATAGTATAGTACACGGTCTATATAGTCTAGTATAGTATAGTATAGTATACTGCAGTATACGTTCTTACCATATGCTATCTTATCGTACCGTAGTGGACATCTCCACGATTGCCATGTCAGAGCAAAAGGTTGCGTGTGTTTTAGGTTTCGGTCTTCGGCTTCGGATTTTGGGAGTCTTTGGGTTTTTTTCGGGGCTTACAATAAAGAAAAAATAGGGGTTTCCAGGTGCATTATCGTATAATTCGAAAGAGGCACCCCAAAGCATGGTATTGGCACTTGTTGCCGATGTTGAGGACTTGCTGCTTATGTCGGGCTTAGAGCTTCGGCCGAGAATGCCATAACACCACAGTGCGATGCCGCGAACCCAGCCGCAAGCAGCAGTCGATGCGACCATGACGACTGCACCTCGAACCCGAATTTCCTAAAACCTAAACCCAAAGCCCTAAGCCTAAACCCTATAAACCTTAAACCCTAAACCCTAAGTCGTAAGCCTGAACCCTATAAACCTTAAACCCTGAACCCTAAAGCCCTAAACCCTATAAACCTTAAACCCAAAACCGAATTTCCAGTCCCTTCGGGACTATGCATCCGGCTCTTCTTGGAAGTCCCGAGTTTCGGCGCCGGCCAGGCGCGACTTACGGAAACATGAAGGTTTAGGGTTTAGCTTCATGTGTTTACGGGATAGGGTGTAGGGTTTACCTGAACCCCCAAAAGTAGGTAACAATAATTGCCCAAAACCTATAAAAAGGCCATTATTCTGCATACTTTTGGGGTTTAAGGGTTGTGGGGGTTGGCGGAATGTAGGACTCCCCATAAGGTTTGGGGTCGGCTTTGGATTGGGAATTGAGGGTTTTGGGGTTGGGGGTTTAGTATTTAGGGTCGCTTTGCGGATCTTTGAGGTTAGCAAGGAGATTCTTTCAGATTCGGGATTGCACTGTTTATACTCGAAGTCCCCTGATACTGCGCTTGCACCGGCTAGCAAGACCTTGAACGGCAAAAGCCCTAGCTCTTCCACGCGGACCCGAATAGAAGCCATAAGAGGATCTGGCTTTTCAAAGGTCGGGTTTAGGGTTCAGGTTTAGAGGTGCCGAAGTGGTGAGAGTGGGAGTTACCACTACCTGGGGATCCAAAAACCTACCGTTTTAAGGGTTCTACCCTCTAATTAAGGGGTCATAACCTACTATTTTGTAGGGTTTGGGGTCACAGGTAGTCACTAGCCACAAGTAAGCACGGACTTTCGTGCATCGATTTGTGGGACGGAACGCTCGAGAAGGTGCTTGAATAGTTTCTATGCGTCGGGTCGGGGCTAGGGTTATGGGCTTCAGGGTGCACGATGGTCGCTACTTTCACGATCGTGAACAGCGACTGTTCCCCCCACCACCATGTCATCCCGTCCCGTCCGCACCCGCTACAAGCATGAACACTAAATCCTAAACCCCCAACCTTATATTAAACCCTAAACACAAACGTTAGACCCTAAACCCTAAAAATCCCAAGGTACTTCCGCGTCCCTAAGCCGAATTACGCGTGGCGCTACAGGCTATCTGGCTGGCTTTTTCCATGCCTCTATCAACATGTCGTAGCTCCAGCCTATTTGTACCTGCCAGAGTGGGCAATCCGTGTGTGGTGTGAAGGCGCGGGAAGTTACGCTTTCGGGACCAACTGAACCGGAAAGGGTTTCTGACTCATCTTACACATTTAGGGTGTTCACCATAAGATTTGACTTAGTGCCTCATACTGTTCAAGGATAATGAATGTGGTCATCAAGCCTTAACCAAGGTGGATGCAAGATGCTACTGCTACTGCTACTGATGGTACTCCTACAGCTGCTGCTGCTGCTGCTACGACTGCTACTACTGTTGCGGGTGCTGCTACTGCTGCTACTACTGCTGCTGCTACTGCTACTACTGCTGCTGCTGCTGCTTCTGCTGCTGCTGGCTGCTGCTGCTGCTGCTGCTACTGCTGCTGCTGCTGCTGGCTACTGCTATGCCAAGTCCACCCAAACGCGAACACCTGTTCAGGGTTCAAACCGTAAAGCCTCACACCATCAAGACCCCTAAACCATGAAGCCCTGGTCCACGGCTCCTCAACCCTATGCGTGAAACACCAGCATCTTTGCCTCGAAGCCCAGTTGACTATAGAATCGTCATACTGGGCCCGTACACCACTATGGGCTATTCGACCCTAAAGATCCCTATTAGGACCCTGTTAAGGGTAGATTAAGGTACCCTTAAGGTCTAATAGCCCATAGTGGCAATCTGGGGGTTCAGGGTTGAGGGCTAAGGTTTGGTTGAAAAAGTATAAAATTATACGGGCACTTCCGTACTGCTATCCTGGTCACTGGTTTACTGCGGAAACTGCCGCGGAAGCCGCAAGACCCAAGATCCAAAAGCCTAAACCCGACCTGAACCTGAAACACCGAAACGCAAAAACCATAAACCCTGAAGCCCTAAACCTAAATCCATCCCAAACCCTGAACCCTAACCCTAAGCCCCCCAACCCTAAACCCCAAAACCCCAAAACCCTAAAACCCTAAACCCCTAAACCCCAAAACCATAAACCCTGAACCCCAAACCTAAACCTCAACCCTGCAACTCCAAGCCCCTAAACCCCAAACTTAAACCCCAACCCTAAACTCTAAACCCCAAAACCCCAACCCTGCAACTCCTGTGGACAGCTGGTGCCTCGCCTGTTCGCACATTTTCCGGAGCCTGGCCTGTTCCCTAAACCCTAAACCCGAATTAGAGTTTTAGGGTTTAGGGTTCAGGGTTTACCTAAATCGCAATCTACTAATCTAGGGGCCTAAATAATTACCTATACTGTTCATAGGACCGGGAGTCTTACTTGCACTTAGGGTTTCGGGTTTAGGGATATAGGGCTTAGGGTTTCGGTATAGGGTTTAAGGTTTAAATATAGGGTTTAGGTATATGGGGCTTAGGTATGGGGTTTAGGGTTTAGTTATGTTCGGGGGGATTAGGCCTTAAGGAACCGGGGGGGGGGGGGGGGTGTTGTTCGGGGCTTGTGGGGGTTTTCTTCTTGGGTGTTTTGGGGTGTGGGTTGGGGGGTCTGTGGGGGGTTGGGGGGTGGAGGTGGGAAGTGTGTGGGGTGTGTATGGTGGGGGGGTGGCTGTGTGAGGGGGGAGGGGGGGGGGGGGGGGGGGGTTGTTGTTTAAGGCTTCTAGGAGGTTCCCCTAAGGGGGTTTTGGGGTTTAGGATTCAGGGTCCTAGGGAGGATCAGGGTCATAGAAAGTTGTGTTATAGGTTCCTTCTAACTGAGTTTAGGGTTTAGGTATAGGGTTCAGGGTTTTTAGGTGTAGAGTTTAGGTATAGAGTTTAGGGTTTAGCATGAGCAAGAGTTCATATGTATCTTTAGTTACCTTACTGATCTCCCGACTTGCTAAGTCCTCAGATCGTGCCAGTAAGGTTTCAGCGAAGGGGCTGCCAGGAATTCGGGTTTCGGATGGCTTAGGGTCTAGGTCGGCATAAGAGCCTTGAGGATTCAGAAGTGACTTGAGAGCTTCCGAACATAGGGGGGCCTAATATAGTGCCCTAAATAGTAGGATCCTTAGCATAAGGATCCCCCAGATCAGGCACTCCTAGTTTTCGGAAACTCCCACATGAGACAGCATCTCCAGTATGGGTACTGGCTTTGGGTTTGGGCTGAAGATACAAACAAACTCTACTTTCGTAGCCGCTGCAGCGCAAGATCTTTAAGCCATTCCCAGAAAGCTCAAGTTATAAAGACCATCCCTATTATGGGCTTTGGGAGCCTATAATTCCATAATGGTAGTGTATATGGACCCTCAACCCTCAACCCTATAGAACCCTTAAGGAAACCCCTAAAGGACCCTCTGGGATTGTGTTTTCGTCCCAAAGGCGGGGGTTTAGGGTCTTGCGGTTTGTGGCGAGGCCTGAACCCGCAGGGCTGAGGTGTTAGGGTACCCAGTGCTTGCGGTTTGAACCCCAACCCCTAAACCCCTAAAACCCCTAAACCCCTAAACCCTAAAACCCCTAAGCCCTAAACCCTAAACCCTAAACCCCTAAACCCTAAACCCTAAACCCCTAAACCCCTAAACCCTAAACCCTAAACATATGACTTGCAGCAACAAACAAGGAGCTTTGAGGGGTAGGTAGCAGCAGGTAGCAGGCGCCAGCAAAAACCCTTACGGCTGATTTCTGTGGCCCAAGCCGCTTAGGGTTTCGGGTTTAGGGTTTAGGGGTTTAGGGTATGTATAGGGAGGTATAGGGTGTTGAGGAGGTTACGGTTTCAGCTGGTCGCCCCCTTCACAAGCCCTTTAGCCCTATGCCTTAGCATATGACATACCATATCTTCCAAACTATTATGATGGCAATCTAAATTCTCCTCCTTAGTTCAAGTGCCCCACCAAACCTCCAGGTGGAGACTCAAATTCGACGGTTCTAAAAACTGTACGACCTTGGGCTTTCAGGGAAGGGTGAGATATTATATCGCCGGAGTTCCTGAACTTATCTAAGTCATCAACATTCACAGGAAACCCTGAACCCCAAACCGTGTACCCTAAACCCAAAGCCCTGCAAACAGTGTATATGCCCTAAAACTCGAAGCCGTATGCACTATGTAATTGCAGCTTGCCTCGCGGACTCTGCCGTTCTTCGTTTTTTTGCCTTGGGCTGAAGCTGGAGAATTTAGGGCTTAGGTTTACTCCCCCGACAGCTTAGGGGTCTCGGGTTTTAGGGCTTACGGCACTGATATGGAACCTCGGGGCGGACATGTTGAGGAGCCGTCTGTGACGCTAAGACTCCATGTGCTCATATAGTAGGTACTTTGGCCTTAAAGGGGTCCCTATCTAGGTTCTTTAAGGCCTAAGTACCTACTATATGGGTACATGGAGCCTCTGCGTGAATGAAGAAATGGACTTCATCGTCAAACTGCATCCTGCGCGTGCCACCCCAAAAGCCATGGTGAGCGATCTACATGTGGAGGAACATGGGACATAATAAATGAGGTTGTAAGTACCTTAACTGCAGTTAAAAGTTACCGTATATGTAGCTCTAGTTACCTTGTCCCATGATCCTTTAAGCACCCTAATAGCCTTAATAATTAGAATAGGGTTTTGGGGCCCATCATACTATAATCATAATAAGGAACCCCCCAAATAGTATTGGTAATTGAAATTGTTGAGGCCCCTACAGTAGCTGCGCCGGAAAGTCAACGGGTCCCGAGTAGCTTACATGTGATCTGATCCACACAGGAAAGTGCACCATTAAAAAAGGCATGGTTCCGCTGGCACACCAAGAAACCCAACACCTTTCCCAGAGGGTCCATATACAGTACCATTATGGAATTGGGCACAAAAAGACCGTCCCTAATATGGTTTTGGCCTAATTCCATAATCGGAGTATATATGGACCCTCTGGGTTTTCCCCGGACACATTGAGACCCTCACCGCTGCAGCGCTAGACCCCACTCCCCGACCCTCTTTCAGGCCGGAGCCGTTCTTGTTCACCATGACGAACCGAAACTTTTTGCGCTTCTGCCTGCCCAAGTAGGGTTCAGGGTTCTAGGGTTCTGATGTGATTTGAGTGCACTTCGTGATCGACATTTTCGGGGCCAGGCTTCAGTGTGTGAGTGGCGAACGTGCATGGGCTTCGCAGCTTATCGTCCTGTGTTTGTGGCTTTTCGGGCTCCAGATGTGGTCGAACTCCTACACTCCAAAAATAGAAGCCTTCCGTCCGAAACCTCAACACCCTAATACCAGAACCCCCCCCAAGTGCCCGTTAAAAGATACTTCTGGTCCTTAATGGTGGGTATTTAGGGTATATTAGAGGGTAGTTGGGGAGGGGGCCTAGACGGCTGCCCGTACCAGCGCCTAGCGCTGTACTTTTCATGATTTCTTCACTGCCCTTGGTTTAGGATTTAGTCGTGCCTGATGAATTTCCCGGGAGTATGCAGGAATCCCTCCTGAAACATCCTAGAACCTAAACCCCTAAGCCCCAAATCCTATGCCCTACTTATAAATTATAAATGCCAGGATGCTAGGGATGCGGTTCGAAGCCCTGGTCACGAACCGCGAAAACATGTAGCCAGGAAGGAGAGCAGGACAAGTCGCAGACATAATTACACGACGGGTGCCTCAATTATTTCAGCCGGGTTTCGGTGTTTGTTTCTGCTGTAAGAATATGGACTTGTCAGGGACTTACTACTACTGATTACCCACATCCAATTTTTACGGAACAAAATGGAACAACCAAAACAAAGCACTGCCACCAGCCTGCTCTCGGAGGTATCGCTTGGCGGATCGCGACGAACTCAGTCCAAGGTTGTTGCAATAAGTGTGTGTGGAGCGTGTTTAGGTTTTAGGATTAAGGGCGTGCTGTCTCTGGATTAGGTATATTTGAATACCCAGTATAGGGGGTCTACCGTTAAGCTTAGGGTTTAGGGCTTCGGCGATTGAGCGTTTGGGGTCAAATGGTAGAGTGTGCGAATGTTAAGGGATCAGCGTTGGCGGTTTGCTGCATGACAAGAGCACATTTACTCTTTGGGCCGATATGGGGGCACATCCACAAACAAAAGTTTGTCAAACACATCGATAGATAGCTAGATAGATCGATTCTGGCTATATGAGAGTTGGGAGTATTATATTGGGGGGTGAATTCTAATTTTCGGGCTCCTAAAGGGTTCGGGTTGCGAGGCTTGGGGCTGCAGGCTTACATTGGGTTTAAGCTATCGGGTCTTGGGGCGAAAGCCATCTCGGTTGGGGGCATCAACAGACCTGAAGCTCTGACCCCAGAAAACACCCCCATAAACCACGAGGTCAAACGTCAGAAACAAGGTAAACAACCCTACACCTAAACCTAAGATCTTGGCTTGCGCTGATCTTGTGGAGCAGGTCTGGGAAACGCGCCGCCAGTTCCTCTTGAGCTTGTAGGGTTCAGGTCTAGAAGGGTTGTGGGAAGGATCCATGCAGGTTTAGGGTTTCGGGATTTAGGGCCGTTTCTAGTTTCTGCGTCTGCTTTGTCATGTGCTGTACTGCCACTTGTATTTCTTGCCACTGTACTCAGGGAAAGGATGCTAGGCAGCCCAATCATGCAAAATTTATGCTGTAAGCCTGTACGCGTAAGCGGCGTCGTGCATCGACAGAGAACCGTGTACCGAGGATGATGTCAAGACGCTTTAGTAAACACTTCTCATGAAGACGGGTCATGTTCAAACATGCATAATAGAACAGCCATATATTAATTAGACGAGGGTTTTGGAGTATATTATACCTGAACGATAAGGAACCCCAAAAAATGCTATAAGGTAATTATTCAAGCACCCACGTTGCTGAAGTTCGGCAGCTAGGCACACGAAGGCTTCCTCCGATAGTGCCCGTCGGTCTCCACGAAACCTTACACCCACAAATCCAAAGCTATAGATCTCAAGCTCAAAACCCTAAACCCCCAAACCCTAAAGCCCTAAACCTCCAAACTCTAAAGCCTAAAGCCTAAACCTTAAATCCTAACAAAACCCAACCCAAAACCTTGCAAACCGCCGCCTTTTGGGGAAAACCCAAAATGCGATACACGCTGTTGATGCACCACAGTCCTCCTCACCCTCTTGATCCATCTCTTCCCCTCAGGCTCAACAGGATTACATGGCCCTGAGATGCCTACACCCTAAGCCCGATACCTGAGATCAGTGTATGTGTATGCGGGCTTTGGAGGCTTCCTGGTGTGAAACCTCGGCCTTGATACGGTCTCGAAGTCTCGGTTTTGGGGTTTAGGGTTCAGGGGTTTAGGGTTTAGGATATCGGGCTGTTGGTGGTTCCTTATGGGCCCCAAAACTTAAAACCCTATTCTATTTATTAAGACCCTTATACGGAGATGACGCAGAGGCCTGAGATTGAAAGTCAACGCAGTAAGACGTAAGGCTAGAGTCCTCAGGCTTGCCCGGAATGAGCCGGAGCTGAGCGACTAACTAACTTTTGTTTAGGTTGTATATTATGTGCACCATAATTGGTATGAAACAAACCAATAACATAGAATAAAAAGAAACTTTAATTATTATGCATTCTATATTTTCTATTAATGTCATTTCAAGCCCTTCTTGTTGCGCCTTAGGCCTAGATAGTACGCACTTAGGGCTTAAAGTGCCTGCCAGTACACAGGAACCCCTTACAGGCCTAACTCTAGACTGCATGGGTACCGGGGCGCTTCCCTTTGGGCCCCAGACCAGTCGCAGGTCGCAGCACCATGCGAAAGCGCCTCTTCGACATTTCTGCTGTCGTGGGGCTTGCGGGATTTTGGGTTCGTATTACTCTTAGTACGGTTTACCTGGACCCCAAAAGTATGTAGAATAATGGCGTTTTCTAGGCTTTGGGCAATTATTTTACCTACTTTTGGGGGTTCAGGTAGGGTTTAGGGTCTAGGGGACGGGTCTGTAACGTTGGGGATTGTTGCGTTTGTTTGAACTTCAACTGAGTTTTGTGCCTATCAGGGGCTTACAGATGACAGGGTGTTGATACTGTAAGGTTCTATCAGCGGTCCGACAAGGTCAGGGTTTAGAACTTTAGGGTGTGAAGGTCTGAGGTTTAGGGGTTTCGGGGAATACGGGCCGGGCAGCTTGACCTCCTGGTCGGAGTAGGTTGAACCGAATCTTTATAGGGAACCTAAACCCTAAACCCCGAAACCCTGAGCCCTAAGAGTAGAATGATATGGACTATAAGGCGATCTTGTTGCAGCACTTAGAATTCACATCGGGGTGGTTGTGGAGTCCCTAAACCTTAGACTCTTAGACCCTAAACCCGTAAACCCCTAAACCCTAAACCCCAAGAGTTAGACGCTTCCGTGCAGCTTCCCATGCACCTCCTTCGGCCTTCTTGAAGGATCTTCAAGACCTCCCATGCATGGGCAGGAGAAATGTGTTTATGTAGAGCTTACTATAGGGGCCTTAATAATCTTAATAATTAGACTAGGGCTTGGGATACGTTATACCATAATCATAGTAAGGAACCTATGTGTATATATATATATGTTTATAGTGCCTAATTGCTTACACAGGCTGTAGGATAGAGGGTGTTGATCTTGGAGTTAGGCCGCAGAGCGTTGAGGATTTGGAGGCACAATCTGGAGGATCCGGTTTAATGTAGAGGCCTTAAGAATTAGAATAGTGTTTTGGGCCCATTATACTATACTCGTAATAAGGAACCTCCAAAATAGTATAGGTAATTATTGAGGCCCCTATATTAGTGGGTTCCCATCTCAAAGCTCAAGATTTCATCGAGAGATCAGGGTTCAGACAAGTTTAGCAGCTACAGAGCAGCCTGTGGTACTCAGGCAGTGTGTGCCTGCGGTGTGTATCGTGTGGTCTGATGCTAGCGGAGGGGTACATAATTCCTGAGCACGAATGCCCTGAACCCCGCCAACGCCCTCACCCCTAAACCCAACCCCGAAATCCGACTACACTATAAGCTACCTAGAGTCTCCATTGTAGTTCCTTTTTTTGGTTAACTTAAAAACCTATATTATAGGATCCTAACCATAAAACTGGTTAAACAAAAAAAGGAACTACAATGGAGGCTATAGGTATAATCCAAACACTCAACCCTGAACTTTGGATTCTTGCATCGAATTAAGCGTAGTTGTGGGGGTCTAGTCTAAGGCTACGGTAACATTCGAAAACACAAGTATATAACACAAGTAGCGCCCGCAATGAGAGCAGGATTCGCTACAACCCTGGTTTCGCTGAAAAATGTGCTAACGCCTCGGTTTCCTGCACTGTTAAGAACACGACGCCTTGTGCGCCCGCACCTTTCCAGCAGCCGTTTAGAACCCGTATAGTCACTAATCAAATCTTTACCAGCTGGGAACCCTGAACTTTAGGGTAAGCCTCATGAAGTTAAGCCCTATAGTAGTCATAGACTTTGCAAGCCAATTATTATACCCTCATAAAACCCGTAAAGAAGCCCTTTAAGGAACATCAAGAACGAAGACGGGGCCTTCGTACCTTCGCCGAAGAGCTCACTGTTTCCCTCGGGGAAGCATCGCGCGATGCTCAGCGGACACCTCCCGCAGAGCTTTTCCGTGTTACGGATGCCTTCAGGGTTCCATGAGGGTGCATGTGACTGCTCTTCATGTGGGGCCCCAAAAAAGCACATAAGCAAAAGTTAGGATAGGGATATCCCATATAAACCCCCTTATCATGAAGCCCAATAAGGTAGGGATATCCCTTTAAAATGCTTATGCTTATGTGCTTTTGGGGGTCCCCATCATGAGGGCGTATTGGGTTTGGGGGATCTAGTAGAAGAACGATTGGACAACAACAATCAAAATACATTCAAACTCTCTTAAACTACACAGGTACAGCGGCCATAAGCAAACACACTGTTACGAATTGTCCGGACAACTATTTCGGGCTTCGGGTTCAGAAAGCCTTCTGTCCTACGGGGCGCCTCTTGGCGTGTTGTCCCATCGCTAGCCTTCCTAAACACTGGCCCAACACCTTTGAACGCCCATTATTCTACATACTGTTGTTCTACATACTCCCTAATTATAAGGCTCCAGTTAATTACTTAAATAGTAGGTTAGGAACCATATACTATGTACGCCAGTAACCTACTAGTTATGTAACTGGAGCCCTGGGGCACTTTTGGGGATCCAGGAAGGGCCGATCCTGGTTTTGGCTTCTTTGCGTCAGGCTCGGGTCTCTGCACCTGGACCCTAAAAGTATGTTAGAATAATAGCCTTTTATAGGTATTGGGCCATTATTTATAGGTATTGGGCCATTATTTTACCTACTCTTGAGGGTTTAGGCAAGTGATGATGATTTTGATGCGTTGCTTTTGGTGTGTATCATGACTGTCAGGGTTCCCTACTATGATTTTTCATACATATCATGACTTTCAGGGTTCCCTACTATGATTTTCCCATAGAATGTCCGTGAGCAGGTAGGTTATTTGGGTTTGACGGTGTTGGCCTGCTCAAAGAGGCGATAAGGAGACGGGATATCCGGACCTTATGACGTGCGGTTTTCGTCAACATCCTATATATATATATAAGGGGGCTTACAGGGTTTCGGCCCAAAGCCACACAAACCCTGTCTGTCTTCGGTACATTCATTTTCGAGTTTCCTTAAAAGGGTCCAAGTGCCTGCTCACCATATGCTTTGCAAGATAAGAACCTACAGCTCCATCCTAAACTCTGATACCCAATTCCTGAGTCTTTCGGACCCTCAAAAAGCCCCTTAAACAAACGTTGGGTCCCTTGTCAGCCTCTCATAAGCCCTCTATAGAAACCCCTTCCTGAACCCTTTTCAAACCATTGGGCCTTGTACTTGGAGGTTCATGGGTAGTTATAAGTGGAGTTAGAAGTGCCCTAATATGGGTTATAATTATAGTTGCCTTACTTATAACTCCACTTATAACTACCCATGAACCTCCAAGTAGAGTTTCCGAGTTTCCAAGCAGCCTAGGGCCTCCCCCAACAAATATTCAGACTTATCCCTCTAGGGCTCCAGTTACCTCAATGGTAGTTTACTAGGTTAAGTAGCCTACTGTTTGGGTAACTGGCGTCCTGGGTTATGCTATCATGTTATTGCTACATTTGTTGCAAATGTCGATGTGATTACAGTGAGCAGAAACATTTCGAGGCCTTTTTTGGTCGTCAGGCTTCTGGACGTCCGCATTGGCCTGCGAGACAAGGTTGTATCCGAATTCCACGTGCGCATATCACTTGCCCCACAGCCCTGTGCCGGAGATAGGAAAGTTGGGAATGAAGCATAAGCGTATTTCAGGCAAGTGGCAGACACACCGCGCTGGTTCTGGCTGTAGTACCCTGTAGTGTTTGAGGTTTTGAGATGGTTGGCACACTTAGCAGAACTATACAGCAACCTGAAATTCAGAACTCCAGGGGCAGACGCGAACTAGATCAGACGAGCCCGGTAAGTCTATACTGCCTAAGCCGTCATGATCAAATCCTGAACCCCTGCACAATAAGCCATGGCACCCAAACCTCTCAACCTACATTGACATCGTTGGAATGACCCCGGCCGAGCTGTGCCCCTAGCAACGATGTAAACCACCTCTTCAACTAGACCCTACGGGCTTCACTCGATGTCATCGGCGTACTTGCGCGAAGAAAGGTTAAAGGGCATATTGCGCGAAACTACCGACTCTTTAACCCGTACTGACAAGGGCCGATCGAGGACCCTTCGATGGCGGGCATCTTCCCTAAGCTTCCAGGTTATAATTAGAACATCCCACTCCAAGCTGGTATAATGATTCGTCCCCAAACCCCGAGCGTTCGTAAGAACTACACTTGCCCTAAACCCCCAAAAATCCGAAACTCTGCGTGCACTAACGCGTCCGAAAAAGTGCCGCTGGCACAAAACGCTTCAGGGCCTTAGGGAATAGAGTGGGGCCACAAGAACCAAAGCGAGCAAATGTCTTCGGAGAGATGTATAAGGCTTACACGCTGTGTGGAGCATTATATCAGCGTCTAGGAGAACCTATACCTTAGGGATTACGAATGAAGGGTTTATGCAAGTCGGGGATTGTGATGATCATGAATCTACTAATTGTCCTTGCGAAGAAGTAAGCTCCCAAACTCTGAACCCCAAACCCGAAGCAGCCGCAAGCCCTGGGGCCCTGAGAATGTGGGATGAGGATGTACCGAGGTCTTTGGATATGGTGTAGGGCCGTGTAGGGGTGTTGGGGCTTAAAGCCAGGGTTTAGAGTTCCGCATTTCGGGTCTTAGGTTGATTTGGTTTGTGGGTGTTACCCTAAGGCTCAAAATAAACGGAACACCTAAACATAGCAGTCCTTTGAACCTTATAGGGCATTGGGTTAGGGTGAAGTCATGCTCGATAAGCTGACGCCACAAGTTTCGGTTTAGGGCTTAGGGCCAAATTTAGGGCTTAGGTGTGTGTAGTTCAATAGGTCTTGAGTAATTAGGCTTAGGTAGCAGTACAGGATCATCGTGGTACTTGGACCCTTTAGAAAGTCAGGGTTCTAACGTAAGACCCATGGCAACCCATACACTTATAGAAGCCTTATGGTAGCCCCTGTCGGAACCCGTCTAGAACACTCCAAACCCGAATCGTCCTCTAGCAGCAGCTGGCAGATTTCTGGCCGTCTGTGCTCCACTGCAGCGAACCTCCGATTAGTGTTTCAGAATTGCGTAGGCCCCAGACCCCCAATGTCTTTTGATCAAGGAATACACCGTAACTATGGTAGGATCCCTAATATGGTTTAAGGTACATTCCTGAGTTATATGGGATCTTGGAAGGTCTGCGGCCCTAGGTGTAGAGGCTCGCGGTTCAGGGGTCGCATTGAGTAGGTCATAAGTAGGCCTAGGATTTAAGGTTTATGGCTGAAGGCTCTAGATTTGAGGTTTAGGGGCATCCTGAATGAAGGCATGCTGGCTAGTTCTACCTTACGTCCCATGGCCCTGCGCACAAGACCCTTGTTCTGCAGGCCTTAAACAGGGAGCCCCCCTAGACTGTTTCGCATGGAACCCCCTGTACCGGACCTTGATAAGAAACATCACGGATTGCATGATTAACGAACCTGCCTGTGGCAATCCACCTGATCCTCCCTGAAAGTGACAATGCAACTAACAAATCAATAACACGGTGAGCATTCCAGACTACAGTTCCTTACAGTATACGGCTATGGGTCCCATGCCAGATCCAACAAAGCTTCGACACCTTTAGGGTTCTGATGCAGGGTTGCGCACTTCAGAAGCACATGACAGCGACTGGACGGCGGTGCAGAGACTTTGCCTCATCGCCTCTCTTCTAAGAGACTGTCCACCAAACACTCAGGAGAAGGGCGATTTCGTGAATCAGGTTTGATGCCTTTATTCAACCTTCATGTGACGATCTCCCTTCTTGATGGTAGAGCAAACCACACGGTCGCGAATTTCATTGTAGAAGCGAGTGTGCTGAAGTTTGCCGGTCTTCTTGTCGGTGGTAAACGCAATGGAGGATGTCGTGAAGACTGCCTTCAAGTAGTGACGCATCTCAAGACTACAATCATTCACTAACGAGAGGAAATATACGTGTTTCTGCTCGAGTTGATAGAGTATGCGGAATATGCCCTGAAGCAAGAAAGGCAGACATCCGAGACGATAAACAGACAAACCAGCAAATTCAGATCAGTTTAGATCAATTTTTTGAACCCACCGAACACCTAAGCGCACAATTTTCTGCCCACAACTCTAGACCGCCAAGCTCATCACCCGAATTCGGCAATCCCAGACTACAAAACTCGAAACCAATAATCCGACAAGTCCTAAACCACCAAGCGCAAAACCGCCCAGCACACAAACGCAATCATAGAAGCGCACAAACATGAAACTGTGAAAACCTCAGAGCGTAAGCCCTGAGCGCTATATGCTAGACCTTTAACCCCTTCTAAAACCCTAAAACCCTAAGCCCTCGTCGCCGAAAGCCTCCACTCTAGAGCCTGCTACACCCCCAAAGCCCCTAAACCCAGACCCAAGCCCAAAAAGTCCCTACCTGTCTGGTGTTGCCCTAAAAAACCGGTGTTCGACGGAATGGTAAATCTTGAAGAAGGGAGTTTCGTTTGGAGGGCTTTTCATGCAGATTCTATAGTAAGGGTTCTGTCATGATGGCTGTTCGAAAAGAGGGCTTCGGTGGCTCACGCAGGGTTTCATAAGGTCATAAGGGTTCTACTATGACAGTACTGGGGTTATGATTCGAGGCTTAGGGTTTAGGGTTCAGGGTTTAAGGTGTGGATCTATTGGAGGTGTACGATACTCTGCGGCCGACCAGCGAGGGCAAGGGGTTTTGAAAAGTATAGGGCTGCACCCGATTCGGAGAACACACCTAAACCCTTAACCTTTCTATTTGTCCGAGGCACAACGGTGTCTGTGCGATCTTGTCCTGTGCGTCTACCTGGCCCGCATCGAATTTCGTTTTCGATAGCTACCCGGGACAACTGAGTTTCAGGGCTTGGGATTAAGATTTGTACTTCGTGTTTGATATTTGTTAGGCCGAAACCGTACATTCCATTGTAGCAGTCGGACGCCTTTGGAGCGCGATGAGTACTGACGACGTCCCAGTTCATGCAGACTCCAGGAATACTCGAAACCTGTGCCAGACAAATGCAGTTCCGCCAGTGACAACTGAACTAAGTGGCCCCGACAAACGACTGCAAACTTTGGAACAACATTAGCGCATAGTATACCCCAAAACCCTTTTCTAAATATACCCCAGGGCACCAGTTACCTAAATAGTAGGCTGCTAACCATATATTATGTCCCCCAGTAACCAATCCTCCGGGTGACTGGAGCCCTCTGGATATTCAGGCCCCCTGTATCAGATTGCAAGCTTCAAACAACAATAAACCCAAAACCCCAAACCCCAAAAGAACCTAACCCCCCAAAACCCTAAACCACCCAACACCCTAAACAAACACCAAACACCTAAGCCCCAAAAAAACCCTAAACCTATATCAGATTGCAAGCTTCACCTCTGCATCCGCAGCCAGCAGTGCAAGAGCTTTGTTGGCATCGCCCCGGACGGCGGCCTCTCACTGAGTGAGTAATATAGGGGGCCTTAATAATTACCTATACTATGTTGGGGGTTCCTTACTTCTATGGTTTAATTACATATGAAGGCCACTATAGTAAGGTGTTTGGGGTTTAGGGGGGTTTGGCGAGTTTACGGGGTTTAGGGTTTGGTGTTTAGGGTTTAGGTGTTTAGGATTGCAGAGTTGGAGTTCATACTTTGGGGCATTATGGCTTTGAGGGCTTAGAAACTGGCTGTGGGCTTCCTGTTAGGGCTTGTAGGTCTTCTAGAAATGAGGGCGATCCACGTGGGGTGTACATGTGGATGTGTGATGTGATGATTGCAATCCTGCAGAGTCTTACGACACCTGTACCAGATGCTCAGAAAGCTTTCCGCAAGATTTCGTGCGGTTTTGGACTCACGGTTTGGTTACAGAGACTTGAGTTGTGGGTCATGCGGATCCTAAATCCTACAGCCTTAAACCCTTCACCGAAATCGTAAAATTGCCCTGGACCTCACTAGTCCCATAACCCCAAAAGCCCTAAGTCCCTCTCATCTATGCTGCCTCAGAAACAGCCCGGCTACGGCACACATAGCATACTTGGGGGATCATGGGACTTAGCCAGTAGGTTTCAGGTACCTTAATTATAAATTATAAGTATAGTTACCTGATTTGTAATAGCTCTATCGTTCAGCCCCATGATCCCTTAAGTACAGTCCTCTGTTTGTGGTGCGTTTAGGGCCTAAGGTTTAGGAGACTTTGCCACAGTTCCCATCGGTTTTGGTACGTTAAAGAATCAGGAGAGTGTGCTCCCGACCTCGAAAAGAGCGGTTTGGCCGAAGCGGTCCGGCGCATCAGCCTCTGGCTGTTTCAGGGTGTGTAGGGTTTGGGGCTTAGGGGAGGGTTTAGGATTTATAGGGTTTAGGGCTTATATAGGGTTTAGGACTTACATAGTTTAGGGTTTGGGGTTCTCAAGCACTATAAACCGATAAACCCTAAACCTCCAGGTTTTACATAAGCTCTTGAGAGTTTGAGCTTTGCACTTTAGGGTTCAGGGGTTACCCATAGGCCCCAAAGTAGTTCCTTTTTGGGGTTCATATTTAGAATTCTATAAGGTAATCCCAAAAAGGAACTACTTTGGGGCCTAGGGTTATGTCGCTTTACGGCTTGCAGGTATCGAAGTCAGACTTTCGGATTTTGGAGTTTCCGAAAATAGGGGACCCGAATAAAGTACCCTAAATAGTAGGATCCTTATTATAAGGACCCCAAAATAAGGTACCCCTATTTTCGGAAACTCCCATTTGATCCATGATGGGCACTGAACAATCGATGATTCAGGTTTGGAGTTTAGGGCTTAGGGTGTAAGGTTTAGGGTTTGGGGCTACCACCCAAACCTTTAGTGTGCAGCTGCCGGAATGCTCTGACTTTAGGATTCGCCGCTGAGTTCAAGATTCGAGAATGAAAGCTTGAACTACCAGTAGTTTTGCTGCTGATTGTGTGCAGGCTCCTTTGACGATTTAGGCCCATACATCAGCCCATACATGTTGAATCTTTCCAACATGCTAGGGTTTGTTTACATCCCAAGAAAGCTTCAAGGATACCTACCCAGCTTAAAACAGTCTGCTGGGATCTCGGGTTTGCGGTCGAAGGAAGCGGGGTTGCAGGATTTCGGGTTAAGGTTAGGAAATGGCTTTCAGAGATGGCTGGGCCTTGGGTTCGAACTTCAGGTTTCAGGCTTGGGATTACGGATTGTTTTGGTCAAGCTCTCTTTTCCCAAAGTCTACTCAAGCATCCTCTGCAGAGGTATGTGCTCGGATTGGGGTTTAGGGTCTACCTGGACCCTAAATAACCTATAGTAGAAGCCAGAAAGTTGGAACATGGCTTTAGGAGGATTAGTGCTAGGATTCCTTATACTTTGCCTTAAGGGCATGAGGATAAAGATGTTCCAACTTTCTGGCTTCTACTGTACCGTTTTAAGGACCTGTATAAGGTATATAAGGGAAATCAAAATAGGGAACCCTCAAGCGGGAGGTGCTATGCAGTCCAGGTAGGGCTTAGGCTTTACAGCAACATTGAGACGTGAACATTCGTGTTTGGGCTTTAGTCAGATGGTCCAGTTCGTCCAAGGGCACCTCATGCATGGAGGAGCCCAGGGGACAGATAGAAACATGCAATAAAGCTTAGGTTTTAGGATTTAGGGCTTTTAAAGTTTATAATCGGGTTTCAGGGCTTCAGTTTTAGGTTTAGTGTGTTTTTCGGGAGTCTTGTTGCGGAAAGTAGTTGCATAGCTGCTGAAGTTACCACTGCCGGCCTGTATAGTAAGGTTTACTTTCCTGATCATCATGCTTCCCAGCCCCGCAAGGCCAAAAGCACACACCGTAACTCCACTGATCCCCACCGGCCAAAACCCCCAAGCTGAATTCCCTGGACTCTTTGTAACACCGAACACCCGCCAACTGCCCGAGCCCCGCCGGCCAGAAAAAGATCACGCGCCTGCAAACCTGTGATGGACAGGAGCGCAGAGACGCATGTGGCAGAATCTTCCTCGCCTGGCAGCTCAGCTAGCGACTGGGGTTTCACAAAACAGATATGTGGGTTTTCAGGGTGCTTGATCATAAGCATGTATAGAGGGCTTTCATCATCTTTCATCTATGTCGCTGGAAATTCTGAAAGGTAATTTGTTCCAAGCTACGGGCCCTTTTTTTCGGGATTGAACCATTTATTCCAAGGCCTCCGTATTGGAGCCGATTTCTTTCTGAACACACGCATGTCTACCCCAAGGGGTCCAGCATCCCAAAGAGGAGCCATGATGCCCAAATTTGGGGGTGCAGCACCCGGCTGCACCACTGCTGCATCTTGGTGCTTCCTTTTGGTGGGAGCTGTTCCAAGGAGTGGGGAACACCAAGCCCTGAACCGGAGGACTTCGAGGACAACCCGCATCTGCCTTGTGGCGCAGACCGTTATCAGATCTTCGGGAGTGATGCGGGGCATAGAAACCTAAAGTAATGTCGAACGCTACCAAAATCCATAGGCAAAACATGGAGACAAAAGCAAATGTATTAAGTCTTAAGTAGGGGCTCTGTTCGGTTTTAGGGCCTTAGGGTTTGTTCAGGGGGTTTAAGGGTACCACTCAGGGAACCTGTACGAACTAGACTTTCTACAGTCTTGGGGTGTCGGTGAGCGTATATCTCTATCCTTCGGGCTGCTGGTGAGTGTTATTTGGGATTCTTTTTGGTGATGTGAGAATAACTAGTAACAGACATGAACTGCTTCATAATCATAGGATCAGAACAGATGCTGGGCACGCAGCTTACCTGAAATGTATGGTAAACGTCCAAACCTACCTGACCTCACAACGGCCATGGAGTAAGGGTACCTTTTTCGGTCGGGATGTGCGTACTATGGGCCGTTCGCAGCGCGCTCAAGCCAATATACATGGAGCGTGTATACGTATACATTGTCAACAGGACACCAGCGATTCGCGCGTCTACTGCCTGCAAAGTGCTCACCTGCTGCTCAGCGTCAAGACCACGCTCATTCATCATAGTCTGTACAGCCTCCCTGGCGTTGCTTCTCAAAGGCACTAGAATCACTAGAAGCATACGCCACAGATCGTCCCTCAGTGGCACAGCTGCAATGATGCGACTGAAGAAATCCAAGCTAAGTGGATCGCCGTCGTTGGGAGAATGAAAGGGAGGGGTTTAGGGTGTAGGGTTCAAGGTTAAGGGGGGAGGGGGTTTGGGTTTACCCTGCAGTCCCTGCCTTGAAGGGCCTCTGCAACAGTCCCCTTTAAAAACAGGAGTCCTTAGTCAGTACTTGTACCCCCATAAATCGATACACAACCACCACAACTCCTAACCCCAAGGCTCAAAATAGCCCAAAAGCACCACATAGCATGATCTCTAGGCAAAAATGCGTTAAGATATGAATCCTCAGAGCCTTATAGGGTTAATAATGATTGGCAAGGTTTAGCAAGGATACCCGGAAAACGCCTCGAGCGTAGTACAGCGGTCTTCTACCGGCCTCGCAGGCAGTGATCTGGAGGTCTGTAAGGGCTCTATAACTAGACCCAAGAGTAACCTAGGAATAAAAGGGGTGCCCTTTTCGGTGTAAAGGGGGTTATAAGTTATAAGGGCACCTGAAGCGTAAAAAAGGGAATAAAGGCCTACTCTGGGTCCTAGATAAGGGTTCAGGGCTGATGGGGTGTAGGGCATTAGAACAAGGCTTTGCAGCGCATTATAGTCTATTTATACATACAAAGGCTGCGGGGTTTAGGTTCAAAGCTTGGTGATTTGGGACTGGTAGGTTTTAGGGCTTGGGGCTGTCAGGCCTGCGCCGAGGATCGTTTCGGCTTCTAAAGGTCAAGAAGGCTTCGGAATTCAGGTGTTCGGTTTGGGGAGATTCGGCGTATGTAATAGAGACCTTATGGTCCGTAATATAGTGGGTACTTAGGGTATCAACCCTAAACCCTAAACCGCATCATAGAAAGTAGTTGGGGAGGGTGTTGGTATACCTAAGGCTCAAAATAGCCCAAAAGCCTCATCTATTTTGGTCTTTAAGCCAACAAAAGCCTCATATAGTATGAGTCCTTAGAGCCTGAAAAACTTATAGGGGAGCCTTTTAGGGGTATCATAGCAGGTAGTTAGGGGGTTTGCGTTTAGGGCTTTCAGGCCTGGGTTTAGGGATTTCAGGGCTGGGTTTAGGGTTTAGGGTTTTAGGGTTGAGGGTTTAGGGTTTCAGGGTTGTAGGGTTTAGGGTTTAGGGAAAGGTTAACGTTTTCAATTACGGTAGGATCATAAAAGGAGGTTAAAGGATACCTACTCAGCTACTAAGGGCTTGTGTGTGGCGTAGGGTTTTCTGGTTTATCAAAGAGCTCTTGTAGAACCCTTTGAGAAATCTTAGAGAAATCTGAATCACCGCCTTGTCGCAAGCTGCAGCGCTTGCCTTGGCCTGGTTCAGGGGGGGCTTGCTGATTGACTCCTACACAGTTGGCCCAGAGATACTACCCGGGTCTAGAGATATACAAGCAGGTTTTTGCATCCCTGATGGTGTGTTTACGGGCCCCAGAATTGTGCAGTATTAGGTACCTCTACCGGACTTTCAGGACTTTCACAATCCCCTGTCAACAACACAACCTAAGAAAACTATCTTGTACATAGCGACCTTTTGAAAACTGGTGGGATGCTCCCCCAAACCCTGGAAACCTTGAATCACAAACCCTCTATGCCCCTGTGAACCGTAAACTATAAATCCATGTTCTAACCTTGTAAAGCCATACTTGTTGTGAAGCCTTTTAGATCTAAACCAGAGACTGCGAAAATCCCCCATGCACACCACCTAAACCTGCAACCCAAACCCCGAGCCTAAAGCTTTTATTCATCTGAGCGAACCTTAAACCCAAAAGTTACGCCCAAAACCCTCTGGGTGTCGCCGGCCTAAACCCTCAGCAGTGTGTAAACCACATAACTGTACCGTATGCCCTATACCCTTGTATTTTTCCCTTTTCACCCTGAACCGGGCCTCCAGGAGACACTGAACACTTTTCAGTTGGCCGGCTATTGCCGCTGCATGAAGGGGCGTCCTCTGAGCTTCAGCGGTCGAACGTCTCAAGCTTGAGGATTTTGTAGGTGTGCGTGTGTGTTTAAGTGTTCGGCGTGTAGAGGCTAGTAGGGTTGTTAGGGTCCACGTAAACCCTAAACCCTAAGCTCTAAGCGCTACAGTCCTCTGGTCCATGTCTGCCTTTTCCATCGACGCGCGATGGTTCAGGAGGACTTTGATGATGTGCACCGCGCCTGGCGGCGAGGGTTCACAAAAAGGGCCTTCGGAATTCAGGTACGGGGTTGTTTGAAGGCCTTTACATGAGGATGTAGGGGCTTGGGACTAACTAAGCGGTTTCGGTTTATGCAGCGACAAAAGGTGCGTGGATGCGGAGGTGGCAGCGGCTTACGGAACTGGTACATTATTCCGATCACTACAAGCGGCTACACAGCTGAGAAAATCGGTGGAGGCAGGTCTCCAAGTGATGAAGCCTGGTATAATTACTGTGGCTTAGGCGTGCATACCTAAGCAACTTCACGAGTACATAAATGTGTGTGTGTGTGTGTTTACGTATACATACATATAGGTGCACATGTATCCCTCTGTCTCTCTCTCACTGCTTCTGCTTCTTCTTCTGCTTCTTCTGCTACTGCAGCAGCAGCGGTAGCAGCCGCAGCAGGAAGAGTAACCCCAACACTAACAACTATATTAACAGTGACACCAGTAGCAACAACATCAACATCAATACCAGCACTCCAACACCAACACCACTGCAAGCACCTCTACACCGACACAAACACCAGTACCAAAGCCGAGACCATTTTCAGCACCAGCACGGTACCAGCCCCAATGCCGTCATAACTCACACCATTATAGGAGCTTGCATCAACCATAGTATACTAGCCCAAAAAGAAACTTTAATACTTTGCCGTAATGACGTATATTTTTAACGCGCCAAAACGCCACGTTCGCGCGCACAAGCACTGCCACGCAGATAGCTACGCAGCTCGTCGAAACCATGCAAGTACTGTGGCACACAGCATTTTCTGCACATATGCAAAGCGGGAGTTCGTCGAAAGTGACAATTGGACACTGCAGCGATCCTTATCAGTTGAAGAGCCATGCGGATTAGAGCATGGACAACATCATGGTTGGACCACGGGTGCGGTCTTCTCAGAACGGATTAGACCATGGGCGTCATCATGGTTCCAGCATGGATGCTCTCTGTCTCTTCTCAGAACGGATTAGACCATGGACGTCATATGGTTCCAGAGTAGATGCTCTCCTATCAGAACGGACTAAACCATGGATGTCATCATGGTTGGGCCATGGATGTCTCAACTCAGGACGGATTAGACCATGCACGTCCTTATGGTTGGGCATGGATGCTCTGAACTCACAGTGCGCAAAAAACACTGGGCGGACCGAGGTCTTGGGCATATCGAAATACAGGAGGTGCGGGCAATGCTGCGTGTGCCAGCATTTTCTGCGACAGCAGAAGCAGGATTCTTGCGTGCGAACGTGGTATTGGTGGGAATAACCCTACTACAGTTCTAGCCCCATAAAAACTCTAATATGTCGTAGCAGCTTAGTAATAACCAAACCCCAAACCCTGAACCCTAACCCTAACTGCCCCCCTTGGCCTTTTTGAGCCGCAAGGTGCATCGCCGTGAGGCCCTGGCAGCCGAAGCGGTCGTCCAGGCGTTTCCTGGGATTCGTCGCGTGATATATAAGGCTTGCCTTAACCCTGAAGAACCTACCTTTTGAAGGACTCATATAAGGAAATCATAATAAGAAACCCTAAAAAGGTAAGTTCTTCAGGGATAAGGTAGGGCTTCGGATTCAGAATTCAGGGGTTTCGGGCTTGGGCCGGCTTAGGGTTTATAAGGCTTTTGATTTAAGGGTTTAGGGCTTTAGGGTGTAAGGGGGTTTAGGGTTTAGGGCTTAGGGTGTAAGGTCTAGAATTCAGGGGTTTGGGGCTGGGGGTTTAGGGCTTAGAATTCAAGGTTTTAGGGCGCACGGTTTAGTGCTCAGAATTCAAGGGTTTAGGGCTCAGGGTTTAGGGTTCAGAATTGAGGGTTTTGGGCTTTCAGGGTTTAGAGTTTGGAATTCAGAAATTTAGAGCTTAGGATTTAGGGTTTAGAAATTTTGGGGTTCAGGGTTCAGAACTCAGGGGTGAGGGTTTAGGGGTTAAGGGTTTAGGGGTTTAAAGGTGTTGGGTTTAGGTTTGGGGCTTGGGGTTCCCTGTTGTAACTGTGACACTATTTTCCTCTGTAGAAGTCCCTTAAACCAAGACCCAAAACCGTGATCCCTTGTAGGCTCCTTGCAGAAACGTAAACTGTTAAAAGCCCCAAACGGGGCACCGGAAGTATGGAAGATACCTTAAACATGTGGGGGACGGGGGCTTGGTATCATGATTGTAAAGGTATATTCACAATTGGTGTATTGGGCTCTCTGGGTGCCGTGCCGCGAAAGCTAGTTGAGGGTTTCGGCCTTCAATCGTACTTCTGAAATGCACAGCGACAAAGACTTTGCCCGGAACCAAAGTCTTCAGGCGCACAGCCCGTTTGGGGTTTATGGTTTAGCCAGCTCGACGGCACAAAGTAACCCCAAACATATGGCTTCTCAACAGGGTTGCACCGGACAGGGGCTGGATAGTTGTACCTTGCGGCCCTGGAATGAAAATCCCCTCCTTAAGCTCTATAGACCCTGCAGCGTATAAAGCCCAAATCTTAAACACCACACCTTGAACCCCGAACTCTCCACCCCGCCCCTCCTCTCCCCCATAAAAGAAAACAAAACACCGAATCTCTTCGCCAAGAAACGGCCCGAGGAACAACGCCACGGCCTCGCATATCTTGGTCGACTCGTCCTGCCGACTGATAGCACCCTTTGACTTTGTAGCAGCTCTTATAGTAGGCGTCGATTTCAACAGTCCGCAAATAAGATCTACAATTAGGGCTCTATATTCAACAATAAGAGAAATTGAAACTTATCCCACATCGGTACCTAGTATAGTGACTCTGACAGGAACCCTTACAGAAGCCGTACAGAAGTAAGAACTCGTATGGATTTTTAGAGTTCCAGACCCGAAAAAGATCAGGATTTACGAGTTCCTTGGTTGGTGTAGGGCTCAGAAGGTTTTAAAGGCCTTGTGAGACTTATATAGGGCTGGCAGGTAGTATGGAGTTTATTTAGGTTTTAAGACTCTCGGCATTCAGGAATGACTTCAAAGGGCAGCTGTCTACGGGTATCTTGTGGATCCCCTCTTCCGTTAGCTTCTTGTGTGTAGGCAGAGAGTGTTCCAGGGTTTCGGGAGTTGTTTTTTGGGTGTAGGTTGCAGTTCGCGGGATTTAGCGATCGCCAAGATCGCCCTGCCGCCACAATCGATTCATTCATCGTAAGCGTAACCTCCTGGGTTTGAAGAGCAGGTCGCCGCGCTGTTCAGCAAAGAGCTCATAGTAGTGCGGCCAGTCCATCCCACATAGGCCTCCTCAATGCCATCCCGGATAACGAGAGCCTCACCCGAAAGTTGAACTCTCCAACGGGCTGACGCCGTGGACCAGGACGAGCCCCACCACCATTTCCAGAGGTGACCTCACCAGTCTGGAGCATCCGGCCAAAAGCGCCCGCCTCGGAGATCGCAAAGCTCGGACGCTCCACGAGAACCGCGCCGACTCAGCAGTCTCGTCGTCAGAAGCCGCAGGATCACCCCCATGGAAGCGATCCTCCCTTCGAGCTGTAGCGGCGGGTTTCGACAATCGCGAAAGTCCCATGAAATCAAATCGCTACACCCCCAGACGTTAAGCCCTGAAGAACCTCTGTCAGCGTACTGGACACTATAAGCCCCATGACACCCCAAGCATAAACAATGACCCAAAGAGCCCAATATCCCCAGTTCCTTGGTTAAGGAATATGGCTCAAATCATAAAGGGTTCCATATCATGGTTTAAGCCTAAGCTATAATTCGTTAATTAAGGGGTATTGGGCTCTCCGGGGACCCAAAGACCCTTGAGCCAAAACAAAACCCCAAAGCCCGGGGCTTGAGAAAACTCTTAGGCCCAGGAGCGCGTTGGTAATTAAGGGGTCTTACCCTAAGGCTCTAAGGACTCATATTTTGGGCCTGAAGACCATACGATGAGGCTTTGGGGCTGCTTTGAGCGTGAGGGTTAGGGGATGTAGAATCGGGTTTGGGGTTATCGTTTTTCGTGTTTTTCTTCTATGTTTAGGGTTTACTGTGCTATAAGTATACCAAAACACTCTTCAGACCCATATAGTCGGGGGCTGGAGGCCACGGAAGGAAACCCGAAATCAAAGAGACTCCAATATCCCTAAGTTAAGGAATATACCTTAAATCATGTTAGAGATCCCTACTATGATTTAAGGTAATTACATTCCTTAATTAAGGGATATTGGAGTCTCTGGGATAGAACTTCTCAGCTCCGCAACATATCCTGGAGGCCCGTTCTCTGATAGAAGCGCAGGACCTGTGGAGTTTGTTCCGGGATTGGGCGTGGGAGATTGGGTCGAGGCTGAACTCTACATCACTAACTCTCAATGCTGAACCTGAAATCCCGACCCGTTTAAGCCTTGACCCCCAAACTCAGCAGCTTCGACTGACAAGATTGTTCAGAGATGCAGAGGCAACCTCTTCTCACTGAGATGTGGCAGGGAACCCCAGCCCTAAACCACTAAACCCTAAACCTAACGGCCCCAGTTCTTCATGCCTCGCTGTCGAAGCAAAGCTTCGCCAAACCCCAAACGCGAGGTTTCCTTACTTGCCCGGTAGCCGAGGGGAGCTGAAGGTTTATTTTTGGGACTATATACGGCTTATAGGCCCCCCCAAAAAAGGCTATAGGTTACCTACTCTACGATTAAATTTTCCAAGATCTGTACCAAGTTGGTCGGACCATCATCCGTACGTAGGTGTCCTGGAGTTCCGAACTCGTGTAGGAATGTCGGGGCTTGGACAGTACGACAAGGCCCATCTCTGGGTTCTTCGGCCGTGGTTTGACCGCTGCCGAGGAAGACATGCAGCATCCACACAGAGGGCCGAGGGCCCCTCCATGAACAAACCTCGAACCACCAAACCAAGCCCGCCAGACCTTAAACTCAGCCCCGGAACATCCAAGCAAGCTTGCACAGTGGGCACACCCGGAAAGGTGTCAACACCCTCAGGTTGAAATCCTTCACCATCAAGCATCACCAATGCAAAAAAATCTCACCCAGGAATTCCGGGATTGCTACTAAAGTCAAAAAGCCTCAAAACCCTGAAGCCGAAACTCTATCATTCCGAAACATCCCTAAACCCAAAACATCTGCAGCTCCTGAGGTGGGGCACCTCCTAGCCTCTAAACTCCCACACAAAAGGGCCTTCACAGGAACAATAGGTTGTTGGGGTATGTGGTACTGGACTATTTACGGACTATAATTGGATACTATTACCAATGAAACCACATGTTCAGATCATCAGAAAGCACAATACCAATACACCCTGCAATGCAGAGAATGCTTAGGCCTAAACCGCAAACCGTCTTCCTCAAATCGAATTCGGCTCGTCGGTCCATCCCCGCCTGTTCCAGGGCCTCAGGGTCGGTCTTGTAGGCCTCCCAACACTGGACTCTTCTCGGAGGCCCTTAAGCTTAAGACAAGAGTAGACAGTAGGCTTGCTAAACGACATATACCGTAAACCCTCAGCTCCCAACCTGAGCACTAAACCCAACCTTAAAACGGCAGTAGTCACAACAAGCTGCTAAAACAGTCTTGCCGTCTGGAGTTTAGGGGTTCGGATGCAGCAATGTTTCGGAGCCGTAACCCCTAAACACAACAGACCTTGAACCCTGGATTCGCACGCCAAACCCTCCCAAAACACAGCTCTGAGTCCAAACTTCTAGTCTACGCCTAAACTCGTGACCCTGAACTACCCCACGGATGCGTGCGCCTTCTGAATAAGAATGGCGGGATCCTGCCATAGCGTTCGCGTTTAGAAAGTTTAGGGTTTATGGTTACAAACCCAAACTAGGGGTTCAGGGAGTGGGGTTCACGTCTGCTGTTTCTAAGCATAGGCTTAGGAGGTTGGACGGTCAAAGCAGTGTTGCCGTGCCGGCACTGCCATGGCTTTGACAGAAGGCATGTGGGTTGAGGGTTTAGGTTTCGGACACGAGGGTTGAGAGCCTAGGTTTCTCGAATTTAGGATAGATTCTCTCAGAACCACGCAATGGGGGGAATTCGGGGATGTCGAGGAGCATGGCTTCCGCAAGAGACGAGGGCACGCAGACAACTGAATAACCCTACACTCTAAATACCCTTCACTGATGGAATGCTCCTAAACTTAAACCCTTAAAGAAAACGTAACAATACCGAGCTTCTTGATTTAAGGAAGCAGTACATCAGCATCACCTCCGTCGTCTTCATGACCATGATAACTGTCATCATCATCATCAACTTGCAACCACATCGGTCCAACTCCATCTTCAACTTCAACTACGGCATATGCATAAGGACGATCATAACCATCATCTGAAAAGGACTCACGCAGGCCCACGGCCTCGTCATCTGCTGGCGGCAGGGCCTTGCCCAGAAAAGTCGTCGTCTTCGGCACACCCTGGACTACCCGGGATACCGCTTTAGGGATTAGGGTTTACTCGTGTTTGGGCAGCTTTAATCTCTTGATCCTTCAAGCAGGCCCGGTAGAGTCCCGGGTCGAAGGGATTGTGTTCGAGTTTAGCGAGCTGCAGAAAACCGACATAGCCCTAAGGCAACACGAGGACTTCCTCAAAGACTTATAGGGTTCCTACAATCAGGGTTCTTGGGGGGTTGAAGGCCGAGAGTCTGGATTCGCTGGGTATAGGGCTTCAGAGAAACGAGTGACTATTTACTGCTTGGGGTTGAGTGCAGAAGGTGTAAGGTTTTTGGCTTGATTTTGTGCATCTCGGCCAACATGGAAGCCCTGACGGGGCACTCGTGCTGATGATCGCCAAGTGCAGTTCTGCTATGAGCTGGCAGAGGCGCTCCAGAAGCAGTAATGCGGGGGCCCTTAATAACTAGAACAGGGTTTTGGGCTCCTTTAACAGTACACTTACCAAAGAGGAAACCTAAGGAATAGAATGTTTGTAATCATTTAGGCCCCTACGGAACACACCCTCGAGTCGGCACTCTTCGAGCGATTCTCAAACACAGGTCTGGTTCTGGTCGATGAGGTCGCCAGAATCTGGATTCCCCAGTTACCCCGTAACGATACGGGCACCCAAGGGTACCTTTTTTCCTGGTGTTCCTTTTTTAGAAGGGAACCCTAAAGTAAAAAGGGTAAACAGGGCACGGCTGAGGTCGCCAAAACGTGCTGGTCCTACCCGAAGGTCGTCTCTGCGTTCGTGTTTGAGGTTTGCTCCGGGTTATGTATTTGCTGTTCTACACACTTCAGATTTAAGGCTTAGTACTTTAGAGTTTTAAGGTTTCATGGTTCAGGGCTTAGGGTTCAGGGCTTAGGGTTTAGGGCTGCAGAGTCTACGATTTGATGGATTAGGATTTAGAGTGTAGCGTGGTTGTGACTATGAACTGTTGTTTTTGTGCACCTTGACTGCCGCTTCCTTGGGTTTGGCTTTTAGGGCTTTGGGTTTTAGGGGTTTAGGGGTTTCCGGTTGAGGGGTGTACGGTTCATAAAGTTTTAAGCCCTATAAACTCGAAACCCTCCGGTCCAGGGCCCCCCAAGCGGACTAACAAACGTTTACCTGCAGACATGTACCCACGCCCCCATCCATGAAATCTGGAACACAAACCCTGACCTCACTCAACCAACATCCAAACCACCCCAGCTAGACCAAACTCTCGGCCTTCACTTCCTATCGGGTTTCTGCCTATAGTCGAACACTGTCCCTTCGACCCGGGACTCTACCACACTCACCCTGAACAGGTACAGCGGAACCTTGGATACTGCCAGCCGGAAGCGACGGAGGGCCTGCGACACAGCTTTCGAGGGTTTTAGTAAGGGCGTAGGATTGAAATGTTACCTTAGCCCCCCCCCCTTCCAGACAAGAAAACCTGCCTTTTTAAGGACCTGTCAGCAAATCATTAAGATCATTAAGCCATTATGAGGAACCGGAAATTTTAGGTCTCTTAGGGTTTGGGGATACTTGAACCCTAAACCCTAAAGTTGTAAGGCATGACTTTTTATAGGCTGGAGAGCCTTGGCTCAAGGCAACAAGTCCGTTTAGGGCATTTGGATTATTAAGGCCGTTGAGATTTTTAGGGGTATAATCGTATGAAGGTTATTGAAGGTGTAGGCTAGTCTACCGGGGTGAAAAAGGTTTAGAGATTATGGTATTCCGAGTATTCGAAGTACTTAGGGTTTGGGGAATCCTAGACGGTTGGGGGTTTCGGGTAGACCCCTAACCCGCAGGCTCGCGGGGGAGGGGCTGCGGGGTTGGGGTTCAGGGTTTAGGGACATGCAAGAAATGTAAGGATCTGTGATTAAAGCCACCCAGACCCTCAAAAGTAAGTAAAATAACGGCCCAATACCTATAACAGGCCATTATTCTACATACTTTTCGGGTCCAGGTACCCTTCATAAACCCTAAACCCTAAACCCTAGGCCCCTAAACCCAGACCCCGAACCCGAAGCTCCACAGACGATCAAAATGCTTCAGTCCCCCAGCCCTGGAAGTCTCGAGAGGTTACGGTTTAGGGTTTAGGGTTTAGGGTTACTAAGTGATTACCTTTTTTTGTGCAAGATGGGTCGCTGTGTAGTATCGGAGCTCTGATAATGGTTACAACTTACAATATGATGGTTTGGGTGTCTCTTATGACAGCGCATGGGCTATATCGAATAGCATTGCTCATATTCCTACCCCGCTGTTGAACCCAACACCCTGGAAAGGGCTCCGCCTGACGGAAGAGTTTGAATCCCAGCGCCGGGTCCTGTGCAAGTTCGTGCAAGGATAGAAAGAGCTCAACAGGAACCCCCGCCCCACCCCAACTCCGCTAAAAGATGTCTCATATTCATGATGAAGAGATAATTCGGGCCTACAATACAGTCTATGTGGGATTGTGGCTTCAGCTCGGAACTTTGAAGGCATAGGAATAACGGTCAGGATTGCAGGTGTTGGGGTGTTGCTTTTGCACTTCGGTTGTCGTCGAGTCCTGCAGCAACGACATGAAAAAAACAACATGGGCGGGATACCCTACAGTATTACACTAGCGAGGGAGGGCTTTTGGGTAGTTCTGATCATCCAGAAAATGAGGTTGGTGCTCAAGCCGTGAACGTTTGGGGTTTACCAGGACCCCAAATGGCCCTTTAATGGAGCCCTTATGGCGGAGGGTAGTTGGGGGGGTCTAGGTAGGGTTTGAGGTCCAAATACACGGCAGTCAAACGTTGAGCGGCTTTGTGATGTTGATTGTTTTGCGGCTGCATTTTGTTGTCCTGGGAAACTGTTTGAGGGTTCCTAAACCCTCAAAAGTAGGTAAAATAATGGCCCAATACCTATAAAAGGCTATTATTCTACATACTTTTAGGGTCCAGGTTGTCGTCTTGATGATTGCTTGCCACTACAGGGAGCATCCTGCAGGTTCTTAGCACTCGATGCATGGCGGATGTTTGGATGGTATTCGCTAAAGTTATCAAGTTGACCCAACTAGGCCCAAAGCCTAGCTGAATCCATGAACCCTAAACCCGAATTTTGAGCCGTTATCAGCAGCATTGTTTGGAAGCAGTGATGGCCGCAACAGACAACATGGCCATGGCCTACCTCACTGCAAACTCAAGAAGTACCAGTAGCATTCACAAGGTCAGACACGGATTCGATCTTCTCATCTTTGCCCCGGCGCTGAGAGTGATCTCATTGCTCCGCATCCAGTGCCGGGCCCGAGTCAGGAATGAATAACAAGAGCCAATATGTCGGGTACAAATCCCGTGTGGTGGCTGGTCATGCCCGGATCGCCAGGCTACATCCCAGCCGCAGTAGAACGGCCGGCAACCTCATGAGTCGCTCCACTGCCACCGGCCAGCAGCAAGTGAAGCGCGGTGGCCGCATATTCCCCCCGAAATCGGCCCTCGACTCGCCCTGCACCCCAAAACCGAATCAATATTCTCCTACATCAGCGTAGACGATGTTCGTTTCAGGGTTTAGGGTGTTCTTAGTCTGCAAAGCTCTGCACATATTGTGGGTGCAGATCCCTGGTTCATATCCCAAGGTTCGCAGGCCAGCAGACGAGCACTTTCGCTAGTATGGTAGGATGATGGTACCACGAAAATGGTGAGGCACTGCCTACCCAACTCCTGGAAACTATTTTGGATATCTGTCCTTCTATCCCTAAACCATAATCGGAACTCCTTCGCCACCTCCGCAGCCTGCTGTGGAAAGCTTGGGTTCTTTCTGACAGTTTTCACCTCTGAGGGTGTGGAGTTTTCAGGGATAGCAGTTGAAGCGTTTAGGCTTCAGGATTGCGGGAAAGTTTGGGATTCAAAACACTACTCGGGTGTTGGCAACAGCAGTACGACCGACAAGACTAGCATCCGATGCAGCCGCCGCTCTCGTAGGTACTCAGGCTACTAAGGCGCTGTGTGCTACCGATTATATATGACTAGTGTTGTGTACATGACAACGATGAAGTAAGCAGCCGCAGTATGCGTGTCTGCGGTTCTTGTTGATGATGACGACCTGGCTTTTCGGACTGTGCATCTTACAATGGCATGTTTGATCAAGTCATTACGTATATGTCCGAGTATTCAGCGTCCCGTTGATCTCAGTGTATACGCATGCATGAGAACAGATAATAAAAGGGGCGAGAGCGAGAGACAGAGAGAGAGAGAGAGAGAGGGAGACAGAGAGAGAGAGAGAGAGAGAGAGAAAGAGAGAGAGGACGGCGACAGACACAGAGACAGAAGGGAGGGAGGTAGGGAGGGAGGGAGGGGACTTGTGGAGCTTAAGGCTGTACCAAGAGTCTCCGTCGTAATTCCGTTGTTTGGCTACTTTGATGTATCACACAAGATCTTAGCATACACGTAAACCCTAAACGCCCAAACCCTGGACCAGGCTTAGGAGGCCCGTAAGCTCTTGGAGAGGACTTGCAAACCCTACCCTGAGGTTCCAAAGGACCCAAGAATGAAGTTATTGATATGCTAGTACAGTGTTGTAGGTGACTGCTTTGGGGAACTATACGACTATGAGGGACCGCTAGGTCTAAAACATAATCTCGGAATTCTAGAACCCTGATTCTCCAGATAACGCCTCTTCCTCTGAAAAGCTCCGCAGTAGCTGCGACAGGCACGATTGAGGTGCGAAGAGAACAATCCCCAAAAGGCGCTGTCCTCTGCACGGTTTAGGGTTCGAGAATTTGGAGTGTAGGGGGTTCAGTGTTCAGGTTTAGGGTAACACGGACCCCACCCCCCCCACCGATACAGGATAAAGCAGGTATTGTTTCAATTTCAGTAGCAATAGAAGGTGCTGGAAGGCTTGAGCTTTGAGGGTTTAGGGTTTGTCTGTGTGAAGGTTCGTCAAAGATTGCTGGACTTGAAGCAGCCACGAGGTCCGACGGAGGTATTGACCAAAAAACGTACTCAGGAAACGGCCATGCCAATGGAACCGGCAGCTAAGTTTTTACTTCTGTGCTCCCTGGGTATCCTTTCAACTCCCTAAACCCTAAGCCCCTAAACCCTAAACCCTATACTCCCTATACTCCCTAAACCCCAAACCCTAAACCCCTAAACCCTAAACCCTTGAACCCCAAACCCAAAACCCCTAAACCCCTAAACCCCTAAACCCTACACCGTATCCTCCCTTCACCCTCAGGCCCGATGTTGCTCTGTGCCTTGGCTTTCTGCGTCGGGGCATGCTTCATTAGCCAAAGGGTCCTAGGTAAACCCTCAAAAGTAAGTAAAATGGCCCAATACCTATAAAAGGCTATTATTCTACATACTTTGGGGGTCCAGGTAGGTACTGCTATGGAGCTACCTCCCCAAATCATAATAGTAATTCCTAATATAGAAACCCTACATTCTATTATATAGGTATTTTGGACCCTTTGGGTTAGCTTGCTCTATACCAGGACCCCCCAAATGGCCCTGTAATAGAGCCTTTATTTTGGAGTGACTATAAGGGATCTATAGGGTTTAGGGCTTAGAGGGTTTAGGGTTTAGGGTTTGTGAACCAGGACCCCCCAATGGCCCTTTAATGGAATCCTTGTGGTCCTTGAATAGTGGGTATTTAGGGTAATGTAGGAACATGATTAAGAAACCTTGGGCCTTTAATAGGGTTCCTTATATATATGAATCCTACTATTTCGCGGTTATAGGCCCAGGGTTTCTTAATCAGGTTCCTACATTATAATAGAGGGTCGTTGGGGGGTCTAGGAACATGAACCAGGTTTGGGCAGTTGAGCTTTGAACGAGATGCAACTCAACTACCTGAAAGTTGAAGTTTCAGGGGCTTCGGGCGTAGTGTCTTGGGTGGCGTCGGGTTTGGAGTTTTGGGTTTAAGGGTTTCGGCTTGGAAGACTCGGCCAACCATCCAGGTTAAGTCTTAAGCTCAAAAAGGTACCAGACTCATCATACACCGGTCATGCGCCCTACACCCTAAACTCCTCATCTGCACACCCAAAAGCCCACTCCCCTCAAGCAAAAAACGGGCAGGGTCCAGCGGGCTGATCCTCCATAGCACCGCAGGGTCTAGAGTTCGGCAGATCTCATGATCGGCCGCATTTGTGAGAGTGCAGGGTTGAATGTTTGGAGTCAAGGTTTAGGGCTTAGGGTGTATCGGGTCTATCATGGCCTATCGAGTACCCGAGAGCTGAGAGAACAAACGAGGCGCCCAACATCCTAGCGGGTTTCGGGTTAACGCTAATGTCGGGGCCTTAATGATTAGAATAGGGTCTTGGGCCACATTCTACTACAATTATAATAAGGGAAGCCCCGAAAATAGTATAGGCAATTATATTTAGGCCCCTATAGCAACGCTAAGGCTCTTGGCCTCAAAGACCATGCTATATGAGGATTTTGGGCAATTTTGAGCCTCAGGGTTTGGTTTGGTTCAGCTTACGTCTCTAGGGCTTAGGCTAGAGGCTTTAGAGTTTGAGGGTGTGGCCTTACAGTTTAAGGGCTGAAGGGCTCAGGGCTTGGGGTCGACAGTTCTCGGAAGAGGCCTACTTGGAGGATCATGGGACTTAGTAAGTAGGGTTATAAATACCTTAATTGGGGTTATAAGTAGTTATAAGTATAGTTACCCTAATTATAACCCTAGTTACTAGTTACTAAGTTTCATGATCCTTTAAGTAGAGACCGATGGGACCTAAAATGCCCTGCATGTGCCCTCTTGATCCATGACGCGGCGCGTTGCAGAGATTCCTCCTGTGCTATCCTGAAGGGCATAAATCCTTAGAACCCCAAAACCACAATTTTGCCCCGATCGCCCGAAAACCCGAAACCCAGAAGAACAGTAGAACCTTGATCTCGGAACTGCGCTGGAAACAGCTACAACAACGTCCTATGCCGATGCTTTGTGTATGCTTATGGGGCTTTATTGGCACACCGGCGCCAAATTGTACTACGACCAGCTCCACTCGCGCCTTCATGCTGGACTATGTGTCGCAAACTTAAGATTCTATCTTTGTAAGTATTGCAACCCATACTTATGCTGAACATCCAGAATGAGCCCAAGCGGGAGGTCACCCCCCACACGTGTCCGTCTCTGTTACATGCGAGGCATTCAGGAGCTAGACTCCGACCGCAAGACGCAAGGCGGCAGTCAGTCAAGGACGAAAGCTTCTAACAAAAACAGCCGTCAACTCAAAACCTATCGGCACCTGCCCCTGAGGACAGATAGACCCCGAGAGACAAAGCAAGACACACAGAACAAAAACTACACCTGCACCCTAAACCCTAAACCCCAAACCCTAAACCCTAAACCCTAAACCTTGTTGCATCGCTCCCGATACTCCAGACCAGCCGCAGGAGAACATCTTGCACCCGAGAGCAATCGCGAACTCTGACATGGTACCTATAGTCTCCATTGTAGTTCCTTTTTTTGGTTTAACCAAATAAATAAGTAGGATCCTATAAGGTAACCCCAAAAAGGAACTACAATGGAGACTATAGGTAATCCCAAACACCCTTAAGCACCAAAGCACACACACCAAACCCTGAATCCCTACAACCTGCAAATCCCTAAACCGAAAGCCCCCACAGCCCAAAGTTATTCCTGAACCCGACATGGAGCTAGCTTCAGCTTCAGCTGTTAAGATATCTTGTCTTCAAGCTACGCGAAGCCCAATAGTACAGGGGGCTCAATGATGCGTGCTCGTAATACAGACCACAGTATGCAGCGCTACGGCCGCTACGGGCAGAGCAGTTTCGCGCCCTGCTCTACAAGCCTCGACCTCGACCGCCATGATATGGAGCAGCCCTAACCCCTAAATAACTGCCAAAGCCTACTTGTACCCCAAATAACCTGCCTTTTTGAGGACTTGTAAAAGGAAATCAAAACAGGGAGCCCTAAAAAGGGGTGTTTTACAGGATCCACGTAAAGTATATAACAAACTTGAGCCCGAAATCCTAAACCGTAGACCCCCCGAGCCGACCCAATACCCTCGAACCCTAAACTTTACACCCAGAGCCGGAATCAATTTTGACTTCCAGTCTAAAGAGGATCATACACTCCACCCTGTCCCCTCAAACAAAAAAGAGCTGCTAAGGAACCATAAGCCCCAACTCCCATACCTCGGTCCTAACCCTAAACCCTAAAGCCTAAAACCCTAAACCCTAAACCCCGGTCCCAAGCCCCGAACCCGAAACCCTACACCCAAAACTTCCGTAGAACTCTCGAAGAAACCATGGACGGACCCTACAACGCATCGTGAACTTTTCACCCGCGTCCAAACATCCTTAAGCCGAAATTAACCCTGAAACGCAACACTTCTGTACCCTTAAAACCCTGCCCCCTCAGCAGCTGAACCAAATTATGTATATACATATATGTAGACACATAGATAAGTAAATAAATAAACAAGTATATATATATACACACATAAACGTATGTATGTGTATATATATATAGAGAGAGAGAGTGTATACATACTATGCAAGAGAAATCACGATCCCGTATGTGTTCTAAACCCTTAACTCCTATACATGCATATACAGTAAAAACATATATATATACACACACACTAAACCCTGGCCTTAGATGGCCAGAACCCTAAACCCTTAAACCCTAAACCTTAAAGCAGTAAACCCGAAACCTATGTCTCCAGTCCTGGCCGCCTTCGGCCGCCGGCCTGCCAGAGCGAGGGTCTACGCGGTTATGACAAACCCAAAGGCTCCATGTACCCATATAGTAGGTACTTAGGCCTTAAAGGGGTCCCTATATAGGTACTTTAAGGCCTAAGTATATACTATAAGGGTACATGGAGCCTTAGGGAAAGGGATCTACAGGGGGCTATGTGGGGCAATGTAAGGGATCTTTAACCGAGCTATAAGGGGTAGTATAAGTCATCTGTAAGGGGTCGTATAAGGGATCTATAAGTGGTACTAGAAGGGGCTCCTGTGAGGGATAAGGGTTTAGGAAGTTTAGGCAAGCACAGTAGAAGAGGCCACAGAGTCTGCAGTGGCTCTAGCTTCGGTCGAAAAGCACCACCGGCCCGCTGACAGTGGGTTTAGGATCACGGCTACTGACGATGTACGCATGCAATATTCAAAAAACAAGCGGCAGTACTGGCCACACAGCGGTAGTGTCGAAGTGGCCATCCAAGCCCCCAAGGATGCAACTTGCGACCTGTGCTTCTAACTTGCGAACGCGAACTTGCGCTAGTGTAGGAGCTCCTACAGCTTGTAGGAGATGCATCGGGGGGGGGGACCTTGAGGCACAGTCTTCAAGGAGCAAGATCCTGGCGATGATGACGCTGCTGAGTGTGGTGGTGCGTTGTTGATCGGAATTACATCACAAAGTTTGAGTTTGCTACTATCGCAAAAATTGTAAGCAGCAACAACTGACTCTCCAACTCTCCCTGACCGCGCTGATATAGGCATAAACCACCTAAACCTTCAAAGCCGAAATGCTTCGAAAGCCCATGCACTCTAAAAGCCACTTGGGCAGTCAACCTCTCTGAACTATAAAGGGCCTTGAGAGGGGTGAAGAGGCTTAGCTGCTAACTAAGGGATACTTGAATTTCTCAGGGGGTTTAAGCATGACACACCGGCAAAGGCCGACTTTTCCCAGGGCAGCAGCTACTTCCGGCGCCTCCTGCATCGCCCTCCTGCAAAAAACCGCCGTGAAGGGCCCTAAACCCTTAACCCCAAAATGCTCGGGTTGGGGGTTTGAGGCTTCATGGTTTTAGGGGAATGGTAGGGTTTAGAGTTTAGAGTTTAGACCCTGAGCCCTAAACTCATGGCTGCAGGGTATAGGTCCTAGTGTTGAGGAGACTGGGCTGAGGTTTTTGCAGCATTGAGGACGTATGCCTGAGATTTAACATGCCTGAACCTGGGCTTTTAAGGAACCAGGGATAAAAAAGTATAACAGTTTGCAGCTCAAGGCTTCGGGTTATTCTGGGGTTTTGGGGTTTTGGAATCCCCAATGGTTTAGGGTTTAGGGGGGAGGGGGTGTTGGAGATGAATAGCGAAGAGTGGGCCACGGACAGGGACATTACTGCGACTTTCGGGCTTAAGTCTTGAGTTGTTATGTGCGACCTCGCGTGCAACTCTTGGTCAAGGTCCTCTTGGGACGCGAACTCGAACAAGTCAGGGATGTTACAAAATGTTGCGCGCCCATCCTTGGATCCACTCGAGATCGCCTCTGCCATGAGCTTCCGGCTTGTCCCCAGCTTCAACTCCACCTTGGCGAAAGTCTTCTCGAGCTCGCCATCGTGCACGGAGTCCTCTGGGAAAGCCAAAGCCATGTTCAAAAGGTGAAGGGCTTCCCAGCGAAGCTCGGCCGCCTTCTCTTTCTGGGTGGCCATGATGCTAGGCAGGGTGTGCGATCGATCTGCTTGGAATGCTTGATCTGACCAAATCCCCAGGAGCAATGCCCACACCCCAGCACAGTCGGGCACAAGTTCTGGACTGCAAGCAGCACGTAAAGGTCCGAGAAGGCTTCGCAGAGCACAGAGTGCCGTACCTGTGGCTGCGCTCCACGACTATGGTCGGCGAACGAGGCCGTCTCTGGGCCCAGGCGGCGAATGCGAGGAACGTCTGGTCGTACTCGTCGGTTTTTGGCCCCCGCAGGGACCAGTCACGGCACTCTATGCCGGCCCAGTGCATCTGCGCTGTAAGAGCTCGAATTCGGAAACCCTGCAAGCAAATCCTTGGCTCGTAACCCAACCCGGAAGCCTATAACCTTGTAACTTCTGAACGCTGAGCCCTTAGCCTGAACCCCGAACACCCTTGATTGCGGAATATTCTGACGACAGTCAGAAAGTGAACAATCATGTTCCTAACCTGTAACATCCTTGATTAGAGTTATCATATTCCTGAATGGAATATGATCAGAATGTTTCAGAAGCTGAAATACAAACTTCCTGACTTCAACTAAACTCCTTATTATTCTACAGCTATGACTATGATCGACGACAATGAGCTGTTATAGAGATCTTCCGTAATAAGAGACCCTCCCTAAACCCAACCCTAAACCTCAAAGCCACACGCCTCGCCCGCCCTGTCGCGCTTCGCAGCATGCGTTGGCGGAGCAGCCGGCGCAACCTGGGCCCCCGCACGAAACTCCCGAGGCTTGGGGTTTGGGTGTTTGGGCAGGCTTTACGGGTTTAGGGTTTACGATGTGCGGCTTCAGAGCTTCGGTCTAGGGGTCCAGGGTTTAAGGTTCAGGGGTTTAGGGTTTAGGGTTCAGGGGTTTAGGGGCTTATAATGGTTTGGGGCCATAGGGCCATAGGCGTCATGGCTCGGCTTTACGACCCAACCCTAAGCTCGGAACCGGAAGCGCTAACCGCTCGCGCTCAACCCCCTAAGTCCGAAACCCCCTAAGCCCTAACCCTAAAACCCTGAACCCCCGAACCCCCTTTCACAAACTCTAAACTGACACAAAGACTTCGAAACCCTAAACCCCTGAACTCCTACCCCTAAACCCTCAACTCTTAAACCCGAAACCCTCGAACTCTAAACCCCCAGACTCCAAACCCCTCAACCTTGAGCCCCTAAACCTCGAGCCCTCTAAACCCTTAAGCCCTAAACCGCATAAACCCTAAACCCCTAAACTCCTAGAAACCCTAAATCCCTAAGCCCCAAACCCGTAAATCCCTAAACCCATCACCTCTGAACCCTAAATCCCCAAACCCAACACCCCTGAACCCCTATCTCTCGATCCCTAAACCCTAAACCCCTAAACTTCCCTAAACCCTAAAAACCCAAAACTCATTCCCTAAGCCAGCACCCGGGTCCCTCTCGGGGTGCCGCCGGCTCAGCGCCTGAGATGGACCTGAATTTGGTGCGAGGGTGTAGAGTTTTTAAGATTTAGCATTCAGGGTGTAATTTTTTGTTTGACCTCGCAGGTCCCATGCTTGGTTTGGAGTTTAGGGTTTGAGTTTGGGGTTCAGGGTTTAGGGCTTAGAGTTTTACGGTGGACTTCTGAAGTTTCGTGCAGAAAAAACTCGTTCGGTGGGACTTGTGCCTCTGAGAGGGCTTTCAAGGTACTTGCTTCAAAGCCTTCTCAGATCCTTGTAGAACAAGTATAGACGTTTAGAGCCCCGACAGAGTCACCATTACTGAAGCCACACGAAGCCGGTAGAGTACGCCAAAAAATAACTTCTTATTTACGAAAACCGCCATACATAGCGAATAAGACCCTTCTCGTAAACTTGTAGCAAGCTGAAACTATCTGTTCAAAGCCTGCAGAGTCCTTATACTAAAAGAACAAGATCTTCCTTCATCAGAGCCCTTAGACAGGCGGCTATGTAGAAGGTTACAAAAACAGGAGCACAACCCTCGTGGAACGCCTCGATATACTCTTGCGAATCAAAGAAAGAGTGTTTTTTCTGCCCTAAACCCAGAAGGCACTGAACGAGCCTTTTCTGCCGTAGCCCTAAATTCCAAAGCCTGCAACTATAGCAAACCCTCTAAACCCGGTGCCAAAAACTCCCTTCAAGCAATGACCAATCCTAAACCCAGAGGTAAACCCTATACCCTAGACACTACAAACCCCTAAACCCTAAACCCTAAAACCCAAAACCCTAAAACCCTAAACCCTAAAACCTAAACCCCATAAACCCGAAAACCCTAAACCGCAAACCCAGCAGCCCACCGGATCCCTTAAATCCGAAAGCCCGATCGAGGCTTCAACTCATCGCCACGGAAGGGATATGCACGAAGGACACGGCCGAGGAGCCTGGCATCGGGGTTTGGTTTAGGGTTTAAGGCTTCGGGGTTAAAGTGGGCTATGTATGGGCATGGCCGGCCTTGGCTGCCCTTTAGGGCTAAAGGTTTAGGAGCTTAAGGGTTTAAAGTCTAAGGTTCCAGGCATGAGGATCTGAGGGGGCAAGGTTTGAGGCTGTAGGGGTTGGGAAGTCTATGATTTAAGCAGGTGTAGGGATTACCGGGCATACGGATGTTCGGAGTGGTTCAGAAATTTGGTAGTGAAGGACTGATCGCGCGTTCTGGAAGGATTTGGGGTCAGTTTAACATTCGAAAATATTCTAGGGCTCATGGTCATAATACGAGATATCAGACAAGGGACACCGATTGCATGTCGAAGATGCAACCAGAGAAGCCATTCGTACGGTTCGTTGAAATCACCCAGACTTCCTGATTCAGCACCCCAGCCTTCAGCCTCTAAAACCTACAAATGCGAAACAACACCTTCCAGCATAATCCTAGTAGACCTATTTGCCACGAGTCAGGGTTTGTTTCCATTTGCTGAGGCCATGGAAATGCGGTGTAGAAGTTCTGAAGCTTTCATGTTTGGGGGTCGGGGATGTGCTGGTGGCCGAAGGTAAATACATCTACCTTCAAGACCTTTACAACACCGTAGAAGCCTGCCAGTCCTGGCCTCAGCTGGCCATTGATGCTTTTCTTCGCCAAATCCCGGACTTGCCTGCGAAGGGCTTCGTTCGAGAAGTTTCGGATTTGTACCACGGCCCCCGTCTTCGGCTGAACAAGTCGCGATTTCCACGAGGTTTCTCAACATGGCCAGGTTAATACCGAATGTTTTCGAAGAGCTTTCAATAACACCAGCATGTCATCAGCCTTCATGTCACCAATCATCCAAAACGTGGCTGCCTTGTATGACACATGTTAGGATGAAGTTGCGTGCCTACACAAAAGCGGTGGCTAAAATACTGCAAACCAATCAGTGAAACGATTCGAGCAACTTATGTTTGTACACATGCACACCATGGCGAAGCCTTATAATCATGCCTCGTCGGGCCTCCACATGCCCAATACTCGGAAAACACTGCCTGCACTCACACTTCAGGTTCGGTAGGACTGCACTCAACATCTGGTTAAAATTGAAATACTCTCTCGTGAACGTGTTGCAACCAACTCAATGCATCAGGTTCAATCGGCGGGCCTTTTTGCACAATTGACTGCAAATATGGGCTGCCAAGCTATCTGGATTTTTGTTGATGATTCGGGTTGGTCACGTTAATGTTGTGCTCGGAGGCTGACGATATACATGTCCAAATTACGCCTTGTCATCACGATGATCATAATCATCCTCGTCGCCATCGTTATGCAAGCAACAGTACAATCATAGCAGCAGCAGCAGCAGCGGCGGCGACGGAAGCAGCAGCAACTGTGTTAGTGGCGTTGGTGGTCTTAGTAGTGTTAGTGCTGTTAGTGCTGTTAGTGGTAGTAGTGGCGGCAAAACAGCAGCAGCCGTAGTGCTAGGGGTGTTAGTTGCGGTGGTGGTCTTGAGGTCATACTTGCGTGTGCTAGTGGCATTTGTAATGTTAGTGATACATGTAGCGTTGGTACTGTCAATCGTGTTGTTAAGTAGTCTTGGTAGCTTGCAACTCGTAACCTAGTATGTCCAGTACTGGTCCTAGCAGTATTGGTGGTACTCGTAGTGGTACTCGTAGTAGTGCTCGTACTAGCACTATTATCTGTACTCGCAGTATCAGCAGAAGTGACTGGCAGCGGTAATGGCAATGGCAGTGGCCGTGGTAGTGGTACAGGTACTGGTCGTGGTACTAAGTGGTAGATGCAGGAGGTGGGTGTGGTGCTGGTAGCGGTGTGGTAGTGGTGACACTATTAGCTGTCGTCTTCGCCGTAATGAACGTATAGCAGTCGTGGCAGTGGTGGTAGCAGCAGGAGCACACGACGAGGAGGCAGGTTGCGTCTTTGGGAGGCAAGCGCCGCATAACACGTTTGTCGGACATGATGGAAGAATCTCAGCGCAAGAAAGTCAATAAGGCTTAGCTGCCACTGCCGACTGCCGCCTCCAGTCGGGCCTTGGGAGTTCAGAGCACATGTTGAAAAACTAATACTGCCCATAGCAAGCGTCGTGGGGCACCATCATCACTGAACGTCAGCAGTCATGTGGCATTACCTTGTGAAGGTTGAAGCAGAGCCGCACTAACATATGCCCGCTTCCCTGTAAGATTTATGCGCATGTAGGACTTTTGGCGGGGCACCCCGTTCGAAAAATCCGACATGTCCCAATACCAAGTGCTCACCACTTCTCTGACCCTATACACCGTAATTATGTAACCCCAAACCCTGCTTCGTGGTTCTTTAGATGATATGTACGTAAGTGTAGGACGTTTTGTGAGGGTTGGGATTTGGGTTTCGGCTGGCGAGCTCAAGCAAGAGAGGCTGCGTGTAGGTCGACGGTCTAGGGTTGAGGAGTGATAGGGTGCGAGTACGAGGTCTCAGGTTTTGGGGTTGGATAGGATATATCCTAAACCCTAAACCCTATAAAGGTATATACAGTTCAGGATGTAGGGTTGGGGATGTGTCTTTTAGGGTTCACTGGCTAGTTCTATGTTTTTCAGGCGGGTGTGCTCAGGGTCTGGGTCCAGGGGCCATTTGCCGTCAAGGGTTTAGGATTTAGGGTGTTTATGGGTTGTGATTGGGACTCTAAGTGTTGTTTTTTTTTTATACTTCTCCAAACACCCAACCTTAAACTTCCTGCATTCGTTTAGCCAGGATCAGTAGTTCTTATCGTTTGTTTTGCGCTTTTCCTGACTGTTGGGAAGTAAGATTGGGGTTCGTGTGTAGGGTACTATGAAACATTATAGTGTCTTCTGTCAGGAATGAAGGTTTACGGCTGAGGATAAGAGTGCAACCAAGGTTGTTTGAGAGTTCAGGGACTTGCAAAGCGAACTTCGAGCAAGTTGTGATTCTTACGGGCTCCAGTTACCTAAATAGTAGGTTGCTGCGGTACAGAATATATGGTTAGCAACCTACTATTTAGGTAGCTGGAGCCCTAGGGCAATTGTAAAAAATAACAAAACAACAAAAACCTTAAACCCAAACTAAACCCTAGACCCTTAACCCGAACTAAATCCTAAACCCGAAAGTGGAGATCCCTTATGGATTCTACAGAGTTTTTGTGTGGCTTACGGTGTAGTCTGGTGTAGGGCTTGCGGCTGAAGGGTCTTCTTACGGGCTGAGGGATTAAATGTTGGGTACTGCCCCCACTCAGTAACAGTTGGATAATATTCATAATATAGATATATTAGGACCTCTGGTAGCCCTATTATAGACTGTTACTGTATGGGGGGGGGGCAGTACCCAAATTAAAAGTGCTTTACATGGGTCTGTTACGGGAAAATGAAGGAGAACTCCGAAATAGACGTCTGTACAGGTCGTAAGGAATCTATTTACTGTCGTCTAGTCAAGAAACCCCCGCCGTTGTCCAAATTCAATCCGTTTTGTGTATTACACAGACTGTCATAGATAGCACCTCATTGAGCTTCAAAATCAAGCCCCTTTTGGATTACGTGCGGAAACTGAGTAAAAGAAGTTCCATCCTCAACCCTTAGCCTCTAACCCTACGGACCCCCAAAATTTGAAACCTGCGCCCGAACCCTGAACCTGACAGGCTGAACCATAGACCCCAACACCTGAAACTTATAATGCAAAGGCCCCTGGACACTAGGGCCTTGTCTGCATCTCAATCCCTAGGCCCTAGACCTCCATACATAGAATTACTGTCAAGACCTACGCCCTGACGCCTACACTCTACACGCCTGGACCCCTAAACCCCTGAGCCCTCAAGCTTTATGTCCTAAAGCTAAGCTCCAAAACCTGCAGGTCTACTTTGGTTACTTTTCCAAAGGCCGAGGGGCTCTTTGACAGAGAGCCCCCCTCAGTTTTATTGGATCCTTACTGGGTTCCTTAAAGGGATCCTTAAAGCGATCTATAAAGGGGCTATAGGGAGGGTCACGGGACTTAGTAAGTAAGGTTACAAGAGTGATTTTCAGTACAGTTACCTTACCTATAACCGTCGTGACTAAGTCCCATCTCCGCTAAGGAACCCGTAAGTATATGGGCGGTAATGTTGGGGTCGGAAAAAAATCCTACCAGTCCACCTGAGAGTCCCTATGTCACTAGATTATGTTGTAAGGCCCCTGTGTTGTTAGCTCGGGTTCAGGGGCTCCACAGTGTTCCCCTAAGTTTCCTTTGACAGGTGCGATAGGGTTGAAGGAGGGTTACGGGTCTTTGAGGCTTGGGTATTCGGGTTCAAGGGTTGAAAGGGGGTTGGGGTTCAAGGGCTTTATTTTTAAAGGGTTGGTGCTTAAGGGCTTGAGGGGTTAAGATTATAGGGTCCAATGGCCAGGGTTTTCTTTTGTGCAACGCCATGAACACCTCAGCACTGTTGGCTAACCCCACTTGACCTGTACCCTAAACCGTAGGGTTTAGGGTTTAGGCCCTAAACCCTAAACCCTAAAAAACCTAAACCCTAAACCCTAAACCCATATAACGACCGCAAATCCCATGCTAGACTAAAACACACGAACTTCAGACTCAACGACCCTAAACCCTGGACGTAACAACCCTCAACCCCAAAAACAAGGACCCTAAACCCTGGACTTCACGACCCCCAAACCCTAAACCCTGAACCCTAAACCCCAAAACTTGAAAACCATGAGATCCTAAGCCCTGAACATGCTAACTTGGCTGACTGCTGAACCCCTCCCAAAAGTTAAACTTTTAGACTTTTTATGATAGCTCATACAGCAACCCAAAAGTTTAAGTCCTAAGAGCCACCCAGAAGAACACCATAAGACCTTAAGCCCTAAATATGCTAAAGTGCGGATGAAAACCCCGTGGGAGCCTTGCACTCCCCAGGCGGACTGCGAAGTGTGGTTTTCCGGCCTTGACTTTCGGGTTTAGGGTTTACTTAGGGTTTAGGGTTAAGGGTTTAGGGTTTAGTTAGGGTTCAGGGTTTAGGGTTTAGTTAGGGCTTAGGGTTTTTCGGTGTTGGGTTCTTTTTTATCTGCCCTAGGGCTCCAGTTACCTCAATTGTAGGTACTAGCCATATATCATGCACCCCAGTACCCTTCTAATCTATTTAGGCCACTGGAGCCGCAGCGCTGTGTTGGCTCTCGTTTGATCCGCCTGATCGAAGTCGGCTCACAACTACGGTGAACATGGGGTTTAGGGCTTGCGGGCTTCGTATTTGAGTTTAAGAGTTCATGAAGTGTTATGATACCCAAAGCCCTATAGTCTCCGAACCTGAAAGTCGAGTGGTTTAGGTTATACCGGGAGGCTCATGCCCTACCCCTTTTTCGGGATACCTCGTTTATATGGTTAGGATCTGCTGTACACACAAGTAAATACCACCCAAAAAAGGGGCCCTAAACCCTATAGCCTACACCCTAAACCCTCATGCCGGATGCCCCGGCGCCCACCAGAGGCGAACTGGCATGGCAACCGGCTGCTGTCGCGGCAGGGCCAATGCCGGGGTGGGCAACGCCGAACCCAACATTGGCTGAGGATCACTTCTAAGTTTCTCAGTCAACAGGCATGCGCACAGCAAGTGACGCTTTTGTCCCTCCCCGTTTGCGTGTGAGTTGAGCTGGCACATTGGACTACAAGCACCGCCAAAACCCCAGAGCCTACCTGAAGGACCAAATGACCCTTAAAAGTAGGGGCCCTATACCCATATACTATGAATCCCTGAATCCCTATATGGTATATGGGTGGTTGTCAAAATTATGATCGCTTTTTGGGTACCCTAAACAATAGGCGCCGTACTATAATAGGGACCCAAAAAGGGACCATAATTTTGACAACCACCCATATACCATATAGGGATTCAGGCCTAAACCCTAAAGCCTAAACCGTGGCCATATACTATGAATCCCTGAATCCCTATATGGTATATGAACCTTAAACCGTTTTAGGGTTCATTTCGTCCTTAAGGTACAGGGAAGGAGTTTGGAGAGCGAAGGTTGGTTGCAGGGTGTTCTTTGGCGACTGCCGCCTTGAAGGGGTTTCGATTTAGGGTTTAGGGTTTTAGGGTTTAGGGTTTAGCGTTTTCATCGAATTCGGATTCAGGGTTTAGTTTGTCTACCCAAGGGGTCCCAGAGAATGTAGGGTTCCTATAATCATAATTGGAATCATGATTATGGTTCGGGAAAGTAACACCCCATAACAGTACCTAGGACCCTTTGGGCTAGGATTGCCTCTAACCCTTTTAGGGTTGAGGCCTTTAAACTTTGAGCTGTGAGCTGTGAGGCTTCAGTGTAGGCCCTAACCAGTTAGGGTTGCGGACAGTAGGCCGTCGTTATTTCCAAGAATTTGCTGGAGGCTTGTAAGATGGGAGGGGGGGGGGGTTAAAACTAATTCGTATGTTCTCGTATAGCATTGTTAAAGCACAATAAGGAGCCCTTAGGAATGGCATAGGTAAGGGTTCAGTCGTCTGCATCGTATGACAACAATGCTTCTTCACGATGGCTCCAGTCTTTGCCGGGGGTTGTCGTACCAACAAAGCATGGTCCAATTGCAAGCACTCTACAGTCCCAAACTTTGTTTTCAGTAATCGCTTCATTCTAAGGGTTACCTTAATGAGCAGAAGGGTACTACAGGGGGTATCGAGAATGACAACTTCATAACTGATTCATAACAAGTAAGGCCAACTGCAACTTCGCAGCTAACCCTGGTCCTAAACCCAATGCCCTAAACTCGAAGAGGCCTCGGAACAACGAAGGCTCACTGGCTCCACCTTGAGGTTTCGTAGGCACCTGGAGAGCACTCGCTACTGCAGATTATAATTTGCCAATCATGGTTTAGGGTGTAGAGTTCTGGGCCTCAGAGGTTAGGGTTCCGGGGCTCAAAGTTTAGACGTGATCTCTACACTTCTTGTTGAGAACTGTCTGGAGGATTGGCTTAGGTTTTGGCACAAAGACTTCTATTGCGCAGAGTGTACAACATGCGGACGACACTTGGAAAACATCAAAACCCTCAAACCACACAAAGCCTAAACACTCCGTCTTTACCGCTACAGCCCAAAAGGACATATATTTGGGGTCTGCATTTCGACCTTAGCGACCCTGCTCGTATGATTCTTATGTGTGGGGTATGAGGCCACGGCCAAAGCCCCCAAACTTTAAACCTGAAACATCCCACCAAGAGCGCCAAGCACTAAACCTGCGAACCCTTCGCTCTGGCTTCAGTTGTTGATGAGCTTTTGGAAAAGACATGGGTTTGGAGGAACTGAGGCTTTGGCCTCCGGGGCCGCAGTACCCAGAGTCATTGAATCCCAAAGCACGGATGCCACGTACCCTCCTTTACTGTACGCGGCATGCTGGGGCACGCAAGTGCATCGTTCAAGGGCTCTGTATGGCTCTGTGCTTCTCATCCTTGTTTAGACGGAACGCTCGTGTACTTCTGATTCAAATTGCACTGTCGAGCCTGCACTGTTGCACCCGCAACCCAAACTGTATCCGTAGGGCTTACATCTGTATTGATCCTTCTTGTGAAGACGACGCTTTTGTACACACTGGTAGTTCTTGCATAGCGGCTTCGGGCGATGTTGAAAAGGAAAATGAGCACGGGAATGCGGATGGGAGCACGATTTCCAGGCACGGCACTGTGGCGGGAGTACGATTACGATGAATTCGGTGTGCCGCGTGCAGACGGGTACGAGTGAGACAGCGAGACCGTGAATTTACGCAGAACGACCGTGCACACCTGCTGGGTGTGCCACATGGGTTCAGCGATCTACTTTCTTTTGCTTTGGTTCTAGAAGTTCCCATTCTGGAACGCCAATGCCTACAAAAGTGGTGATCCAATACTTGGCAGCAGCACTTGGTAGGTTATTCGATCACCAGGATAGCGCTACTGCACTGCTTGGGGAACAAGAACGGAACCCTGTAGCCCTAAACCCCTACGTAAACGCTAAACCCTAAATCCCTAAACCCCTAAATCCCTAAACCCCTCAAAACCCTAACCCCTAAACCCCTAAAACCCTGAACCCCTCAAAACCCTAACCTCTAAACCCCTAAAACCCTGAACCCCTAAAAACCCTAACCCCTAATCCCCTAAAACCCCCAACCCCTCAAAACCCTAACCCCTAATCCCCTAAAACCTTGAACCCCTAAACCCCTAAAACCCTGAACCCCTCAAAACCCTAACCCCTAAACCCCTAAAACCCTGAACCCCTCAAAACCCTAACCCCTAAACCCTTAAAACCCTGAACTCCTCAAAACCCTAACCCCTAAAACCCTAACCCCTAATCCCCTAAAACCTTGAACCCCTAAACCCCTAAAACCCTGAACCCCTCAAAACCCTAACCCCTAATCCCCTAAAACCCTGAACCCCTCAAAACCCTAACCCCTAAACCCCTAAAACCCTGCACCCCTCAAAACCCTTAACCCCTAAACCCCTAAAACCCTGAACCCCTCAAAACCCTAACCCCTAAACCCCCTGAAACCCTGGAGCCCTCAAAACCCTAACCCCTAAACCCCTAAAACCCTGAACCCCTCAAAACCCTAACCCCTAATCCCCTAAAACCCTGAAACCCTCAAAACCCTAACCCCTAAACCCCTAAAACCCTGCACCCCTCAAAACCCTAACCCCTAAACCCCTAAAACCCTGAACCCCTCCAAACCCTAACCCCTAAACCCCTAAAACCCTGAACCCCTAATCTCCTAAACCCCTGAAGTTCGAGGATCCCACTCAGCGAGGTCATTTTCTTCAGAGGCCGTCGCACCCACGATCTGCACTCCCCTGGGCCCCAGAGACAGAGAGGCCGGTGCTGCTATCTAAGGATAAGCATTATAAGGGGCCTCAATGCATATATATGTATACAGTTGTGTATATATATATATATATATATGTGTTGACAAATAAGATGTGTGTGTGTATATATGTGCACATACACATATTTTTTCCTCAAGGGTTTGTCACAGAGGCTGAAATACTATGACTGAAACATATTCCGTATTCCTTAATCAAGGGTATTGGGCTCTCATCGGAGTCTTGTGCCGTCTTTCACAGGGATTTGACCGCTATGCGTCCACGTGCCTAGGTTCTTGTGGCAACATCTTCTTTGCATAAGACTTTTGTTAAGGCTTCATCAGGCTGTGCTAGGGCCATGTACCTATAATAAAAATAACATATGCGTTGGCCTTAAGCTGCTTGTATAGGATCCTCTAGAACGGGTTTACGATATAGTGTTTCTAGCAAAGAATCCTGAGTCTAAATCACATCAAAAATGTGGCACCAACTAAGCTCGTAGGACGCCGTCATGGGAGCATCCGAAGTAGATGCCAGACAAAGCCCTCCTGCGTCATCAGGCCAGACCACAATAACGAAAACGCCTGCCCCGAATTGGCACACCTTGAATGAAACTTCTGAAGAAGCAGAGTCTTTACTGCACGGCCGCCGCACTTTCTCACAAGCGAGCCGCGAACGACCGCAAAACACCAAACCTTATAACAGTATACAGCCCTAAACCCTGAACCCTCACCACCATGCGCCCCATACCGCTTTGGTGAAGGGACCCGGCAGACGGAAGGATCTCAAAGAACAGTAGGGACTGGGGACCCTAAACCACGGGAATAATGGCATGTTCCTCATTATGGGTAATGCAGGATTTATCATCAACCGTAGTATGCCTTCTGCCAGTGAAAAGCCGAGCACCCGGCTGCCGCCAGTATGGACAAGACGCCACCTGTCCAGCAGAGGGGGTTGGATGGGCTTTAGGGTTGAGGGCTTTCTTGAGTTTAGGGTTGGGGTCTCAGAGTCTGTCAGGACTGGTTCATGGAGTGGTAGGACTCATATCCATTTGGGCTTGCAAGTTGCAGGTCTTTGTCTCCTTCCTTCTTTCTCTCTTGCTCGCTCGCTGTCTTGTCGTGGCGAGAATGTGGTTGAAGAATGGACAGGCAGTGACACACACTCCGTGCAGGGTGTCGGTCTTTGCAGCTCTATCATTCAATACGTACCCTCACGAATCTCGTCCTCCCGATGCATACGATCTTAGAGTGACCCCTAATGATTACTCATTAGGACCTAACTGTTGACCACCCCTTTCGGCAAACACCCAGCTTATACCTGAAACCCTAAACCCGGAAGCCAAAAACTCTAAAACCTAACCGTCCCACACCCGAAAGCTTATACCGAAACCTGGCAGCCCAACACTCCTCAACTCAAAATCCTAAACCCCAAACCCTAAAACTTGAACCGCCTACAGCCTAAGCCCCTAACTTAGACTAAACCCCCGAACCCCTAACCCCTAAACCCTACAACCCTAAACCCTAAACCCCTAGACCCCCACACCCTAAACCCTGAACCCTAAACCCTATAGATCCTTTTCATAAAAACCCCTTATAGATCCCTTTGAAGGAGCCCCATATAGATCCTTATAAAAGGAACCCCAAAAGCCCTCTTTACCCCAGAGAGCCTCATGGCCGACCTCGCCGCAAAGGAAACACGTCTTCGACGGCCTGCGGAATGAGACTCAAGGATGCCGGGGTTTGGGGTTTTGGGGGTTGGGGGTTTAGTTAGGGTTGTGGGAATTTAGGGGGTTTAGGGTTTTGGGGTTTAGGGTTTAGGGTTACCGGGGTGCAGGCCTTCAGGGGTGAGAAGCACTCAGGGCCTGGAGCTTGGGGGGGTTTAGGGCTTATGGGGTTTAGTAGGGTTCCTGGACCCCAAAAGTATGTAGAATAATGGTCTTTTATAGGTCTTGGGCAGTTTTTTTACCTACTGTGGGGGGTTCAGATTGGGACAAACACTTGCAAATCAAGATGTCTTGCGGTGCCGTGCGACAGGCACATCACTTTCGATTCCGGGTTTAGGAGCTTCGGGGTTTAAAGGTTTGCTGTTTGGGGCATTTGGGGATATAAGCTTCAGGGCTTGAAGGTTCATGGGTTTCTGATTTTGAGGGGCTAGAGCTCTGGGGTTTGTGCGCTTCTTGATCTAATATGACTTTGGGCTCACGATTTAGGGGTTCAGGATGCTTTTTGAAGCAGGCTCAGTGGCTTTTGTCTAAAAGCCTCTGTGGTCTGCATCCTAGCGTTCAGAATGCCTTGAAGGCGCGGGTCCACAGCCTACAAAAACAACTGACCCTGAACAAAGAAAACGGCCTCAGCTTGAGGTTCCTGACTTGTTGCAGCAGCAACATCAGTGCATGCACAACCCAGGGGTGGCAAAGCGAACAACCCAACCTAAACTGGAAACGCAAATCACCTCTTCGGGGCTCTACATCAAACAAGGGAAGTCTGAAGCTGTCACTACGGTTTAGGGTTTTTCAAGCGCTCTGAGGTCTCGAGGTCGGTACAATTAAACCTGCCACTGTAAATCGACGTCCGTAAGTCTCTGGACAATTCCTGGCGCATATCCGCTCATCTATCGGTCAAAGGGTTTGCCCGCGGAGACGATCAAAAATCTGAGGCGTGGGGACAGTAGTAAGAAAACGGTACATCGGACCAGCACCCTGAACCCTAAACCCTGCCTCTCATCGTTGGTCACCGAAGTAGGCGAAGGTTCTGCCTGCACCAGTGGCACGAGGCTGAGAGTCGAGAGCTTAGGTTTGGAGGGTTGTAGGGTTGGGGCTTAGGGCTTCAAGGCTTTACGGTGTAAGGTTGCGATTTCGGGCCATAGCGACTAGCATACGGAGCTAGAAGATAGTACCCTATGGCCCCATGAATGTGTGAGGTATAGCCAGAAAAAGTTCGAGATTGAAAAACGCCGAGCTGTTGGTTTGCGGTAGCGGCAGCGGTGTGGCCAGCTGCCAATCGAACTGTGGCTGTGGTAGACTTGCAGCGGCCCGTAAGCCCAAGAAGCTACAACCCGAAAGCGCTAAACCGTAAGCCCCACTCGAAAATCCTAACACCACCCAAACCCTCAAACCTCTGAGCCTAAGCCCTCAAATCTCTGAAACCCTAAACCCTCAAACCCCTAAACACACACACACACACCAAACCCCAAATCCAAAGCCCTGCAACTCTAAGCTGGGAAATCCAGGCCTTGGCCTTGGCTTTTGGCCGCTTCTTTGGCCACTGCTTGGGCTGACCTTGGCTTAAAGTCAATATGGGCAGTTCTCTAAATCAAGGTCCCTTTACGGGTCCTGTTTAGAAGTGTGTCGTACTATTTTGGGACCTGAAAAGGGACCCTAACTATTCGAGGTAAGTTCGCCCGCGGCCAACTTGCCACAGGTTCGCTTGATTCTCTGACCGACAGATGTCCGTTAGTATACATATCTATATATATATATACATACGTACATGGTATTATGCATATATGTACATAAAGAAGCCTCCATGTTCAGAAAATGGTTCCTTTGAAGCATTCATTTGAGTGATCTATAATGGTTCTATCATAAGTGTTTTAAGGCTAAGTTTGGTTTAAGCTTGGTTTAGGGTTTAACCGTGCCTGTTGTGAGCTTCTGCCAAGCCAACCAGGCTCAACAAGGGGGCCTTACAATGAATAGGGTTTACGGGTGTATCTTATAGTAGAGGTAATTCTAGCTAGGAACCGGAAGGAATGATGTTTGTAATTATTCAGGCCTGTATTTTAGCCACTTGAAAATATCTGCAAACCTCCCGGCTGTGAAGCCCCGACACCAGGAAGGTTCACGGGTTACGCTTTAGGGCTTCAGTGTCTTACAGTAGTAGGCGTGTAGGGGCATTCCTTTACCGAGTTGAAAAGGCATGCAAGTACATTCCTGCCAAGTGCCCTTCTCTAGAACCTGGAAGCAGACACCATGTGGGGGGTTCAACGTCTTTTACATAGTTTCACCAAACAGGCGTACAGTCACCAACCTCCACCGGAAACCCTGCAATCAACACCTTTATTTGCTAGGCCTGTAGCCCTCATTCCCCCAATCCCACACCCCAAACACGACAATATCTCATGTACTTCCAAAAACCAAACCTTGGAGTGCAGAGAAGCAGCGTTTTTGGGCAGCCTTCGTGCTCAGGACTTTAGGTGCTTGCGGCTTATTAGAGTCAGGAGCTCAAGTTTCTACATGGAGGTGCATGGGTAGTTTTTCGTGGAGTTATAAGTCTCCTAACGTGGGTTATAGCTATAGCTACCTTACTTATAACCTTACTTATAACTACCCCTGGCCCTGAACCTCCACGTATATGACTGGAATGTTCAGGGCTTCAGGTTCCCGCGTCAATGTAGTCTGCCAATGCAGTGATGCTTCAGCTGTAGACTTCGGGGTTTAGGGTTCGGATTGCATTTCCTACTCGAGAAAAAGGGAAACGCTAGAGTCTTCACCACAAGGCCTCTCAACCCTGAAATCACAAAAATCCAGACAAAAACAAGTGACTGCAGTACCGAAACTGTTCTTCGAGGCTATTCAAAAAGACGCGAGATCCCTAAACCCCAAACCCTCTCACCGCCTGCACCAGGAAAGATTCCCTGAACCCCCTGGACTGCCTCTGCCCCAAGGCTCTATACTCCTACACTCCAAAACCCAAAACCCCATACCCTAAACCCTTAATCAAACACCTCAAATGACCGTGAACCGAAACAACACTGAGCCGAGCTTGAGGGCATGGGCTTTGGATCTGACTTGGGCTTTGTGGTGTAAAGTGTTGGATAGAACATGAGAGGTTTGATGACGAGGTCGTGAGGCACGGCCGTACTACCCATGCACGACAAGCTAGGGGGTTGGGAATTGCCGGGAACACAAAGCCGAATGCTAATCAAAACTGAGAAACCCGGAATTCTAAACGCTTAGGTTCTACTCCCCTAAACGCTAAAACACTACACACTCGTCCGGAGCTTGGGATTGTCTATTTGGGTAATTCAGCTTTGGCTTGGGGGCTCCCTGAGTGTTTTGGCGGTCATGAAGACGTGGCCCATGTTGATGCCGGGCTATGGCTGAGGTTAAGCTTCTACGTGAGGGATGTGTTTATCTGTACACATCTATGTATTATAATTAGATAATTAGATATATGTATACACTCAATGCATGTATGTATGTATGTATGTATGTATAGAACTGTATAATACATATATATATATACACATGCACATGTACCATACGAAATATTCGGGGAGACTGCCATGGTAGCTTTATGCAAGCTCCTTAACGAGAAACCAAGATACTGCAAGTGCTCCCTAGTGCGACGCAAAAGACCCCTTCATGGAAATCAATTTGCAGCTGCGACTTCCTCCCTCAACCCTAAACCCTACGCCCATCTACACGCTGAATTGAATCCTAAACCCTATAGACTCTACACCCTAAACACTAATTACACCGTAAACCCTGAACCCTCCACCCTAAACCTCTTTACTTCTATGTTCGACTCAGTCTACGGCGCCGCCCGAAAATCCACCGATAGTTTGCGCAGAGACAGCGTACATCAGTGATTAAAGGACTTAGGACTTAGGGTAAAGGGTTTATGATAAAGATACTAATGCCACGGCCCTCAAAAACGGTGTTCTTTGTGACTCAGGCTTCTACAAGTAAATGAGAATCATTCTGAGAATCCAAAAGTGTGGAGGCCGAGTCACTAGTAGAATAAGGGAATCGGGGGGGGCAACATTTAAGGGAACCTTGGGCAAACAATTCAGTATTCAAGCCCCCTCATTGCTCGCTGAGGAAATTTAGACATTACAGGGGCGGCGCGACGAAACAGACATACAGCCCTGACGCCCCGAATTCCCAGTGCAAAGCCCTGAAGGCCAATACCTCGAAAGCCCTTTGCTAAGTCTCTGAACAGCTAACCCCGTAAAAACAAAAAAACCTCAAAACCCTACATCCCTATAAAGCCCGTACTATAGGAGCCTTAAAATTAGAATAGGGTTTTAAAATACGCCATAGTCTAAGTATAATTAGGATCTCTGAGGAATAGCTTTGGTAATTAGTCTAGGCTTCTACAGTTATTTAGGCTTCTACCTATAGTCTCCATTGTAGTTGCTTTTATGGGGTTAACCAATTTTATGGTTAGGATCCCATAATATAGATTTTGGTTAACCAAAAAAGGGAACTACAATGGAGACGACAGGTACAGTAGACCCTCCGAGCCTTCTGACTGATGGCGAAGACTTGCGCAGTCTCGCCCCCGATCAAGAGCTCCTGAATCCGCTAGACGGAGTCAAACACATGTCAGTACAGAAACACTCTATGAATAAATATATGGATATATACACAGATACGGTCTACATATATATATATATATACATGTATGGTCCATATGCATGTATGTATACTAGATAGAAGGCTTTAGAGTTTTGGGTTGAGGCTTCGGGTTATTCGGGCAAGTTTAAGGCTTAGGCTTAGCACATCGCTGGCATAGGGACGCTGTGCAAGTGTGGCACGCAGTGAGTGAAAGCTACCGCCTTTCCAACAACCCATGCCAGTGAACTGAAGCAAATTGCCGTCTGCGTAGTGGCTTTGTCGAGATCCTTGGCATTGAGCTGCACTTGCATGCCCGGCTAAACATCAAACCCCACGACCCAATCCCAGACCCCCACCCATAACACAAAACAAATGCCTTAAAAGCACAACAAAAAAACGACACCGTTGAGAATCCTAAACTCTAAAACCATGCACCCCAAATCTATTTCCGGGAACCATGAACTTGTTTACGCCCTCTGCCATGTGCCTTGGCAGCGAGAAGCTCGTCTGCCTCCTCCTGGCCCGTGGTTGGGGGGGGGGGGCATTACGGTTTAGGGTTTCATTACGGTTTAGGGCTTAGGCTTTAGGGTTTACTCTACACAGTACTATACTGTACTCCACTCCACTCTACTCTACTACCGGCAGCGCCATCTAAATCCTGAGCCTGAGGCATGCATACTAGATTGAAACAGTAATCTCGAAACCCTGATCCCGAATCCCACACCCTGAGTGCGGAATCTTTCTGTTGTGATCACGATCGGTGTTTTCGTTTTTGTTTTTGTTGTTGTTGCTGCTGCTGCCGCTGCTGCTGCTATCGTTGTTGTGATTGCTGCTGCAGGTAGGTGTCCTTAGACTTTGCTCAAAAATGACTATTATCGTTATCATCGTCTGTGGGAGACCCCAAGGAAAGCCAACCAAAGAGGATGCCTGCAACAAGAGAGCAGAAAGTAGTGTTGGAGGCTTGAGGCATAATCTTAGAGGCTGGTGGTAGGCCTGTGAGGTTTGACACTAAGCCCTCCCCAACAAGGCAGAAGACCAGACCCACTCCACCGAATTCCCAAGAGGCGGTGGGGGCGGAGCGTCTCTTGATTTGTGCCGGCTTTTTTGGCAAGGCATGGAAGAGCCTTCGAAAGACCCGCATGTATCTAGTCAATTCTTGCTGCGGCTGTGCTCCTTGGATCCAAGCCGAGCGTAGAGCATGCCGGGAGTGTTCTCCTCGCGAGCAAATAGGTCCACTAAAGAGCTGATTTTTCCTTATGGACCCTAGTCCCATACCCAAAACTCTAAACCCCTAAAGTCTACCCGGACCCTACCTGGGAATATTGGGTGTACTCTGGTCCTCTGGGCCAAGGATCGAAAGCCGGGACCATTCTGGGGTTGTCGCTTTTGGCGCAAGTCGGTACATCCACTTCCTCCTCTTCCGACAGCTGCTGCATCACCCGTTCCGTGACAGGCTCGGCAATCTGCTGCTGCTCAGCGGTCTCCGTGGGCTGTGCCGGGGCAGCGGGCTTGGGCTCCATGGCCGCGTCCTTCGTGACCTGGTCGCCGACCCTGACGACGCTCTCCGCCCAAAGCAACGGCGCTGGATCCTGGACAGAAGATGCCGTGGTGCCCGCCTGTGCCGTCGCAGAGTCCAGCTTCCTCTTTGTAGTCTCAGCAGAGCGGCAGGCCGGAGGGGCAGGGCACGGGGGCCCAGAGAGGCAGCTTGAGAGCTGCGGAGGCCCAGCCGGTCGCCCGGCGATGCGGGCAAATTGCGCTCACAGACATGGCACATATGATCTTTTAGACTTCCGTCCGCATATGGGGGGCGATCCCTTAGTGACGCGGGTCGTTTCTGAGGGCTGCTTTTCATCTACGTGTACATTAGCTGCCATCCAATTGCAAACGCATCGTTCTCGTCTCCCCAGACACTATGCACGAACACCACCATTCATCATCATGTCTTCCTTTGCTGTAATCATCAGCATCCTACTCTTTAGGCCTTGATTTTGGATTCCAAGGAGAGGGGGCGAGGGGTACAGGGATGTTTTGGGAACCTTAGCGGTAGGTGAGTTAAGTCTAACCCTAAGGAGCCGGGGCGCTGCAAAGGGAAGAGGGAGAGGCCGACAGGGATGTTTAGGGAACCTCAGCGAGGACTTGAGAAAACTGCGACCTTTAAGTCAAACACCTCCTCTCCTGGAACCCCCCTCCCTTGAGGATACCGTAACCTATATTACGTCTCCTACTCCTGATGTTCAAACTTACTCTGCAGTAGGTGCCCCCAGAGAAGAAGTGATACAAGGACAGCCTTGGGCTTTCTCTGTCTGAACGAAAAGGAAACAATGTTCTGCAAGTCTTCCGGAAATTCTGCATGTTAGGACTTGGGACCATGACTTTCTAACAAATGCTTTGCTTGATGTGCTTGGTTATGGTTTTGGGCTTTGACACGACGAATGCAGAGCCCTTATTCGTAACCCACCTATCTTTGCAGGCCCTAATGGTAAGCTGGGATAAGTCCTAAGCACTGAAGTCTTATTCAGGGAGCGGTATCTATTAATCAGGGCTCTACATTATCCTGGACAAAAGCAGAACCATCCCAAACTCGTGAAAGCTTGAACCCTAGACCCTCCCTATGGAACCCTTGAGATCTCTTCAAGGATCCGGGTTCTAGTTGTGAAGGCCCCTGTATTATTGTCTCCTCTCACAGTCGCTCGGCTTAGTCCTTCTTGTACCACCGACAGGCTTCACACTGAAGACCCTGCGCCTGAAGTGCGGTGGCATCTTGGCTTAACTTCGGTTTCCTATCTGGGTTTCTTAGTGCCAAGTCCATGCCAAACATCTCTACCAACAAATTCGGTTGCAGAATCTTTTTGGGGGGTCACAAGTGGGGCGAAAATAGGGGACCCTAACCTAGTAATTGCCCTAAATAGTAGGATCCTTGTTATAAGGACACCATAATAATAACGTACCCCCTATTTTCCGAAACTCCCACGTGCATCATCGGGTTTCCGGTTTCGGGCCTTCAGGGTTTGGGATTTAGGGTTCCCGGACTGAGGTTTAGGGATCTGGAGTTGAACCGCTGCCTTAAACTACTGCAGAGAACTTCCTTGGTAGCTTTTTGAGTTGTGAACTTGGTAGAAGGCTCCGCAAAGTAGCCTACAATGGCGGCTGAAAGTGGACCTGGAGTGTTCGAAGCAGTAATAAATAATAACTATAATAATTAATGAATGATGAAAGTCATAAAACCCATCATCATCAACATCATCATGATCGTATCTAATAACAGATACTAGTAGACAATAATCGATAATACTCCTAATCGTTCTGGGCCCGCGAGAAACCGGAACCGCCCTTCGAACCAGCCACCAGCGCCTGGAAAGCGACGCTCTGAGGCTGCAGGGGTCAAAACGGCACGAGGGTATTTGCATGTATATGTGAGGCCCCAACTACACCCTCTATATATATATATAATTATAATTATATGTGTGTATATATATATTATATGTATGTATGTATATATTTTTTCTGTATATGGGGCCTTCATGGGGGCCGGTAGGGTAACCCTGGTGTCTTACAGGGTTTAGCGTTAAGGCCGTTAAGGTTTAGGTGTATACATGTCTATACATTTGGGCCTGAGAGGATGTCGTGCTCGTTACCTCAGATTCAGACCTCATGGGCTTCGGAAACCCCGACCCTTAAAACAAAAATCACGATCTCTACAGGGCAGTTGGTGGCAGGAATATCCTAAACTCTAAACCACTAAATGCTAAACCCCTAAACCCTAAACCCTTGACCCTAAACCCTACCCAAAATCTGCGCTCCTCCAAGGCCGTTTGCAAGAGATACCTCCGCTCCGTCCTCCGGCGGCAGAAGCGAGGAATAGCACGATTCTGCGGTTGTGACTCTGTCCATGCTTGTTTCAAGAGCCTTGCAGTTCTTGAGAAGTTTATATGGTAAATGTATGTGTATGTGTAGTATATTGCTTGAACTGGTCGGATATGTCTGCTTGTTGTTCTTTATCCCTCTACACGGGCAATTACATGGCCATGTCTATGCTCAAGTGTATGTATAGTACGTACAGAATGAAAAACAACAAACACTTTCATCTATCCATGTACCTATGTACGTGTGTAAGCATGGATGGATGGATGGATGGATGGATGGTTGCATGTACGCATTTCTATCTGTATGTATATATGTATGCATGTATGTATTAAGTATGTATACCTTTACAGGCCTCTCTCGCTATGTATGTATATATACATGAATGCGCGCACACACACACATGCGCACGAACGCAAGAATCCATGCACATCCATGCAGAACGCTAAACAGAGCGAGGAGAGAGAGAGAGAGAGAGAGAAAGAGAGAGAGAAAGAGAGAGAGACAGAGAGAGAGAGACAGAGAAAGAGAGAGAGAAAAAGAGAGAGAGAAAGAGAGAGAGAGAGAAAGAGAGAGAGACAGAGAGACAGAGACAGAGAGAGACGTGCGTACGGTGCACTTCTAGGAAGGCTCTATACGGAAATGGACCTCCACTAACCCTAAACACTAAACCGGACACTCCGAATTGCGAGCGCGCCTCTCAACGGTCTCCATGTGAGGAGACTTGATGACGACGCCTTGCTCCAAGAACTTGCAGTTGAAGACGCTATGATCCTGCGCGACATCCAAAGAGCCGAAAGAAACCCATAGTTTCGGGTTCAGGGTTCAGGGTTCAGGGTTTAGCGATAGAACCCTCAATTCCAATCGAAACCCCTACACCCAAGGACCATTATACCTACCCAAAGGCTCCATAGTAGTTCCTTTTAGGGATTGCCTTATAGGATTCTATATATGAACCCCAAAAAGGAACTACTATGGAGCCTCTAGGTAAACCCCCAGAGCCCCAAACGACACACCTGCAAGCCGGGCATTGTAGATCTGAAACCCAATGCCCACTACTTGAATTCCTGAACGTATACACCCCAAAACTCAAACCCACCATCCCAGAACCGAATTGTGAGAAATGTAGCAGCTTGGTGTATGATCCAAGGCTCTGGGCTGTTTTCGGGTTTGATGGATTCCTTGGATTAGCGGGCTTGTGCACGTTCAGCACCCTATAGATCTGAACATCATACTCATCCGAAGTCCACCACCTTTGCGCAACACCCCCGGGAGGGGACAAACTCAGATGTCTCTCACGTTTGGCAAGTGTGTCCTCCTGAGCTGCAATCACTTACAGAAGTAAAAGGCAATAATCGTAACTATAAGAGTCATAGTAACAACAATAGTCAGTAGTAGTGATATTAGTCATAGCTGTTTTACGTTATTACCTTCTATAACATATCAGTCATACAAGAATCACGGGCCCATAAGGATTCACGGGTCTTCACACTTGGCATTGCCCCTCGGCCGCTCCTCCTCACCACAGAGGAAGCACTTGTGGCCAACTGGCAGGGGCATGAACAAGCGGTTTAGGGCTGAGGGTTTAGGGTTCCAGCAAGCAAGATATGAAGAATCGAGCAGTATCAAATAAAGTTGCAACGACCACAGGGTTCTAGCACAACAGCCACGAGCTTCCTCTTCACCCTCAACCCTAAACCCGGAATCACAATCCCACCCCAAAAACCCTAAAATCCCAAGCTGTTTTGAACGTTTAGACTCGGGCTCAGGGCCTGAAGCCTGAACCCCAAGGGTCAATATATATATATATATATATATAAGTTTGTATAATTATGTATATTATATATCATTATACATATATATATATATATAACTCTGCAAAGCTGGAGCCTGAAGAAACCTGAACCCTAAACCCGCAACCCGGGGTTTAAGGTTTAGGGTCGATCGACCATCCCCGGATTTCAAGCTTGCTGAACCCGTAATCATAGACCCTGCGCCTGGCGGTTTAGGGTTTAGGGTTTAGGGTTTGGGGTTTAGGGTTTAGGGTTTACCCTAGCCAGACCCTGAATTGCAGTACCTTTTTTGGGCGGCCGATTCCTCTCATCATGGGATCCTAGAACTCTTCGCTGCAACTCCCTATGTGATCAGGGTACCCTTTTTCGTGGTATTCAGCTTTCATAAGGGAACCCCTAGAACAGAAAGGGCAAAAGGGGAACTGAGTTGCAACTCCTTAATCCCGGCCTTTCTCCTCCTCCGGAGCCTTCCCACGGGGCTCCCACGGCTCGCGTGTGAGGTCCGGGCTCTCCTGGAGAGGATAACTTTGAGGGTTTAGAGGGTTTGGGAGGACCCTATAAAACCTACCTTTTTCGGTGCGTCTGTCAGGGTTCCTTATTGCGATTTCTTTGATCATGTCCTTGGTTACGTAAGGCCCAGGTAGGGTTAGAGTTTAAATGCTAGAAGTTAGCACAGGGGCCTATTTGGATCAAACAGGATCTTGGGATGATACAACTACGGGTCTTTTCGGGGACAATATTTATGAACTAGTCCGAGCTCTATGACTATATGTGAGGCCCGGTAAAGGGTCCCTTGAAACCCCAAACCCGGAAACCTACCACAAGCTCCCTGTCAGTCCGGAGGGCGATATCTGAAAGTCCGAAGATCTGACGCCGTAAAGCTCGAAACCCAGAAAACCTCGAATTTTCTTTTTGCACCTAGCATTGCCCTGAGTCTGAAAACAAACTATTGCCTGAACAAGAACATCTGGGTCCTTTGATAGGCAGGAAAAAGAAAGGCTTTTTTGTAATGGGCTGCCGCTCAAAATCCAAATGACGAAAAGGCAAGCGGATCCGCAGCCTAGTCCCAAACCCAAAACCCTAAGGCCATTTTGAACCCAAAATGTTGAACAAGACATTCCTTCCTTGAAGGAGAGTGTCAGGAAGCCATCGCGGAGCAGTCGCCCATTTCGGCCTTTCAGCTGAGGGATTCGAACAAATTCCCCTCTAGCCGCTAAGCCCTACATTTTAAACCTCAAATCCTAAACCCTTGCAAGGGGTCATATGCTGAGCACCGTGAACAACGCAATCGGCACTGGTGCTTGCGGCTCCAGAAAACATGCCAACGACAAGACGCGACAGAAGTTGGGCTCGTTTGTCAAGTCCTCGGAATCGTCAGGGTACTGCCTCACATAATCCCCGAACCCTAAGCCCGACAAGCTCTAAAGACTGTAAAGCCTACTGTAAACCCTATAAGCCACCCTCAAAAAAAATGCTGTAAGCCCTAAACCCCAAAAGCTACAAGCCCTAAACCCTGCACACCCTGTAAGCCCTAAGCTAATTTGCGGGGTTTTCATAGACACACAAGATGGCGAAGCGGAGCCTGTCTGGAACTGGATGCGGCCATGTTGGTCCAGGACAGCCTCGCCATGTTGGAGAAGATAGATCTCACCTGCAGCGGCGTTTTTCTAAGGAGCTGGCTCCAAAAGACATTCCAAACCCGAAATCTGTCCATACTGCTTCAAATCTTCCCCTCCAAGCCAGAGTTACGGCAGAGGAGTGTTACTTTGCACTTGCAAGAATGTTCCCGTGTAGTCCTTCTATAATTCCACCATAGTATCCGCTAGAACCCATTATAACTATCTAGGCCCCATGATTTACTTCTCAAGCCTCAAACCTAACTTGAAATCCCCATGGGGTGCCTGATCAAAAACCCTTCATGTAGGAACCTGATTAAGAAACCCTGGGTATGTATATATATATATATATGCATACATGCATGTGTATATGTATATCTATAAAATGCGCAACTATGTGTGTATGCATGTACATATGTATGTACGAACGTATGTATGTGTGTGTGTATGTATGTATGTATGTATGTATGTATTTATGTATGTATGTATGTATGCGTGCATGCCAGGCGGAGTCGGGTGGATATTCCGATACTAGCCCCTGGAACCAGACCGACCAAGCATTCAATAAGTGCACAAAAGAACACCGCGAGTGACTGTTGCATGTCGGACCTGCGCCCAAAACTGCCTAATTATGACCTCAGTCATCAATAACCGATGAGCATAATTAACAATACCCTGAAGCCCGAAAACCAATGTGCCCCAAGGCGGCTAGGTCTTAAAACCATGGGCTATAGAAAAGCCCCTATGTTAGGGCTGTACGGTTTAGGGTTCTTGTAACATTGTACCCTCGACCTAAAATCCTAAACCCCTGAAGCGAGATCCCAAACCCACCCGGCAACTAAAGCCAAGAGCCAAGATGAGAGCCCGACCCGTCAATCACCACCCAAAATCCCACAGCCCAAATCACCGAATAATCCCCAAAACCCCAAAATCCCGAAAACCCTCAAATCCCCCACATTGAAGCCCTTCAACATCCCAAAAAAACCAAACAAAGCCTCAAATAAAAACCTATAGAACCCTCAAAACAAACCCTTTCTAACCTCCCCTGTCGCCCTCCAAAAATCCCGAGGTCAGAGCCTTCTTCCAAGTCGGCTTCGGCGGGTGCCCCAGAGCCCCGGAGGACAAAGGCCGCAGAGGCTGTCTCGTCCTTGGCTTCTCGGACTATAGGAGGTTCTTTTTTTGATTGTAGCAGTTGAGCCTTCAGAATTTGGGAGGTTCTTTGGGGTAGGAGGTTTCTTGTGAGGTTCTTGGTTTCGGGTCTAGGATTTTTGTTGAGCTTTCTTTTGTGGTTTAGGGCTTAGGGTGTTTTTCTGAGTGTAGGGTTTGGGGTTTAGGAATTACGGAGGCTTCTTTTGGGGTTTAGGGCATGGGATAACACCTAAACCCCAAAGCCCTAAAGCTAAAATCCCGGCTTATGAACCCACAAAATCAAAGCCCTGCCTGCTATTAACACCCCAAACCCACAGCCTAAACCCTAAACCTTCCTGGAGTCCTAAACCTGCTAAAGAAGGCATCGAGGAGCTGCAATCCAGTTGTGGTAGCCGCGCTTCTCCAGGAGGATGAAGCGAAGGCTGAGGTTCGAACCTCAGGAATACTTGCAAGAGGTAAACCTCTGTATGATGAAAAAGAAAAACAACAGCAACGAAAACAGATCAACAAGAACCATTGAATAATTCTCATAGTACGAAATATAACTCATAACGATGCGACTAATACGTGAACAACAATAACAGCAAACTAGTCATCGTTATGCATGTTGGTACTGTCAGCCAACACCATATACACTAAATATGTATACATATATAGGTCTGTAGAATACACGTATATACATACGTTATCTTTAGATCGGTATGCACACACAAACATACATACCTACATACATACATATACGCCTATATATATATATATACACACGCACATCATGGACCCCTCATCTAGTATAGGTGTAGAGCCTCGAGCGAGATACAACATACAACGTGCGAATATTTATTCCAATGTACATACATATAAGACTTATGTAGGATACATATATCTAAGTATCGGTATATACATATATACACATGCATACATAATATGTACATAACCATACCGCTATATGAGTATATACATACATATATATATATATATACATGCATGTATATATGTATGTATGCATGTATGCACGCATGTACGTATGTATGCATGTAAGTTTGAAGGTATGTATGTATGTATGTATGTATGTTTATATATATATATATGTATAGACATATACCGTTCGTTATATAAACTTGTATATATTATATTTGCAATATGCACAATATCATAAAACATAACGATCAAAGATACTAAACGTTTCTCGACTGGAGCCTTGGGCTTAGGATTCAATGGCTCATTCAAGATGATCTGCAGCCCCATGAGGTCTAGCGACGGTGATTCTGCAGTTAAGCCATACTTGTATATGTGTTCACACCCCTCCTCGCAGAGTCTTAAACTTTATGCGCCTCTTCCTATACTCGAATACAAGGCTAGAAGCCTGATATCGTGACTATGCCTCGACCGCCGCTCCACACAAAGCTGTTCTACCCGGTACTCTTCAACCCAACATCGGAACAACCAAGAACCGCTAAACCCCAAAACGTTCTGCTTACAAAAGACAGACCTTAGATCGTTGTGTTTGGGCAGCGCCTCTGGTGCTACTTTCAGGCGCTGAGCTGGAAGAGAGGATGTAGGAGCTTCAGGCACATTCTTACTAGAGGTTCAGGAACTTCGTATAAGATTTGACGAAAGTTTCGTTGAGATTGAGGATTGACGTTTCTGGGCTTGGCCTACTGGTAGGTTCCTGGCGAGGCAAGCCGGTTAACTGACGGTTGCAAGCAGCTACGGGTGTAGTTGGTCTGTGATGCGAACTTTGAGTCTTCCTGCATGGTCACAAAATCCATACCAGCAAACAAGTCCCGACAGTCCATGTACTCATACAGTGTATACTTTTTCCCGAAAGTAACCACATAGGAACCACTTTATGACCAAAGTATAAAGTATAGAGGTACTTGGCCCATGATTTCCTAAACTCCAAACATTTCGTAGCGCCCCCTACAGAACCCTCATACTACCCTTCAAAAAAACCAGTCTAACCTGGGCACATGGACCCTTACGGAACTGCATAGCGAGAAGCCAGTCTCTCAGTTCTGCCTGTGAGGACGAAGACTTCAAGTTAGGGTTAGGGGTACTAGGGTTTAGGGTTAGGGTCTGGGTCTCGGGAAAGGCAAAACCGACTTCTGAGTGCGTTTCCAAAAGTCGAGCCTCTAACAAACTGCCATACTGTAGGGGCCTTAATAGTTAGAATACAGCAGGGCTTTGGGCCCCATTATACTATAATTATCCTAGTTATTTAGGCCCAAATATTACCCGTGCCGCAGGCTACATGCTTTCCTTAGGATTGAGAGCTGAGGGCTTTTGAACCACCTGAACTCCCTAGTAATCCCCTTGAGCAACGACGCTTTTCTGGTGACCGCAGAAGAGGCTGCATCTCAATGACTGACCCTGAGGTCCATGCAACCATATAGTAAACATAGTATATACTCTTGCTCTGAAGTACCTATATACCCTTATTACAGTGAGACGAAAGTATATGATATATGGGCACATGGACTTTCAGGCTAAGTTAAAGACAGGTGAATGTAGAACCTCGGGATGCAGATCTAGGGTTTGGTGACGTTCGTGATATTGTTTTGCCAGTCATGTCATTCAGATATACTGGTCACTGGTGGCTTCCGGATGTAGGAGTTAGAACTAACTTCAGGATATGGGGTTTAGAGGATTGAGCGTTTCTGGTGTAAAATATGGCATAGAAGACGTAAGAAACGACACTGCGCGGTCCTCGAAAATCGACAAGCACATGTTGCAGCAAAGGGCTTGGGGTGCAGGTGCTTGGAGGCTGCGTGGACTTAACAAGTAGGGGACGTGTACAGCTCTAAGTAGCATTAATCCAGGCTACTTCCCGATACTCTGTATGCCCGTCCCTGTCTCCAAGCACTGGAAACATGTCAGCTCTTGCTGTTTTCCTGCCCTCTTCATTGATGCCTTTGCACTTCAGGAGGTGGACGCCTTGCAAACACAGTCGGACTCGGGACTAGAGATTTTGGTGAAAAGGTTTCACCAAGGCCGGGGTGTGTGGACTCAAGCTTATATTAGGTTATCAGGCTTTAGGATTTAGCTTGAACCATTTCGGGGAGACATCAGGGTTCCATGTACGGAGTTTCAGTAACTGATGGAGCCCAAATCAGTAGGATCCATACTGCAAGCTGCCGTAAAGAAGCCCGTGATTTTCAGACAACCTCCATTGCTGGGACGTATAGACAGCCCCATCGACCTGATCTACACATGAACTCTTTAAGCCTGCGCGAAAACCTCGAAGCCCCCCAAAGACAAACGAAGACCTGCGGATGCCAACACGTAACCTTGGAGTTCCCAAGCAGCGTCTAGTAACTCTAGTAGGTATGCTATAATATAGCACGTTAATTGTTAGTACGCTATATTTATTGTTATACAATACTAGTGAAGCCATGAAACCCTACATGCCGTACACAACTCCGCAACCTCGAGACTCCAGACAACGTCGGGACTGCTCAAACCCCGAGTAGCTACAGCCAAAAGACACAAAGCCCAGAGACCCTACAGCAACCAGCTTGTGTACATACATACATGTGTATGCACATGTATACTTACATACATACATACCTGCATACATTGTACATATACATATAAGTCTACGAAAAAAGGCTGAAAGCTTCGATGCAACCGGTCGAAAACTGTAACAATGCTAAAGCACCCGGCTTCTATTCTTTGGGGGTTCCTGATTGTCATGAAACACTAAGCCCTTAAATTAAAGCAACTGTTACAGAAGCCGTTCTGGGCGCTCTTATTTGGACCCCTTTGTGAGGACCCTTTTAATTATTTCAACGGCGTCGTATTCCTTTACTATTCTTTTCAGAAGAGTCCTTAAACCCCTCGTAGTCTTTTATTCCGAAGAATCTAGGAATCCCGGAACCCTAAACCCCAAATATTGCTTCCGAAGAGTCTCCTCTAGATGAAACCGGCCCGGCGATCTTGGATTCGCAGCTGCCAGGCAGTGATGGCAATGGGAACAAGGGCTGCAAACCTCGGAGTTTGCCCAAAAGCACATCTTATGTAGCACATATTAAGCTACAGCTATAGTATACGACATCATTCTGTAGTATACAGTAACTATTTTGGTATACTACGAAATAGCATATCCTAGTTTAGTATAGTCTATAACATACGGCTCGAACTTAGGAGCAAAGAGAATTGGATACGGCGGGCACACGCACGGAATAGGTTCCCCGGGACGCGGCTTCCTCTGAAGGCGTGGTGCATGCTATACTCTACTATACTATTCTATACTATGCTATACTAGACTATACTATACTGCACTAGACTATACTATACTATGCTATGCTGTACTGTGCTATACTACACTCTACTCTACTACTGTACCCTACTACCCTACTATACCATACTCGTTAGGAAAAGCAATTTGGCCGTGCTCTTAAAATATCGCAAAGTAGTTGGGGGAAACCATGGTGGGTGTGTCTCTGAATCCGGCAGGACATGGGGGGAAGCAGTTTGGCCGTTTGTCCTGGTGGTCTCGTGGTAGTTTCCTAATATCTCGCGGTGCTCTCCTGGCATCTCCTGGTGCGTCGTGGTGGTCATGGTGTAGATCCTGAGTGGTCGTGGTCATCTGTGTCGTCGTGGTCGTCACGGTCGTCGTGGTGCTTGCGATAAGGGTTCCAAATAACCTGGAACAGCCATGTTTTGGGGCTTGGAGCTTAACCTGAGGTTGAGGGTTTCGCGGTTCAAGCGTGGATCTGGGCTGCCACGGTGCTTCAGGTTTTGAGGTCATGTAGTTCGAAAGCCCGTACGTCATCCATCCTACGCGCACAGCCTGGTAAGACTGTGGCGCATGCACGAAGCTGACCATCGCTGCAAAGATATCTTGAAAGGTGCGAAAGTTGAATGTGTACTATTCAGCAACCCTCGCCAAAAACCAGAATAGGCACGGGTTGGGTAACGTGCTTGAGTCTTTTCTTGCATGGTGATATCGCCAGGTTCATTGCAAAGCGACAGCGGGCCATTCTACCAGGGTCGTCTATGCAGGCTGTGGGCATGGTTCTACTTTGGCGTCTTGAGGCTGTTGTGCTTCTGGGCTTCAAGAGTCACGACATCCTCGTTGCTCTTGAGCCGTGGCTAACCTTCTTGCTCCGCTGGCTATGTCGCAATCACCCTAAGGGTCCAAGTACCTAATACTCATCTAGGCTCCCAAATTCTAACCGACGTAACTACCATCCTAAACCCTACCTGGACCCTACGGAACCTACCTTTTTAGGGCTCCTTATGATGATTTCCTTATATAAGTCCTTAAAAAGGTAGGTTACGTAGGGTTAAGGTAGACTCTAAGGGTCCTCTTGACCGAAATGTAACCTACATGGCTACTACCCTACACCCTAAACCCTACACCCTAAACCCTAACAGGCCTCTAGACGCTGAAAAAATCGTATCCGAATCCGAAGAGAAGCCCTAGAAGCCTTCGCCTGTAGAGCGCTTGCGTGTCTTCGGAACCGAGGAAATACACTGACAAACACAGGAAAGTTCATATACATATATGTTAGATTTGTTTGTTTATGTGTAGATACCTGCATGTGTGTGTGTATATATGTATGTCTGTATGTCTGTATGTCTGTGTGTGTTTACGGGCAGCTGTAACTGAACGATTGCGAAAACAAGCATGGTACATAAGATATGCTATCAGCAACTTGGTTATAAAGTCGACATTCAGAGGAGACGCAGAATGAAGTATCCTGCAATTGAGTCGGGCTTGCTCATCGCTGCTACGCCTTGGTGCTATACGGAAAGCAACCCTCAACGTGGTGACGAGCTTTCGAGATTGGGGAAACTAGTGCTTTAGGATTCTTGGTTTGGGGCCAGAAGGTATTTCTACAACGATGGGGAACAGGGAACCCAGACCAAACTTGAGCTCTGACGCCTCATTCGGGACCAGTAGGCTGAGGGGTTGGATTTTAAGCTTCCTGTCGGTGGCACACGGCTCGGGTGTAGGGTTGAGGGGTTCAGGCTTAGGTGGCGCATGGCTCAGCTTAACGGAGGATGGCATATACTCATCACTTCATATCATGGAATCTGTTTTGCGATATCTGACAGAGTTGGTCCCTCAGGGCCTGCTTAAATCGTGTATGCAGAGCATTGTCTTGAGGAGCCTGCACTAGCATTGAAAGAAATTCGTTTTTGAACCTTGCTGCAGCCATGGTGTTACGTTGACACAACTGCTTTGGCACAACCCACAGGTGCCACTCCACTGCAGGAGCCCTAAATCCTTAAAACCCTAAGCCCAAACCTCCACAGACTTCCAGATGTTGGATAGGACCAGTGCCTCATAGGTAGAATAGGGGCTTGGAGTGTTTGAGCATATTTACATAAAGGAACTATCAGAATCTACACAGCATCTGCAACCTCAATATTAGGGTTTCAGAATAAGGACCTGGACCTTCAAATGGGGCCCGAGCATGATGAACTTCACATAGGTAACTCGCAATTATTGCATAGTCCAGACCTCCCAAACCCCTGTTCAACAAGCGATTGCGGCACACCCCAATACTGAACTGAACACCAGCATCTTCTGAGCCAGGCCACAGCAGGAGGACACGGCCAGAACTGGTGCAACGACACCAAACGCATCGCTGCGAACCCGCATGATTCCTTCCTGAAAACGGTATTTAGGATTTGGGGGATTCAGAGCTTTAGGCTTTAAGAGTTACGGCTTTAGGCCATTCCGTTTCGGGCTGTGGGACTGTCGCGAATGCCACGCCCTTAGCTGAGACCACACCTTAATGCTAGAAATATGCCACGCCGTAGACGGACTGGGGATGAGTTATACCCAGAGAGCCCAATACCCCTTAATTAAGGAATATACCTTAAATTATAAGGGGGTTCATATTATGATTTAAGCTATATTCCTTAATTAAGGGGTATTGGGCTCTCTGGATAAAAATTTGGGTCTTGGGGGGTTCAGGGTTTCGGGGTCGGGTGTCTTCATGTAAAGGGTTCAGGAAATGTGATGGCCCTGACTCTCAAGATGAAATGTCCCGGGGCCCTGTGCCGTGAATTCAGTTCTCTTACTGATACTGTTGATGGACAAAATCCTGCATGACCCTAAGGACCCTAAACTATGGGAATTACGGTATATTCCTTATAATGGGTAATGCAGGATTTTGTCCATCAACAGTATCACCGACCCTAAACCCTACCTTAACCCTGAAGAACCTACCTTTTTAGGGTTCCTTATTATGATTTCCTTATATAAGTCCTTAAAAAGGTAGGTTCTTCAGGGTTAAGCTAAACCCTTATAAACCCTACCACCGACGCTGTACTTAAAACTGTCCTTTCTAAGCTTCCTTATCCTTGTTATGATTTCTGTATAAAAAGCTTGCGAAAGGTCGGCTTGTTAGGCCCAAGTAAGGAATATATACGGAAGAACCCGACCGGATGCTGTACTACGTAAACTCGCTCATGCCTCAAGAATCTCGATACTTACCCCCAGCCCGACACCATGAACCGTACACCACAATTCCCCGAAACACAGAGCCCAAAAGCCCTTGATACCGGTCTTTTCGGAACATATGGGGTATAGTTTCGAAATTAAGCGTGGCCTGACTATGATGTAATTCGGAATTGCGGAGACTGTGGTGGCAGGTGCATTCCGCAACAAGCGCTGGAGTGTGGTACTGGGTTCGGACACAGCAGTGCCCCTGCAAGAAATCATGTCCGGATACCTGGAGCGTGATAACTTACTCGGAAGTGTGGTTATATGTACCTCAACTAGGACCCTAAGCCCACAACTTTCGACTCTTATAGACTTTTTAAAAGCCGTAAGCCTTCAAAAGTCTTTTTCTGCACGCGAGTTGAAAGCGTACGCACTGAGACCCCCGATCCTTAAAAGCAAGTCCCCTTATAGATCCTTTACATTACGCTCAGAAACCATTCCAGTATGTTGGGGTTTAGGGCATGATACAATGCAGGCGTCCAGGGCCCCGGATCCTGTAAGTACACCCCCCCTCGTAAACCCTACACCCTACACCCTAAACCCTAAACCCTAACCCTAAACCCTAAACCCTAAACCTTAAGACCTAAAGCCCTAAACCCTAAGACCTAAAACCCTAAACCCCATACCTTAAACCCAAANCCCGCCCACCCCTCCAGGACATCTAAGCTTCCGTGAAGAAGCCCTGCTGGACCGTGGTGCCGATCTCTTTGGGCAACCTCCCATGGTTCCACAAAGCCCAGCAACCCGAAAGATTTAGGGCTTCGGGTTTAGAGTTAATATGCTTTAGGGTTTAGAGTTAATAGGGTTGAGGGTTGAGAGTTAATAGGATTTAGGGTTTGGGGTTTGGGGTTTGGAGTTTGGAGTTTGGGATTTAGGGTCAATAGGTTTAGGGTTTGGGCTTCATAGCACTTCAGCAGTGGGAACTGAACCTTCGTAAGCATCTGGATGAACTGCTTGAATCTGCAAGGCCCCGCAACAAACATGCGTAGAGGGCTTAGTTTCCACGGCAGTGCGAGCAATTATAGCTATACCGTCACTGGGACATACATAGACATCCTACGACCCAGTAGCCTTTGGCTATGAGGACCCCGAACTTGATCAGAAGGCTGTGACTTCATCCGGTGTGTAGCTCTAATCCAAATAACATGCCTCATCCATAAGCCCTACTACTTTTGTGTGGAATCTTCGGACGCACCCTATTATGGAATTTCGAGGGACCCTATTCAGGCCCTATTCAAGGTAAGCATCAAATGCCGTACACGGCTAAGAGACTAAGGCTTTAAGTTGAGCTGAGGCTGAAACTGCTACAAGGCCCAACAGCTCATGGTTTCGGGCTTGGTTTAGGGAGGGAGAACAACAAACTGGACCTCAATAATTCGAAGAGCTTAGTGGCCGTGGCGCTCGCTGATGTCCTGAACGTGTACCGGCTTGAAGTCTTTGGATATACTGGTTGGCTCTGGTGCATAGATCAAGTCACAAGCCCAACGTCCAAACCCTAACATGCTACAAGTGCGGTTGCGAAGTGTTGTGAGCTGGGGTGTCACAAAACAAGGGATCTCATAAGTAGTAAGTCTTTAGATCGATATGACTACCGAAACCCCACAACTACCCTCTAATATACCCTTAATATCCACCATTAAAGACCATAAGGCCAAGGGCTCCATTAAAGGGCCGTTGGGGGCTCCTGGTAAACCCAAAACCCTAAACCTTAAACCCCAAAACCCCTAGATCCCTTACAGAACCCTTATGGGTCCCTGTAAAGGAACCCCAAAGCCCCTAGATCGCTTATAGAACCCTTATGGCCCTTTAACGGAACCCTGAACCCCAACCATATGACTAGGACCCAAAGTCTCAGGAGCCCGCAAGCGCGGCCAAGCGACTTGATCCAGGTTAGGGCATTCCAAATCGTGAGGCGCCAAGCAGTGGCCTGGGATTGTCTCACTCCCAAACCGTAATACCCTATAGCATATTGTTATACCATATATTGTTATTACTTACTATTCTTATTACTAGTGTTACTATCATATTACTATTAATTATATACGATTACGAATCCCAAACCGCAATCAAGCTATCTATGTGAAAGTTGTCTTCCTATCTAGGACCTGCTTCATTTTAAGGTCCCCTGTTTTCTACGCTTGCTGCATCCGGAATAGCACAATGCCAGGCCCGAACCCTCGCCAGACCCTGGGAGGCAAACATGAGCATTTATCCCTCGATCGCAATAAACACTCAGCCCCGAAAACTAGCCTCTGAACCCTAAATCCTAAACCTTAAACCCTGAAACCCTAAGCCCTCAAGCATCTCTACCTGAATTCGTTCATTTCGGAGAGCTTTCGAAAACACTCTGAAGCCTAGCCGTTCAACCGCAACACCTGCTACACTCAGCCTGCAACAAAAGCCTGAACACCCCAAACCAGGGTGGACAAAAGACAGAGCACCCAAACGCCTAACGCTAACACGGAGGTGTGAGTAGTTGGTACTAGTTCCCAATTAGATAGAACATATAATAGGTCGACTGTAACATGCCCACAAACCCTTTTCTGGAGGTGCTTGTTTCACGAAGCAACTTATGAACACCTGTAAGACCCTAGTCTAACTCTTTTCAGACCCATACAATGCATCCTCTGAATCCCAAAGCCTCAAAGCGCGAAGAAGAGGAACAAGCTCCAGTTGGAGGACACTTTGGGTTTCAGGCTTCGGATGTAGTAGGTGCCCTACAACTCGGCAAGGATATCCTTCCTTCCGGCCTATATACTCAAGCAGGAGAGACACGACCTCGGATTGTAAATCTTTCGAGTCATTGCACTCATGAATATAACCTACTACAACTCCCCTAAACCCTTAACCAACCCTCCAGGCGTCCCCCCCCCCAAAAAAAAAAAAAGAACATGGGGCCAACAAAAACAAACGTCCAATTGTTGAGTCTATGGCACGAGTAATTGGCATGAAAATGTCAAGCTCTTTTCTGAAGCCCACGAAATCTTGCATCGTAAGACACTTCCCTAAACTCTATAGCCAAAACCCGGAAGCCTAAGACACAACATTTTCCAGCATCCCAAATCCTCAGTTCGGAAATCGTTGATCTTGAACTTCTGAACCCCAAAGCCCTATATGCTCCAAATCCTCCAATCCAAGAATCCTGAAGTGCCGAACCCGAACGCCCAAACCTCTGCAACCCTGACTCCACTACACTTTGAGGCCGTAAGCCCAAAATTCCGAGTCTTGAACCACCCCTGCAACCCCCTAATCTGGAAAACAAAAACCTAAAATCACAAAATCTTGAAATTCCCACAGTAAAGAGCTGCAACCCCTATCTGGCCAAGAAGCCATCAAACAAATCGTCAGGAAGGTGTGCCTTTGCCGCAGCCAATGCACATTAGGGTTTCGGGCTGTTTGGTTGTCACGATTAGGGTTGGATGTGCTGCTTACCATCGTTTTGAGCGTCAGGCTTCGTGGACTGTCATGGATACTGAGACGACGGCCATTGCGAGTAGTAAAGTCATTGCAGCGACGATGGCTGTCGAGATTTTGAGTATTGACTCATTGAGCCGATTAATTACCCTGAGGCTCAAAATAGCCCGGAAGCCTCAAAAAGTATGGTCTTCAGGCCCAAAAGCCTCAAAATATGAGTCCTTAGAGCCTTGGAGTTAAGCTTTGAACGAAGAAATTTTTTAATGACACTCGATTCGTCGTGCCAAGGCGTGATTACGGGCTGGTCGACGCCTGCCATGTGGAGATCGGGAGCGAGTTTGAGGAGGTGGTCGCAAGGACTCTTTAGGGAGCTTTGTCCTTGCGGGCAATGGTTTGGGGTTTATAGCTTTAGGTTTACTTGGAGGTTCATGGGTAGTTATGTGGGGTTATAAGTCTGTGGCTTATAATTATAGTTGCCTTACTTATAACCCCACTTATAACCACCCCTGAATCTCCAAGTAGGGCTGATTACATTGCTGACTGAAAAAGGTGTAACCTTTCGCTAAAGGTTTCGGCGCCATGTTTTCAAGCTTCAGGAGGTTTGCTGAGTCTTCGTGACCCGTGTCCGCAGCTTGGACGCCTTGTACAGGTAACCTCATGCGTCACTACCATACGCGCCGTCAATACATGACACTAGCATAATGCGAAACTTTAATCACTTTAATCTCATCTCCAGTTCAGGGGGCCTACAATGGCGTACAAGGTTTTCGGGTACAAAAAGGTCCAAGTTTTACAGGAATACGAAGGACAACCCCTGATGCTTCTATGCCCCTCATCCCTAGACCGCCCAACCCCAAATCCTAAACCCGATGCCCTTAATCAAAAACCCTGGGTCCACAACCCTGAATAGCAAACCTAGAGCCCCTATTTTCTTCATTGGCCAGTTGCAGGCAGGGGGTTGTAAGTAAGATATCATGTCCCGGGTGAGTAGAACTCCAGATTTAGGTAAAAGCAAGCTAGAGAGGACCTTTCAAGCCGTACGTCTAGTCTAAATATCGTGCAGTCTCAAGAACCAACGAATCAATCCTGGGCCGCATGCGAGTCTAGGTGCCTCTATACCAACACCTACAGCATCAACGCTTAATCTGTAAGGCAAGTAAGCACAGAGGTTTCCAAACACTTCGCGGGCTAGACTCTAAAATACTCTTGCTATGAGTGTTCAGTCGAAGCTCCATGCCCGAGATCAAGTTTCTAAGGCTCCGAGTGTACCAACAGGATGTGGGCTTATCTGGAGCAGATACACCTTCCGGATTCAGGATGGATTCAGGTTTCAAGATTATGCCTATGCTATGCTTGCTGTTTGAGCCGGAGAGGCCCTAAACCCTAAACCCTAAACCGCCCCTTGGATCTGTCAAGACACTCCGCTCGAGCAAACTGACAGAGAGCGAGGCTCTGCAGCAGCATCCTTGCTTCCACGCAGAGCCCGAACCATTGCGGTTTAGGGGTTTAGGGTTTGCTGCAATCTCAACCAAAGCTAATCGTGTGATTTGTTTCCAGTCCGGCGGTTTGACAGAAACAAAGAACGCACGCGCCAAAGGGTTTGAGCGGACTGTCTGTCAAGCATAAGACTTTTTTGGGATGGGTGCTGTGCTTTCCCCACCCCCCNCCCCACCCCCTCCGTCCCATATGGCATCCTCCCCTCCCGCCACTCCAGCCCCTCAAGCCTCAAGCCTGCCTGGACTCTGAAGTCTCAGCCCTGCAGCCTCAATTCCCGAACCATTCCGCAGGAGAGAAACTTTTCCCGGAAGCTTAAAACGTTCATGACCTTGGGGGAGAGAGCATGACCATGCCTGGAACCGGACCCGCCGTGGAGCAAAAATGCACTGCACTATTATTAATACAATGACCACTCGGGTTTCAAGAGCCGTACCTCTTAGTATCGGTAACTCGGCTACCGGTACTAGGGATGGTTCGGAAACGGAAACAAACAGACGGAGCATCAGGCAGCTGGCAGATCCAATGCACAACGCACCGGAGCAGCGGTACGTCCAAACTAGGTATAGAGAGGTTACCTGCCAGTTTTTTTGTGGGTCTGCTTCAGTTAAGTGAGTGGAGGATGCAGAGTAGATCACACAATAGTTGCAAGTAGCACTACACTCGTATCGGTCCCTAGTAGCAAATTATCAACAACCCTTCCTCAAACATGAACTTAGTTTAACCTTCTGGTACCCATTAGCATGTAGTTTAACCCTGCAGCCAAACAAAGGTCAGTGGGCGTTAAGAAGTTGTTCGATTCCTTGGGATCAACTCAGCTCCGACTTTGTATGCTGAGGATACCAGGATTCTTCGCCAAGGCCAGGGAAAGATGTTTGCTTCGCACCCGTCATGTGGGAGTGTTCAAAAACGAAACGGGAAAGCCTGCAGTTCTAAGTTAGCTAGAGTGTACCTAGAGTGTACCTAGAGTCTCCATTGTAGTTCCTCTAAACTATATTACAGGATCCTAACCATAAAACTGGCTAACCAAAAAAGGAACTACAATGGAGGCTAGAGTGTGTTTAAATCGAAAACCTGAACAGCCTTATAGACCTAAGTCCTGACAACTTCCCTCCCAAACTCAAGTTTTGTTGGAAGCCCAAGCTGCAGCAGGACTAAAGCCATGTCGAACAGCGCTCCACCTTCTAAGCATTCACATCGTGGTTTCATGGGTCTCTAGCAGGGCTCGATACAAGAGTCGCAGTGGGAGTAATTAGGAGTGGGAGGAGAAGCAGGAGCAGGAGCAGGAGCAGCCGTGACCCGCCACCGCCGTAGTCGCAATAGTACACGCCTTTGGTTCTGTCCGCGCTGGGTAGGTGCAAGATCGTAAGACTCCATGGGAGTGCAGTGTAGAACAAGCGTACCAGCAAGTGCAGAAAAAAGTGTAGAACACTTGCCGCTCGATTGATAACCAAGTGTAAAACGCCGTCGACTAGGTGTAAGAAAGGCAAACTCGTCTTCGCCCAGTCGAACATACAATCATATAGGGGCCTAAATACTTACCAATACTATACTGGGGGCTCCTTAACCCCAAATCCCTATTCCAATTACTGAGGCCCCTATAGTATGTGTAGAGAGATGCCGCAGAAGCTCCCTGCCCCGAAACAGCACACAGGAACAAGTGTGATGTGAAGTGCAAAACCCTCGGCCCAGCCCCATCCGTCCCCTGCATTCTGGCAAACGTTGGGCTTCCGTAGTTCTCCCCCTCCTGTCCCAAGCCGCGCAATCCCAAATCAAAGTCTCCACACCGACGCTGCCAATCAGGAGTTTGTAAGACTATCCTTGCATTGACTGTACGGAGAGTCGGACATACTTGATCATACATCTTGAGGTTTCCTGGCTGCGTTTTAAACCCTAAAATTCCCTAAAACATCCCTAAATCCTACACCCAGGATCCCGGCCCCTAAACCAGGAATCCCAAACCCTGAACCTTAAAAACATCATGAGCCCCTTCATAATTAGAATAGGCATGTGGGGCATTTTCGGGTACCCAAACATCATGAAGAACCCTGCGGAATAGTATCGGTAGCTCTTCACGCCCCTATACCTGCACCCTAAATCCTAAACCGACACCCTGAAACATGTACATGTTCCGCTGCCCCTTGCCTGCACCATTCCAAACAACGGGACCCATCTCCTCATCTTCGAGTTCTGGGCCCCTTTGGGGCAGGGGGGGGCGAGGGTTTATGAGCTTTGGGTTGAGGGTTGAGGCTACTTAAAGGATCATGGGACTTAGTAACTATATAGGGTTATAACTAAGGTAACTGTAGTTGTATCTACTTATAACCCCAATTATGGTACTTCTAACCTTACTTGCTAAGTCCCATGATCCTCCAAGTACTATAGTTCCGGTGTATGTTGCCTGCTTCATGCGGGTACGTGGGGATACGAAGGTGACGCAAGCCTCTATAAGAGGTGTGGGGTTTCAGGGGATGTGGGGGGCTGTAGGCTATTCGATCCTAAACCTGGTACCCTTTCCAAATATGAATTTCAGCTGTTTCTTAGGGAATATAGTTACCAAAAAATAAAAATATTTCCAAGTACCCCGAAGTATTAGGGCTTCGACTAGGACTGTGGGTGCTCAGAGACTTGCAGGTCTCCTGGTCCTGGGTTCTTGCTTGACGCGGTGCGCAGCTATCGACTTAGGTTAAAGTTGAGAGTCAAAGGATGCGGCCTGGTGGGAGTCACCGGTGGTAGTAGGGTTTAGGGTATGGGTTTTGCGACCCTTCAGTTTGTTCCGAGACTTGGGGAGTGCATGAAGAACACAAACGTGAAGATGCTTTGTGGGCTCGTGGCTGGCTAGGTCATGATGTGCTGTTTGGGACTTCAGCATGAATTCGCGATCCCAAGCCCTAGTCATGCATAGGAGATCTGTCTGTCTGCAGTACGGGCTGTGCTACAGTAGTGTAAACTTCGGCGGGGTCACAAGGAGCTAGGTTTCGGGTTTACACGTCGAGTGTTAGGGTCCTAGGGACTAAAGACATGTTTGTCCAAAGTTGCAGCTTCACGGGATTCGGTTCAGGGCTTCCGGATGTTGCTGCTTGAGACTTCAAGTCTTTTAGGTTCGGGTGCGCATAGGGCACCGCAGGATATCTTCAATACGGCCCCTGTGGCTCGAAGCCCTTCTTAGATCGTTTGAAGCATAATCGGGGGTAATTTGGGGATCTAGCTTGCTTTCATCTGGAAGCTCAGAAAATATACAAATAGCAGACAAAGCCAACAAAAACCTGTTGAGCCAAGAAATTCCGGTGGTAACTACACTTCCAGCTACTTGCAAACCTAACTAAAGTGAAAAGGCTTGTTGTATCAACAATCGTGGAAAGACTGGCCCCTCCCTCCGACCTCGTCCTTTATTCTTAGTTGACGATACTCGGGAACCCCTGAACAGGGCAAACGGATTTCTGAGGACTGCACGACCCAAGAGAGGTCCCAAGACCATGCAACCCTAAATAGTATAGGGGCCTTCATAACTAGGATAGGGTTTTGGGGCCCATTATAGGTTAACTATAATAAGGAACCCCCAAAGTAGTTAAGGCCCCTATAGTAGGCCCCCCGAAACCGTGACGCTGGTAGTTGCCAGGGCGACTCGGTCCAGCCACGTGTGTGTGCCGGGTGTTTAGGGTTCAGGGTTTACGGTGTAGGGTTTAGGGCTCACGGGAGTGTCGCAACCCACGAATTTGTCAGGCGAATCCAGCGGACTCAGTCTCCAACAGCAATATCACCTGATAGATAGTCCCTGCATGGTTATGCGCGACAGCATTACTGTACCACAGACACCTAATTCTAATTGCTTTAAACTCCGTAAAAGCCGCCGGCTGAACCCCCTATATGAACCCTACTTGAATTATACACCCTAACACTTTTCTAAAACCCAGAAACGTCTACAACCCTACAGGCCTAAAGCCACAAAACATATCCAAGGCGCGAGGAGCCACACTTCCTTTGAGTGCCGCCGGTCATCTGTCCACCTCCTCTTCAAAAGATGGGAGGGTTGGGGCTTGTAGGGTTTGGTGTTGTTCGTGGCACGTGGTGCAGATTGCAGGGTGTGAGTCTGTCGGGTGTACCGCGCTTGTGGCAGTAAACTGTGATTCATCCCGCTACCCGAGCCCATGAGCCCTAGACGGCAAGTTGAGGCCTCTACCTATAGTCTCCATGGTAGTTCCTTTTCGGGGTTACCTTGTGGCATCCTAAATATGCAGTCGTATGGGATTTAAGGGTCAACAACTGCCTACATACCCAGAGGGTCCATATACACTACCATGAGGAATTAGGTCCCCCAAAACCATAATAGGGATGGTCTTTCGGCACCTACTGTAATTCCATAATGGTAGTGTATATGGACCCCCTGGGATAGGCAGTTGATCTCTTCGGGTTCGTATGGAGCCCCATGTAGAGAAGGGCTTGGGTTCATCAGAATTTTCTCAACTCCTACCGACGCTCAGGCTTGAGGCTCAGAGTGGGGAGTTACAGGGCTTGATAAACTAAACGTGCAGCTTTCTTTTTTTGCGTTCATAGCAGTAGACACAACTGGATGCATACATACATGTATATACATTTATACATATATATATATATATATATTTATACATACATACATATATATATATATATTTATTTATTTGTTTGTAGGTAAAGTACGTGTACACTATATATATACACATAGATAGACGTCTGAACAGCTTCAGAGCTTTGCTGTAGTACCAGACATGCTGAGTAAGACATCGAAACCTTATCTCCTGTGATCTGCTGTCCGAAATGCCGGGCTGAAGCTCTTCTCAGGTTTCCCCCCAGGCGCAGTTAACAGCACCCCGATAATACTGCTGCTTTTAAGTGTCTACCGTTCGAAGTCTTCATGCTCTCCTGAAGCCCGAAACACTGAACTCTAAGCAACAAAAACTCGAAAATCCTAAACTCGCCAGGGCGCATTGTGAGAGACAATCTAGACTCCTGAATTCGCCAGGGCGCATTGTGAGAGAAGTGGGCCCTCCAATGGCGAACATCTGTCTGACAGAGACGGAGACTCCGATCTTGCGATGGCCAGTGCCATCCTGACTTTCAATGCCAGCTCTAAGAGATTAGGGCTTAGGATTTAGGGTTAAGGGTTTTAGGGTTTAGGGGTTTAGGGTAGAGGTTAGGGTCTAGGATTTGGCGTTCAGGGTTAAGGGTTAAGGTTTTAGGGAGGGTCCTTGTGGCCTCTAATCACCCTACCTTGCTGTGCAAGGCTTGTGGTTCGAGTGTGGGCAGGTGCCATTTCGACGGTTGGAAGTTCAGGAGAGGCATTATCCGGTTCTTATCTGGTTTTCACATGCTGCAAGTGGGTATTCCCACTTACACTGCGACATGATGCTGCAAGCATCTGATCAAAAGCAACCAAGTTAGCACGAGCGGGAAGCAAATCTTGAACTCAAAAACCCCAGACTTCCCCAACAACAAACACGGGAGCCTTACTTGGAGGTTCATGGGTAGTTATAAGTAGAGTTATAAGTCCCCTAATATGGGTCATAAGTATAGTTACCCTACTTTTAACCCCTTATAACTACCCATGAACCTCCAAGTATAGAAGCTTTATAGCTGTAGATGTCCAAGACCGCGAAGGTTTAGGGCTTAGGGTCAAACAAAAACCTGAGCGAAGAACATGGAACTGGCCTGAGGGTTCACCCTGACCGATGTGGCTTCAACAATTAATTAGAACAGGGTTTTGGGTTAAAGTATAGTACAATCATGGCAGGGAGCCCTTCGGAAGACTTTCGGTAGTGTAAGTCAGGCGTTTATACTCACCCAGCCTGTTCTTGAATGCCGGGAGTCCCATCGCATCGCCTCCTCCGGATCTTCAGGCTCTTCCGCCGGTGTCGGATCGGACTGATGGGGGTTTGGGGTTCAGGCCTTTAGGGTGTACCTAGAGGGTCATACCCTACCCCTTTTTGTGGATGCCTAGTTTTATGGTCAGGACCTGTTATCTTAAAAGGTAGGTGCCCTAAAAAAGGGGTAGGGTACGAGCCTCTAGGTTTGATTTCGGGTTGAGGACTTCCGGTCTCAAGTTTACAGTTTAGGGCTCAGGTGTAGGGTGTGGGGCTTTGGTTGTGGGCTTTTCTGCATACAGGGCTGTAAAGGAGGGCCGGTGGGGTGTATGAGGCTGAGGAGGACTCAACCCTAAACCCTAAACCCGAAACGATCAAGAACATGCAGTTCTAAATCACAGAAAGCAGTATCAGCATCAAGAACCCTAAACTCTATAAACCCTAAAGCCTAAACCCTAAGTCAAGAGTATATCAGGATCGGGGCTGTGGCTCTAGAGGGTTGAAGGGCCTGAAGGGCTTGCGGGACTCTAGCTTTAGGCGTTTAAGCTTTCGGCTGGGTGTTTCGGTTGACACTGAAGTCAAAGCGCAACCCACACCCCGAACGCTCGGTGATCCCTAACCCTACAGCTCTAAGCCCTACCTGGATTTTACATGCTGCCCATGAGCAAGGCATTTAGATTGGGGACAGAACAACGGGGTTACTGGGACGTGTGGCACAGACAAGCGTGAAGTAAGTTTATAGAAAGTCTAAGTATTCTTAGGATTAGACAAACCTCTAAACCCGTAAGCGCATTGTCTTTTTCACCTGCTTGGAATTCACTGGGGTTCATCCTCGAGGAATCAACCCCAAATAAACCGTCGGCAAGCCGTTGCCCCAGACCTAACCTGACACTCAATGCCGGCCCTAAACCCCAATTATGCCTCAAACCTGAAAAGTCCTTGCAACCCCCCCGTCCAAAAAAAGCCTCAGCCTCTAAACTCCAAAACTCCTCTAGGCCCAGACGTCCTAAAGCCTCCAAAGAACCCCGCGCATCCTGCACGGATTTCAAGGAAGGCGTTGCGGAGGATTGCCTTAAGCAACACGGCTGGTCCCCGCAGGTCCGGCTTCGAAGGCTGCTTCAAACTTGTGAGAGTTTACCTGGACTCCAAGTACGTATATTACTACTCTGTTATAGGTGTTGGGCCATTACTTTTTGCCTGCTGTCGGCGGGGCGTTAGGTAGGGGTTTGGGGGTTTGGGGTTCGAGGGCTAAGGTGCTGAGCAAGCAGCGCCGGGATCTTTTGTCTCTTGTGCTTGCAGCGGTTTAGGGTTTAGGGTTTAGGGTTTATGACTGACTGTGTACGCAACCACCACGCCGCCCAATGCCAAACAGACGATGCCAGCGTTCCTATCACAACCCTAGGGCGCAAAAGCTCGAAATCTCGGCAGGTATGGGCCTTTTCAGTACGCTTCGTCATGTGTCTTTGGTCATATGGCTCTGTGAGTTTATGGTATCTCGAAGAACGCACGGCATGGTGCAAAACCCAATGCTCGACCCCTTTGATCCATGTCGCAAGAAGCGCGCTTGGGATCTAGAGCGAGAAGCCCAATTACCTACATAGTAGTCTGCCTTTTTGGTTGACGGGGGCGGGGAAGGGAGGGCTATGAATATATTTAAGGTTCGGATGTAGGGCTCAGGGCAAACAGCCCAATTGCGTTCATAGTCAGGGGCCTGGGCCTGACGCTTACGAATTAGATTCCATCTGGAACTGGTCTTCGATGAACTTGCGATCCGCAGCGATGTGAAGCCTAAGCAGGCCCGGGGCCAAAAGCCCTTGCAAACTGGGCATTCATATTATGCTCTTCTCAGATAGAGCTAGCAATCAGACCTAGCGCATCAAAGACGGGACCATGACTGCGCGATCCGGGCGAGTGCTAGCGGCTTAGCCTGGCAAAGATCTGAAGGCTCTGCATGGTGACCAAAGCCACACCTGTAGCCTCGTGCTGAACCTCGCTGGCCACAATGTGGAGCACGAGCTGCATTGCACCTCACACATGCAAGTCAACTCTCAACCAGCACGAAGAACGCGCGTTCTGCCTCCAGCCGTTGCGCCGCAGGCTGTTGGCTGACAGGCCTCTGTGGCCTCCAGCTCCACATCGTCCGCGGTGCTTTGCATGCAAAAAGCTGCACACGCGACTTTGCTCCCATCATCACATTTATTACGGATTATTAGGGCGTGTTTAGGAGAGTGGGCACGAAGCCCAGTTGCCGAAATTGCAGGAATCACGCCAACCCAAGATGCAAAGTTATACTGCGCACTACAAGGTTTCAGAGTTTAAGAAGCAGTTACCCACTGCAGGCTGGGTCTGTACGGTAAACTGGCACACCAAGCAGCAGGATGATCTGTGTTCGAAGGAAAGGTGGAACAAGCGGCAGTGCAGTCGGGGTCGTTCTACACGGAAGTCGGCAAACCTGAATGCGCAGTGTGCCTATAAGTCTATAAGTCCTGAACCGCGAAACTGCCCTGAACCTACACTTCTACAACCCTCCTCGCCAATCCTCAACACTTCTGACGTCGTGCTTTGATATGGGTTTACATAGGGCCTAGGGCTTGCCTGGACCCCAAAAGCATGTAGAATAACAGCCGTTTACAGGTGTTGGGCCATAATTTTACACTTTTGGGGTGGTTTAGGTAAGGCTTTTGAGATTCAGGGACCAGGGTTTAAAGGTTTAGGGGTTCAAAGACGGCTTGGGGGATTTTGAAACCCGAAACTGCCCTCAACCTTAAAGCCTAACCTACTAACCCTGAGCCCTACAGCCCAAACCCCCCTAAACCCCGCGCCTCTCAAGCTCAGAGTCCTGAGCGACTTAAGCTAAACCTCTGAAGCCATAAACCCTGAACCTCTAGAGCCTTCAGCCACAACCCCTAAACACATTAAACCCTAAACCCTAAACTTGGCCTAAACCGGTTCAGGGTCTAGGTTTAGGGTTTAGGGTAAACCCCTTCCTACACCCCTTGCACCCACTTCGGGTGTCGATGCCCGGTTACAGTTCGATCTCTTCCCCGGAACGCTGGGCGTGAGAGGGCAGGTGGAAGTCAACAGACACCGTCCTCTCCTCACGTGCGGTTTGGGTTTGGGGTTAAGGGTATAGGGGTATGTTTGGGGGAGTGACTTTTCAGCGCACGTGCCAGAAAGGCCAATGAAATGCTCCTCGGCAGCTAAGCGCGAACCAATCCCGCAATCTGAACGAGATAAAGGCGCAAGGTATTGGAGCATGCCAGGTCTCCATCATGGGAGAGGGGTGAGAGTTTCTCCCTGAAACGCATAGGATACTTCAATTTCGGGTTCCGATTGACACAACTCAGCGCAGTTGAGACATCTTGAGCAAGCTGCGTCGCAACCAACAACAGTGAAGTGTTGATTCAGGTGCGAGTGCTGTGTATTGGCAACTTCTGCAACACGGCGAACGTTAAACTCCCCAACCTGAAGCTGTAATCCCTCCCACCAAAGCCCACACTGTAAAAAAGATCAAAATAACAGCAATGAGCAAGACACTTAACAAACATGGATACCTGTGTCCATTTTGATACACGCCCCAACGTCCAAAACCGCTTTACACCGTGATTGGAGTTCCCACGGGGCCCAGTGCCCCTCAATGAAGGAACGTGCATGAAAGCATAGGGTGCCCAAAGGTGCTTAATATGTTGATGGTGGGAAATTCCTCACTTCAGGGCCTTACAGGCCTATCGGGGATACTCTGTGGCAAGCCGAGAAGGGTCCTCCGTCCGGCGCCAGTCGGCATCGCGAGCGAAAACCTATTGGAAGTTTAGGATTTAATGGTTTTTGGGTTTAAGCGTTCAGGGTGGAAAAGTTTAAGAGTTTAGAGGCTTTGGGTGAAGGGGTTTACGGCTTAGAGTCTAGGCCAACACTTCCGCGGTGAAGGAGTAGGCCGCCAGTAGGCCCCATTGTCCAGGAGATTGAGGAGACTTGCACGACCGTGCAAAATTGAGCGCCTCTGGTATGAGGGTACGGCTTGCGGGCTTAAGGAGGTTTACCGTGACCTTAGCAAAGAATTGTGAGGTTGGAGTTCGTCGGCCAAGGGCCCGTGCACAACACTGATTATTGATATTCTCTTTTAATAGTACTATGATTAACTGTTATTGATTTTAAATCATTATTGCTATTTTCATTTGTAGAGCACTCGGAGTATCCTAAACCCGAACCTCCCACACGAGAACCCGGAGCTGACTCCTCCACCCCCAGCACCCTTTGTAGCCAATAACCCCCCAAAGTGCCCACCCTAAGCCAGACCCTAAACCCTGTATACCCCCCAAAAATACCCTGAACTAAACCCTACAAGCCCTATGCTACCCTCTCAACCCTACACCCGGAACCCGATAGGCCCTAAAGTATGCACCGCTCAACCGTGAAAACCACAACCCAAAACGTTCAAAAAACGGATCCCGGGTCTCTCAAGGGAAGGAAAAAAGCCCCTGTACTTGGGCTTCATGTACCCACATGGGTAGTTGTCAAAACTAGGGTCCCTTTTGGACATCCTAAATATTGGGTGCCGTATTATATTAGGGACCCAAAAAGGGACCATAATTTTGACAACCACCCACATAGTATATACTGGGGCCCTACAATACCTAAAGAGTAGTAAAGTAAATACTATATGGACATATGGACCCCTATATAAAGTGATCCTAATACTTCTGAGGCCCTTTGATAAAAGAAGGTCTACCTTAACCTACCAAAACCTACTTTTTTGTAGGGTCCCTATAAATTCCATATTAGGGTTTATAATAAGGACCTGCAAAAAGGTTAGTTTAAGGCATGTAACGGAAACCTAAACCCGACAAGCAAATCCCTAGACCGGCAGTAGAGGGGCCTTGCTCTCTTCTTCGACAACCGGACCCCAAAACGTTCAAACTTTCTAATATATAAGGCCAAAAAGTTTAAAGTTCCCCCGTTCACTATGTAAGCCTTCTCCATATTATGACTTAATTAAGCTAATATATTCCTTAATTAAGGGGTATTGGAGTCTAGTATTGAAGGGGTTTAGGGTTTAGGGGGAGGGGCCTTAACAACCAGAACAGGCTTTTGGTGCACGGGTTAATACACCTCGACTAGGAAGCTATTTAGGCATCCCATTCTGGGAGATCTAAACCCCTATGTAAAACTATGCTTAACACTAAACCCTGATAGATCCATTATTTATGCAGACCTTTGTCTTACTTTCTCTCTGCGAGCCTCGAGGATGATCGCGATCTGCCGAAGCTCTTTCGCCTTCTGCTCATTCTGCCTTGGTTTAGGGTTTAGGGTTTAGGGCCTTGGGCTGGAGATTAACTTCTGGGGTGTTCTAAGACCCCAAAACCAGGAAGCCTAAACCCCTGAGCCTAAACCCAAAACTCCCTGACCCCAAATCCCAGCCCCCCTGAATCTAAACCCTAAACCCCTAAAGGGGCACTAGGGCTATAAGTTTCCAGGGACCTAAATCACTGTTCTAGAACGGGTATGAAGCCCTTCTAGAATCCTCGGGTTCCTTCACAGGCTCCTTTAGGGGTACTGAGGGGTTCCAGTACAGTAAAAGCCGAAAAGTTGGAACCCCAGAGCCTCCATCCTTGAGAGTAATGTATAGGTTTAGGGCTTAGGGTTTAGGGTTTTAGGGAATCCCAGCACTATTTGGCCTTAATCCGGTTTCCAACTTTATGGGGTTTACTGTATAGAATCCTGGGAAGAAACGTGCGGGAAGTTCAGGGGCATCGGGAACTTGGTGGAGGATCGATCGCTTGAGTGAACCTGGGTCGTCGCGTATATGGGAGTTTCCGAAAGTTAGGGGTACCTTACCTTGGGGTCCTTATAATTAGGATCCTACTATTTTAAATAGTACCCTGAATAATTTTGGGGTGCTATCTTAGGGTCCCCTATTTCGGAAAGCTACCAAATGGGCTGGGGTCCTGGGGTCCTGGCTGCAACTGTGTCTAAGGATTTAGGGTTTAGGGTCTAGGGCTTAAGGCCTAGAGTTTGTAAGCTTATAAGGCTTGGAAAGGCTTAGAGGTTGCAGTTTTCGGCCTTGGGCGTGGACACCAGGATCCTTTTCCATGTCGGAGCGCATCTATGCAAGCCCGGGTAAAGCTGACACAGTGCCTATGACAGCAAAGCAACGATTTCAGGATTCTGTTCCTGCCTTGCAGATGCCATCATCACCGCTGTGTGGCCGCTGTGGTCCGCCAAGTCTTTGTCGGCACCGGCCTCCAACAGCAAACGAACGACATCCTTATGGCCATGATCAGCCGCCATCATTAGAGCTGTGTACCCGTCCTTCTCTGCTAGGTCCTTTTCAACACCAGCTTCCAAGAGAGAACGTACCACTTCGACTTGATTTCCTTAGTTGTCCAGTATCCAACGGGGACCAAATTTTTAAAAATAATCCTCGGGATTATATGTGGGGTCGAATACCCCAAAAAAGTTCAAGGCCACCCACTCTCTATCAAGCTTCTGTACGATGCCATCATCAACGCCGTGTAGCCGCTGTTGTCAGCCAAGTCTTTGATGGCGCTGGCCTCCAGTAGCAAGCGGACGACGTCCACATGACCTCTGGTAGATGCCATCATCAAAGCTGTGTATCCGTCGTTCTCTGCTACATCCTTGTTGGTGCCGGCCTCCAGGAGCAAGCGCACGACTTCGACATGACCTGCAACCGATGCCACCATCAAGGCAGTGTCTGCCTTGTTGTCCTGGGTTCCCCAATGTGTCCCCTAATAATGATATAAAAGCAATCGTTATGATAATACAAATAATAATCATAATAATACATATTAGTATAAGGGTATCCTCTTTTATTCATTTCTGAGGGAACCCTAAAATGAAAAGGGCAAAAGGTACCACTGGGGAACCTAGTGTCAGCATGATCCTTGTCGGCACCGGCATCCAGAAGCAAACGAACGATTTCGGTATGACCTGCGTGCGATGATGCTATCAACGCTGTGTACCCATTCTTGTTGTCCGCATAATCCTTGTTGGCGCCTGCCTTCAGCAGCAACTGCACCACTTCGACATAATTTTGGCAACATGCCTTAACCAAGGCTGTGCGACCGCTGTTGTCTGGAAGATCCTTGTTGGCACCAGCCGCCAGCAGCAAGCGGACGATCTCGACCTGACCAGTCTCAGATGCTATCATCAATGCTGTCTTGCCCCTGTCATTTGTGGCATCCTTGTCGGAGCCAGCCTCCACCAACAGGCGTACGATTTCGAGATGACCTTGGTAAGATGCCGCCATCAAAGCCGTGTAGCCACCGTTGTTTGGGACGTCCCTCGTACCGGCCTCGAGCAGCAAGCGAACGACTTCGACATAACCTTGGCAAGATGCCCCCATCAATGCCGCGCAATCGATGTGGTCTGCCACATCAGTTTTGGCGCCGGCCTCCATCAGTAAGCCTTGGCTCCCCAGCAGCCTCTTCATAACAAGGGTACCCTTTTTCCTCATATCCAGTTATGGTGAAGGGAACACTAAAATGAAAAGGCAACAGGATACTACTGGGGAACCTAGAAGCGGACGACATCGACATGACCTTTCACAGCTGCCCTCATGAAAGCTGTGCGGCCACCTGAGTCAGGCAAATCTGGATCTTGAGGCAGCTGCAGCATAGATTCGACCTCAGGGGCATTTTAGGGGTTTAGGGTTTAGTTAGGGCATTGGGTTTAAGGTTTAGGGCATTGCTGAATTTGCGGGCTTCTCGGAAAAAGGGATACTTATAATACGGACCCTGGCATTTAGGCTTCTTTATTGGCTTTGCTTGGATCTGAAACTCCCAGTTCGTGTATAGTGATGTTGGACGAGGGTACGATGGACACGAAGGCAGACAAAGGCGCTGTCAGACTATGTGCTGGGCTGGCTTGCGCGCGTCTCTGAGTCGCTTGGGGGGGCGGGGGCTACTCGGCGCAATAACCCAACAAAAGATGAAGGTGCACCACCCTCTGATTCAACAACCTAGGACCTAGCAGAAGCCGTCAGTAAAATCTAAACACTTGTAAAATCTTAAGAAAACGAAAGAAATCCGTGCAACTACACCACCTATAACTATAACACCGTAGAAAACCCCAAAGCATCTCAACTTCCCACCTCAGCCGTTCTGCCCTGGCTAGCAGCCGCTGCCAAGTCGTCGGCTTGCTGTTGCGGAACATCAACGAACGACAACAGAACGATCTCTAGGTCCATCGCAGAGTCCAGTTTCACGGAATCCTTCAAACTCTCGCCATGAAGACGGATCCGCTGTTGAAAACGCGGGGGGAAGCCGTGCAGCTGATTCAGGCATTGCTTCAAACCTCTCACATCGTGTATCTGCTCCACAGGTATGCTCGTCACTGTTCCCCCGGAGAGCACCCTGGTGTGGAGCATCTGCATCGAATTGGCGAATGCAAGGAATTATGCCAACTAGGGCCCAACCCCCCTAGGCTCCATACAAGCATACAAGCTTATGGCTTTTAGTGTTTCGGGCAGTTATACACTACAAACTTCAGAGTCTCCAGGAAGCAGGCTATAGAGACAGAACCTACCGTTTTGCTATTCGGAGCCCGGGGGACTAGAACCCGGTAAGCCAAAATGTGCTGCTTGTCGGCGACATGAACCCTTCACTCCGAGCTGGGCGATCTTGGGGACGGCTTGGGGTTTGTGGTTTAGGGGCTTTCGGGGCTTTCGTGGTTTTAGGGCTTGTGGAGTTTACTGTAGGATTGGGATCTGACTGTCAGAAAGCCCAATTCCCCATATAAAGTCACTCTGAGGGGTATTCGCATCGTTAATGCTTCGTTAACGAGCCGTGCGGAATATTGTTGCCAACTTCCCTGACTTCCTGACCAGGCTCGCTACTGCTGTATAAAAACACGGAAATACAATACTACTACGATTACATAGGGGTTATGAGAACCTTTCTTTCTACTTCTTCCCGCCTCTATAGTATATCACCGGGCTTGTGTTCGGAGTGCAGGCATGCATGCACATGTGTGTATATACATATATATATATGTATATACAAAAAAGTATACAATCTACATGGGTGCCACAATCTCTTTGGTGGTGCACTTGGTCCTTAAGCACTAAGCCCTACAGGCTCTGTAAGCCCTGTCGTAGCTGCAACACAAACATCCAAAGATTTCAGAGTTTAGGGTTTAGGCCTGAGAGTTTAGAGCTTCGGGCTTAATAGTTTAGCAGGGGTTCGGCCACTTGCAACCCAACGTTTGTAGACGTCTTGGCTTTCACGCGACCATAGCCGGCACGTTCCAAGGCTGGCCATGTCTTTAGGTTTGTGTGAAACCTTCGACCATGAACCGTAAACCCAAAGCCCTAAACCGAGCATCAGGACCCTGCAAGACTGGGCTTCGGACGAGACTTCCCCCTGAGTAATGACCCAAGTACTCATTATGGCCACGCCTAAACACCTGCCTCTGAGGAACGTCATAAGCCCTACCGGAAGTCTACGTGAGGGGTTCTACCTAGACCATGATTTGCTCTACGTTTTTGGGTTGCCATCAGCTATCCAAACACGGGCTACAATCTTGGGTCCTAAAGGTTATATTGCGATGTTAATGTGAGCTATCCTGCAAAGGAGTGCGCTGAAAGACTGGTATCGAAGCTCGGCTCGGCTAGAGCGAGACGCTGCCACAAAACCGATGTTGGATGTATCCCGACCCTGGAACCACACAGTTAGCAGCACAACGTTTTTGTCTGCGCCTGCCTCTAGCAGTATGCGCATGACTTCGACATGACCTTCGTAAGCTGCCATCATTAATGCTTTCGTACCTCCATTTCTGGCCAGGTCTGTGTCAGAACCAGACTGCAGCAGCAATCGTACGATGTCCACGTGGCCTACACAAGATGCCATCATCAATGCTGTGTAGCCTCGGCTGTCTGCCATGCTGATGTCAGCACCGGCGTCCAAAAGCAAGCAAACGACGTCGACGTAGCCTTGTTCAGAAGCCATCATTAACGCTGTGCCGCCACGGTTCTCTGCCACATCCTTGTCGGCACCGGCCTCCAGCAGCAAGCAAACGGGTTGGAGATGGCCTTGCCCCGACGCCTTAATCAATGCTGTGAAGCCGCTGGTGTTTGTCAGATCTTTGTCGGCACCGGCCTCCAGCAGCAAGCGGACGATTTCGGCGTGGCCGTGCTCGGATGCCATCATCAAGGCTGTGTTGCCGTTGCAGTTCGTCGTGTCCTTCGTGGCACCGTCCTCCAGCAGAAAGCGGACGACTTCGTCATGACCGTGACAAGCCGCCTTGATCAAAGCTGTGAAGCCGCCTTTATCTGCTAGTTCTTTGTCGGAGCCGACCTCCAGTAACAAGCGCACGATTTCGACGTGGCCTCTTTCCTTACAAGGGCTGCCGAGTACCCTATCCCAAACAAGGTTGACATTGACTATTATTTATGGGGCAGGATTCAGTTTACATACTCGCGAAAAGCCTCCTACGCAGCTACTAAGTTTCAGATGCGATCATCAAGGCTGTTCCGCCTCTCTTGGGCTCCCCCTTGTCTGCGATGTCCTTGTCGGCGCCGGCCTCCAACAGCAAGCGTGCGATTTCCACGTGGCCGTGCTCAGATGCCAGGATCAGCGCTCTAGAGCCGTCCGAATGAAGCAGGTTTGGATCTTGAGGCAGCTGTAGTATGGACTCAACCTGCCAGGATGGAGGTCCCGAATGTTCGCAAATATCATCTAACACCACCTCTGGCCCGGAACCTACAGAATAGTAGGTTTGGAATCTGTATATACTTTGATCAGTGTAGGTTTTTGGATCTCCAGGCAACCCCCTAAACTTCTGAACCTATAGCCTAAACCCAAAACCTCTAAACCCATAAACCCTAAAACCTGAACCCCAAAAATCCTAGACCGTGGCTCCCTAAGCCGTCTTCTGCATGAGAAATAGCGAAGAGGAGACTTCCTACCTGCAAAAGACTGGCGCAACAGTTGTAGCACCTGTTGGGAGTATGCGGTCTTGCCTATACCCTAAAACCCTAAACCTAAGGATTAAAGGAGCTTTCGCCCCCTCCCTGCCCCTAAAGACAACCCTAAACACTCTCAGACTGGCCCACCTCGGCCGTGGCGCCCTGGCGAACTGAGGATGCTAGACCATCCGCCTGCGCTTGGGAAACATCTGCAAGTGGTAGCAGAACGAGCTCCTCGGCTGTTGGGCTTTGAACGGTGTACCTATAGTCTCCATTGTAGTTCCTTTTTGGGGTTACCTTATAGGATCCTTATTATAATATTTGGTTAAACCAAGAAAAGGAACTACAATGGAGACTATAGGTATAACACACATGGCCAAGCAACTTACCACGGTCTTGGCTATAAGGGTTGAGAAGGGTTCTTTGATTGTCGGTGTAAAGGGCAACGGGGTACTACAGGGGTTCTGCCAGGAGTCTCCAGGCAGAGGGTTTCTTGGGGTGTGGGCTTCGCGCCCTTGTGAAGAACCTGAACTTAAGCCGCGATCATCAGGAGAGCATAGCCTGAACACTCCTTTATGTGCGACGTGGGATACTATTTTTACAACCCTAAAACCCTATACATACGTACATATAGACATTATGTATGTATGTATATATATATATAATATCACCTGTATAGTCGTAAAATAACCATAATGCCAGCATCGATTCCTCCCAAAATAATGATACAGCACCACCACGACCGTGACCAAACCAAGACTATCACAACCACTCGGTTAAGGCTTCAGGCTTTAGGGTTTAGGACTGCCAGGACGACCACGACGACACCACGGCCAAATTGCTTCCCCAAATACTGTCGGGCTCAAATGCTACCCGACCCAACTCTCCTTGCTCCCAACGTTAGAACTCCATGAGTGTGTACCACACGAAAAACCCAACAGACTGGGCTTTTGGGGGAGTCCCAATAGAAGCGCTAGACTAATCCTACAGCCTAAACCGGGCCCTAAACTCTTAGGCCCAGGAAGCTGATTCTAGTACCCCCTCTGACCTAAGAGATTCTTGCATTGCTGCATATAGCTACTAATGACTCCTAGTGCAACTATGGTGATCCCAGAAAGTTGGAACATAGATTTAGGATGATTCTTGCTGGGATTACCAATACTTTACTTTAAGGGCACGAGGAGAATGATCTAACTTTCTGTTTTCGACTGTAAACGGACCCAGGAGCAAGTTCCGTTGTGGAGTCCAGCTGGGCAGTATCCTGCAAAGGCGCTTCTTCAAGAACCGGACCCAAAAAAGTTCAAACTTTCTAAGATGGAGCTAATATATAAGGCCAAAAAGTTTAAAGTTAACCTGTTCACTATCTAAGCCTTCTCCATTCGAGGCTTTGAGGTACCCGGGCGCAGGAGGATGGGGGCGTCAGGGTTGAAGCTTCTCAGGGTTCAGGGTTTAGGGTTCAGGGTTTAGGGCTTAGGGTTTAGGGTCAGGTTTACAGGGTTGAGGACTTTGAGACTTTAGGGGTTCACAGGGCTTCAGGGTTCTGGGGGTATCCTCCAAGGATACGCCAGAAAGAAGGAGCCTTTGCCGAAACCGTGGGGGTAAGCCATGCAGCTGATTCAGGCGCAGCTTCAAGCTCTTCACGTCGTGGATCTCCTCCGCAAGTATGCTCGTCACCATTTCCCCGGAGAGCATTCTGACATGCAACATCCTATCTGCAACTTCGGACTTCGGAATGGCAGGAACGATTGGGAACGGGACCGTGGAAATAGATATTGATATCACCCCTTGAGCCAGAATGTCACAAAGGTGCGCAGCAACATGTCAAAGCCGGCGCTATCTACGAACTCCCTGAGCCCATCCCTGGCCCGCAAACTGTAAATCGATATGTTGTTGTTTAGGGTTTGAATTTGGAGTTTGAGGCTTGGGGTTGATATGGTTTCTTTGTTTAGGGTTTGGGAGTTTAGGGTTGCTATATAATGCCATATCACGGACCTCTGAGGCTCAAACTTAGGCCCATGTAAACCAAAATCTAGCTTTGAAAAAACCCCCAAACCCAAACCCATGGCCTCTTCCCAGACCCCCTAAAAGATCCAGAAAGTAGATCCCCTAATTTGGGGCCCTATACTACGAAGGGTACTTTGTCGGAACCCCCATTAAGGGATCTGCTTTTTGGATCCTCCCGGGGGACTGGGTTTCTCTATCCCGCAGCGGCAGGTTTCTGTCAGGCTTCAGGATGTAGGGGTGGAGGGCGCCGTTTTAACTTAAGATACCGACCATCCCGAATTTTGGGATCTGCCTAGAAGGTTTGGGGTTTAAGGTCTATAGGGGCTTGACAGTGCTAGGGTTGAGGGTTCAAGGTTTGTGTGTTAGACGGGGACAGCAGCAGCCATGTGACTTTGTGAGTTGGAGTCTCATGCCAGGTCAAGACTTATCCTATGCCGGTTTACAGTAAACTCAGTAAACGACTTTGTGCGTGAACCAGGCTGCTCATCTATTACCAAGGCCTGTAAACGAAAGGAGTTCTATTCATCAGCCAGGGTACTCGTCGAACGGCACTTTGCTGGTGGCAAGCTTGACACGAGACAAGGCCCATACGAACCTTGCTTCCAGGCGGTTGTGTGCGCACGACTGGTTGAGGCGGGGCTGGAGGGAGCGGGGTAGAGAGAAAAGCATACATACAAGGAGCATAAACCCTAAACCCTAAACCCCAAACTCTATATAAACCCTAAACCCCAAACTCTAAACCCTAAACCCCAAACCCTATATGAACCCTAAAGCCCAGACTCTAAACCCCAAACTCTAAACCCTAAACTCTAAAGGGGCATTCAGCAGTTCAGGAAGTTCCACAGTCTCTGGAGCTCGAAGGATTCATGTTGCTGTTTATTCAAGCCTCTGTTTACTCTATTTGGGAGTTTCCAAGAATAGAGGATCCTAATATGGTACCCTAAATAGTAGGATCCTTATTATAAGGACCCCAAAATAAGGTACCCCTAATTTTCGGAAACTCCCGTTTTGTATCCGATAACCCTCAACCCTATCAGTCTTAGACCTAGCTTGCTAGTGCACTCAGGGTTTACAAGGGTTTTTGGCTTACGGTTTAGGGCTTGGAGATCGGGTTTAGGGCGTGGTCTAGCCCAACAACCCCTAAACCCAAACCCTCACTCTAAGTTATTGAAATTCCTACGCCCTCATTTACATTTCTTTATCCAGTAGAAAATCGTAAACCCAAACCCAACCTCAAACTCTAAACCCGAGAAAGAAGTCCGAAACCTGCTAGGTCTCTGGCTTGCTGTAACTAATAATCATATGGGAGTTTCCCCAAATTAGGGGTACCTTATTTAGGGGGTCCTTATATTAAGGGTCCTACTATTTAGGGTACTTTATATGGGTCAAAGTACCTAGTGATCATATGCTCTCCCAAATAGTCACCTACATAACTACTACCCGAAACCCCTAAGCATCTGATTATTGGGTCCTTTGGACCCTTAGGGTAAAGACGTATGCATAATCATGGGTTTAGGGTTTTGGTTTAGGGTTTAGGGTTTAATGGGCAGTGGCAGGCATGCTGTGTTCGTCGCATGGTCAGGTGACCAGGAGTAGTGAAGAGTCAGCGGATGATTCCCCCAAAACAGTTAAGACTCTAAGATTTGTGGAGTGAGGAGGAACGGGCTTGAGGTGAAGGGAGTAGGGCGCGGAGTGTTCAGGGTTTTAGGGTTTAGGGGTTTGGGGTTTGCAGCAGTTGCGTTTTGGAGTCTGGGTTTCGGAGCCGCATGCAGGTGCCTCTTTGTTACGGATTTCTCGACCCAAATCCCGTGAGCTCGAAACCTAAACGCTAAACCCTGAACCCTATGCAAAACCCCCAAGCCTTGTGAACACCGACTCTGCAACCTCTAACGGCTGCGAAGACACGCGACGAGGAAGACATACCTGAAAAGCATGGCGGCCGGTCTCCAAAGTTCCTAAACACTGGGATTAGGGTTGTAAAAGGCTTACGGTTTAAGGGAGTGAGCATTCTATGGTCAACTGCTTCAGGTTTAGACTTTTGTGCACATGTGCCCCTGCACCTTTATCCTCCTCCGGGGCAACAATGGGTCCGATTTTGTTGGGAGCGAAGCTTCCTCGTCATAACGATTCAGAGAGGATCATAGGACTCAGTACCTGGGGCCCGCAAATACATAGCGGCACCTATACTTGAAAGCTATTATTTCAAACCCCAATCAACATACTTGGGGTGGTAAATGAGTCCCATGATCCTTTACGTAGGGTTAATAGGTTTAGAGGTCTAGAGGCATAGGGCGTAGGGAGAAGTGCAGGATCCTGGATGGAGATCGAGGGTATCTTGCGAAATGGAGCCGGGGTCTTTAACCCGGCAAAGCTCATGGACACAAGCCCATGAGACTATACTTTCCAAAATAGACCGCGGTAAAACCTGATAACCTATGACGACCCACAAGTCCTTGCCATTACAAGAGCTGACGGTGCTGCACAGTGCAGGTTAGCCCTTGAAGAGGAGGGAACTAAGCGCAAGAACTCCTGAAGTGCACAGCCGCCTTTGTTTTAAGGAAAAATCGAGCATGAGTGCCAGTGAAGGATCCCGATACAACAACCAGCAATGCAGTGAAGGACATCGGGGATATGGGGTGTAGGGAGTACTGAGTACTGGATACTGGGCAAACAGACAGCAGATCATGCACTGCTGTCAAAGTCTTGGACACACCAGAAACTAGCAAAAGGACATCCTTTCAACACATCCCCCCTTGGGTAGATTGTCAGGATAACCGAATCATGAACAGCAGGCGTTACCTTGCTACTGTGGGGGGCACCAAAACACTACTTACTTCGTGCTCGCTCGGTTGGGGGTTTGAGGCTCAGACTAATGACACTAATTACACCCTAAACCCCTAAAACCTCGGGCGCATCGCCTCACCACAAATGGCTGCACAGCATCAGATTCTTCCATGACTCACACTACATGCATCCCTGCGCAGTGTCACTGTTGCAGGCTATGAGTGTTTCAAGTGCATGTATACACATATGTATGTATGTATGCATGCATTTCTGCCCATTCCATGGGAAGTCTTTCCAATCTTACAACAACTTCTCCAACCCCAAAGCCTGATGTCTAAAGCCTGAACAACTTTCAGCTCAGCTTCTGAAGGTGGTTTTGGAGGACGGTCTGCTTCTGCAGTGCCGCAGACGCCCTGCGGCAGAGAGGCTTCCTGTATGTCATAAGCGGACCCAAGGGCCCATGCCTTTACTTTGGGCCTGATCTTGTTGTCTATGCACTTGAGGGCTTAGGTAGATACTATGTGGGCACATGGATGCTTGGGGGGAGGTAAGATTAAGTTCTGGTATCCCCCAAAAGCCCTGCATCATTCCGACATGGAAGCCTGAAGTGAGGATGGCACAAGCAGAACTCAAGGGGACAGCTTCTCTAGCTCATGGTTGGGATAGGATTAAAAATGTACATGTTTTGTTCTTTGTTGGGTTTAAGTACCCATAAAAATGTAAAATGTTGCCCAACTATGGTAAAAGTTCTTATCAGTTTGCGAAGAAGCCCCAAGTCTTGAGAATTACAAGGCCTTAATTATCAGAATATGGCTTCGGGGGTATGACAACGTACTTCTGGGGTGGGGGGGGGGGAATTGAAAGGAATGGTTCTATTAGAGATTATCCAAGCTTCTAGATTACTCCTTCCACCTCTAACTGGGTATGCAAAGAGGGTTCCAGGAAACAGGAGCTGCTCAATGTCAGATGCACGTCATGTAGACCCCTAATTTATAAACCACCTCGACAAGCAAAGATCACAATTAGCCGGTATCCTAATCATCAGGCACTTAAAGCAAAAACCACCACTCACCAAGCATCTGCATTATGCTTGAAGGGTTCGACGACTCAGTCACATGTAACACTGAGCCCCAAACCCTGAACCCTCAACGCAAAACCTGAAACCTCAGCCCAACCATAAACCCGGCATGCCATGCATTGGTTTCTTGCAGGTTGTTGTCCTCCAGCAGGCCCCTTTCGACTAGATTTACGCCTAGAGCGAGAGACTCCTCCATAGTCAGCGCCCTAAACAATAAACCCGTAAGCCTGAACAGCTTAACCCCTGAAGGCTACCCCTCTAACCACTAAACTCCTACACTCCATACTCCAAATCCCTCAAGCCTGCACCCCCAACTCCAAGCACTTCTAAAGCCTAAACACTAAAACAGTTTTGGGTTGAAGGCTCTTGCCCACGCTTGCCGAGCTGCAAAGACGTCAGCCAAAGACCGGTAGCCTCATAGTCGAGACAAGGCTTATAAGGCTTGCGGTTTAGGATTGCAAGTTTTAGGGCGCAGGGCTTAGTTACGTAGGATATATGATTTAGGGTGTTCTGGCCTAATTTATTCGAGTAAGGGCTGGGCATAGAAGCCGTAAGGAATATTACTACGCCCCTATAGTACAGGGTTTAGCACAGGCGTTTCAACCAAAGGGATTAGGTTGTAGGTCCCTGGATTAAGGCTGTGTGGTTTGGATTTGATAACTTGCGGGGTGCTGGTAAGGTATACGTTGCTTTTACGGGGCTTCAACTTACAGGGATATGCGATGGTTTTTATGGGTCTCCAGACAGTATGCTTACAATGTCTTGTTAAGAGTCTTCAACGCACATAGGACATCAGGGTTGCAACAACCGTTCATTTGGTTTGAGTTTTGGTTTGAGAAATGCCGAGATAAGTTCTTTGTACGAAAATGATTTTTGCAAATTGGCTGCGAAAATGATTACCATGATTTCCGGTACTGTTTCTGCAAGGGCTCTGCAAGGATGTGCGCTGACCTTGGAAACGGTTTGGGGAAAATCCAGCCACGCCCAATGCCTCATAAGCACTCATAAGTCAAGGATTATGTAGTGTAAAGAGCGCTCCAGGCAACTCATAATTGAGATGCCTGAAACTGACATCCAGGGATGTATGGGGCTCTTTGTTTACACCGCAAAGCCCCTGAACACTTAAACCCACAAGGCCAATCCAAGCTCTCCCATCAACTAGAAGCAGTTCTTCGAGATTTGCGAAACCCTCTAGTAGTCTAGGTTTCTCGGAAGATCATGGGACCTAGTAAGTAAGATTATAGGTACCTTAAGCGGTGATTAGCAGTTTGGATACCTTATTTCACCCTTGTGCTAAGTCTCATGATCTATGATTGTGGGTTCTTGGGGATTTTAGGAACTTACGGTTTCGAAGACAAGGGCTGGGGCTTGTGGGTTTAGGTTTTTACGGTTTAGGGGGTTTAGGGCTTAGGATTTGCGGTTGGGCAAGAGAGACTTAGTCCTTTAGGGGCATTTGGCTCGCCGGCAAAAAGACGGGGCGTGTCCCCCTTAGGTTTAGATTCCGAGTTTTGCCCGATCCTGGCCACAGCCTTCGGACCGGCACAAAAGGTACGAGCTCAAGCCTCATCCTCGCGCAGCAAGCGCATGACTTCGACATGTCCGTTAACAGCTGCAAACATCAAAGCTGTCCGGTCGCATCTGTCGGCCAGGTTCTTGTCGGCGCCGGTCTCTAACAGCAAACGCATAACTTCGACATGTCTGTCAAAAGCTGCATTCATTAAAGCTGTCCTGCCGCGTCTGTCGGCCAGGTTTACGTCGGCACCGGCCTCCAACAGCAAACGCAGGACTTCGACATGTCCTCCAACAGCTGCCATCATCAATGGCGTCGCGCCGCTGTTGTTGGCCAGGTTTACGTCGGCACCGGCCCCCAACAGGAAACGTATGACTTCGACATGTCCTCCAACAGCTGCCACCATCAATGGCGTCGCGCCGCTGTTGTTGGCCAGGTTTACGTCGGCACCGGCCTCCCACAGCAAACGCAGGACTTCGACATGTCCTCGATCAGCTGCCATCATCAATGCCGTCACGCTGCTGTCGTCGGCCAGGTTTACGTCGGCACCGGCCTCCAACAGCAAACGCAGGACTTCGACATGTCCTCCAGCAGCTGCCATCATCAATGGCGTCCAGCCGCTGTTGTCGGCCAGGTTTACGTCGGCACCGGCCCCCAACAGGAAACGTATGACTTCGACATGCAATGCATGTCCTCCAACAACTGCCAGCAGCAATGCCGTCGCACTGCTATTGTCGGCCAGGTCTATGTCGGCACCGGCCTCCAACAGCAAACGCAAGACTTCGACATGTCCTCCAACAGCTGCCATCAGCAATGGTGTCGCCCCGCTGTTGTTGGCCAGGTTTACGTCGGCACCGGCCTCCAACAGCAAACGAAGGACTTCGACTTCGACATGTCCTCGATAAGCTGCGATCACCAATGCCGGCTGCCGAGTGGTGCCAATCAAATCTGGATCTTGTGGCAGCTGCATCATGGACTCGACCTGCAGGGTTTTTGGAAATGCAACCATTGCGGTTACAATACTACAACACCCTAAACCCTAAACCCCTAGACGCCTGAAGCCCTATCTTTTGCTGCAGGTCTTGGCCGGGAGACTTAGATTTTGGCTTTTCGGGCACAGGGCTTGGGCTTCAGTTTTGAGCCCCGGGCATCGACAAACAAGGAAGCTCGTATCCTTGGGCTGAGGGTTTAGGGTTTTGGGTTTTGGGCCCTAGACCGTATCATAGCAAGCCACAGTCAATTAATTGTCCATGACATATTGCAGCAGCTAAAGCAAGATCGATGCCACGGCTGCGTCACCCCAATCCGTACACCCCACACCGTAGGTTAAACCCCAAACCCGCTTCACTGGGCTTCGCCGGGCCAGACTCCAATTAGAAAGGCCTAAGAAGTATACCTCGGTTTAGGGTTTTTCGGTGTGGGATATGCGCAGTTAAGTGTATCATGTTCTGCAGATTTGTTCAATCATGTAAGCTGGCTCAAAACTTCCTACCTCGGAAATGGAGCCCTGCGTAGCAGCAGCTGCAAGCTCTTCCACCTGCCTTTCAGAAACATCAGAAAGTGTCAACAAAACGAGATCCAAGTCCATGGGTGAGTCCAGTCTGACGGCTTCCTCCAAATTTTCGCGGTGGCAGAACACCCTCTGCCTAAATCGGGGTGGCAAGCCGTGCAGCTGAGTCAGGCGCTGCTTCAAGCCCTTCACGTCGTGTACCTCGTCCACAGGTATGCTCGTCAGAGCTTCCCCTGATACCATTCTGACTTGCAGCATCTTCACGAAATGGCGAAGCAGCAACGAAGCACGATAACCTCGCATACAGCAAGAACCGTTGAGCCAAATAATTCCGGCGGTGACTTCGTTTCCAGCTGCTTTCAGACCTAACTAAGGTCAAGAAGGTTGTCTTATCAAAATTGATTGGAAGACTGGCCCCTCCCTCTGCCCTCGTCCTTCACTCTTAGTTTGAGTGTACTCGGGAAACCCTGAACAGGTGAAGACTTAGTCTGTCAGTTCCAGGCATCCGAACCTGAGTTCTCATAAAAGCTCGGAAGGCCTACTAAAGCTCTTATCGAATCCCTTGAAAATCGGTATGTACCTACAGCGTGTTCTCTAACCCGTAACCCTTACCCCAAAACAGCAATGGTGAGCTGCAAACGAGACGCGACGAAGCTCAGCAGAGTGGCATGCAAAGCCATCTGCCCAGATGCGTTCGGGAGCGAAGGCTTGTGTTGAGCTCTGACAGGATCACAAAGAAGGCACCCCAACAGACTCTGATGCTGTAGGGGCCTTAAGAGTAGATAGATCTAGAATGAAGCTTTAGGCTTTGGAGTATATTACGTATGCCATACGTGTACTAAGGAACTCCAATGTACAGTATATTGACAACTATCTACGCCCGTACGATACGTGTTCTGCGCAATCGCGTGCTTTGTCGGTCCCTTCGCGTAGACTCGCGGAAACCGGTGGCTTCATACAGCTTAAGCTTAAAAGTTCGGTTTTATAGGGCTTAGTAGGGGTTTAGGGTTTGGGGTTTGGGGTGTAAGGGTTTAGGGTTCGGCAGCGTTGAAGCTGGTCGGCTTCATGAACTTTAGCCTTGACATCTCGAAGTTGAATTACACCTGAAGGTGGATCAGTTCAGGCCGCCGGCTGCATCAGTTAACCCTCTAAGGTGTATCGGTTCAGGCAGGCATGCGTATCAGTGAACACCTGAAGGTGTATCAGTTGAGGCCGGAAGGCGTATCAGTGCAGCCAACCCTCTGGACTCATCAAGCATGCGAACCGTGAAAGGGCACTCCCCCAGCTCTAATAAGAACCCCTCAAGAGCATGATCCAAACCCTAAACCTCAAACGACTAAGCCGTGACCACATGTACACACCAGTCGGCAGAGGCAGCCTCCTTCGAGGGCAGCGAATGCACTGACGAGCCCTCCAGGGAAGGCCGAGCTCCCCCCAAGAAATACGAGGGATGGGCTCTTGTCAAAGAGTTGAAATAAAGTTTCCATAATAAAGGAACCATACTATTTTTTTTAGATCCCTTCTATGGTAACTTAAACTCATTTCCTGAACAAGAACCCAGAATAGGTACGAGGGCTTTGCAAGGCTTTGAGGTTCTATAAAGGATCTGCCAGGATCTGTAAAGGGGGTGAGGGTTTGGGGCTCAGGGTCTAAAGGCTTCGCCTAGATTGAAGCCATCATGTTAGAGCTTCAGGAAACAACGGACCCCAAACGTGCAGCGGCTTGGGGTGTAGAGGGTTGTAGGTTCAACTCTTCACATCAAGTCTTGAACCGTTCAGCCCCAGAAATCCAAGCCCTAAACCCTACGGACGTACAAAGCCCTTGTAGATTATAGATCCCTTATAGAACGCTTATGAACCCTTATGGATCCCTTTGAAGAACCTTACGCGCCCCTTCACTTCTGTCTCCTCCTGGGATGCAGGGCCTCCGGCAGAAGCAGGTCCAATGGACGCAAGATAAGCTCCTCAGGCCGCCCGGGCTTAGCACGTTCTCGACGTAGGGTTTAGGGTTCAGGGTGTAGTTTAGGGTTTAGGGTTCAGGGTGTAGGGTGCAGGATATATGTCGATGCAACCTTATAGCATATACTTGGGCCCTAAAGTAGCTGAATAGGGACACATCACATTGCGGCCAAGGTATATGTACTACTAGACACTTCATTATTTGGAGCCCTTGGTAGCATACTGGGGGTCACGAGTAAGTACAACAACAGGTCGAGGGTTTAGGGCTCACCCTATTTGCAACCCTATAAGGAATAAGTATACAAGTTTAGGGTCTAGGGTTTGCGTTACTTCCAAGCCCACGTACTGGGTGCTTTGACCCTCTGAGTGAAGGGCTTTAGGGGCTGGTAGCCTTTCGGTGGCTCGGGACCGCAGAGGTACCGCCTTGAACGTTTGAGTGCCTTGCTTTTGGGAATACTTATAGGACTTCGTGGAGGGCTTTAGAGTTTCGGGTCAGGTCGACTAACTTGTTTTAAAGGCTTCATTGTTGCAACACTTATATAACCCCGAACCTGTGAAACCCTGGGAAACCCCAGTGCCTAACCCGAGGACCCTGAACCGGTTTAGGATGGTTTAGGCGTTTGCGACTTCGAGTGTTGGAGGGCAACCCACAACACTCTACAGTTTGCACGGCGCAGTGCCGCACAGCTGCAAAGAATGGGTTTAGGGTTTACGAGTTGTGTTGAATGTTTGACACATAACCTGGCTTCAGATTAATGTAGGGGCCTTCATAATTAGAATAGGGCCTTGGGGGTTACTATAACTATAGTATATATAATAATATACCCAAAAGCCCGATTCTAATTATTAAGGCCCCTACATCAAAGTGCTTCGGGGTGTGTTTTCGCCGACTGCTTACACGGCAAGCTGCAGAGGCACCGATGTTGGAGCGAGGTCCCTAGAATCGAAACCATATTCATGATGCAAACTAAGCCTCTGTGAACATCCGTTTAAACTCTGACTCAAGAAGCGCACCATAAAGCTCTCAAGCAGTGCCTACGAAGGACGGAGAAGCTGTCACATTTCGGGATCGTGCAAACGCCGACCAAACCGTGCATGTGTCCTTGTGGAAGAGCAGCGACAACAGCAGCTTTCCCAAAATAATTGTCAAAGAAGAGATGCAGCCCAGCCTGGACAAAAGTTGCTGCAAACCTGACTCTAGAACCCTCGACCCTGAAATGTTTACACCGAAAGCTTTGTGCGTAGGCCTCCGCCCTACACCCCATGCTAGGAAGTAGCGCGACTTCGCTTGCAACAACACTCTTTGGACAGTATTTCGGGTATGCATGTTATCCGACATCATTCCTAAACCCATGACACATCATGTACTGCTAAAACTTCCCTAAGCCCTACGGAAAAGTTCAGCCAAAGGATCCCCTGAAATGGAATCCTTAACACTCCGGGTTTCAATCATTCATGGGGCTGAAGGTCCAACTTTACATATGGGAATTTCCGAAAATAGGGGACACTAATATACTACCCTAAACAGTAGGATCCTTATTATAAGGACACCCAAAATAAGGGTTGCAAAGGCAACACTACAGTTGGAGACTACCTGAACCCCCCAAACTTAAACAACTCAAAACCTAACCGTCAACTGTGGGGAAAGGATGCTAGGGCGTATTTCTAGAACATGTGCTTATGCATACAGAGACGCCCAAACATAAAGGACCCCAGTTGCTCAAAATTTAGAATTCTCAAGCAAAATAATAATTTAACTCGCACCGACCCTGGCACCGAAACCCGAAACCCTAAACCCCTACAGATCCTCCTTATAGAACCCTTATAGATCCCTTTTAAGGAGCCCCTTATGGATCCCTTTAAAGGAACCCTAAACCCGAGTGTTGTAAGGTCCTTCGTTTCTTGCGCTGTGGCTTTCGGGCTTCAGGCTCTTGAGGCTGTTCTGGGCTCTTGTTAAGGGGTTCAACTTAAGTTACCATAATAAAGAAACCAACATAATAGGTCCCTACTACGGTAACTTGAGTTACCATAAAATAGAAATCAAATTATTTGCATAATAGGTCCTTACTATGGTAACATAAACTAATTTCTTTAACCCAGGGTTTCGAGTGTGGCTTCAGTGGCAAGCAGCAGCGGCCGCCAGAGAAGGGGCACGGCAATGACCAAGCAGAGCTGGCACACCTGCCCCATCAGGGCTTCACAAGTTCAACTCCTCGGAAGAGTGAGCAACATTTTAGTTCGAGGTTCAAGGTTTACACCGCCGGACTTCAATATTTAGAGCCTTTTCCTTATAATTAGCTGCTCATTCATTCTAGAGTTGACGCTTAATTACTGCAGCAGGGTTCAAGGTTTAGGGTTCAGGACGTAGGGTTGCGGTCTGTTTCTAGATCTTCCATTAAAAGGTGACAAGATGTGACAAGTGTAGAGGTGGGATCCTTCTCAGTTTCCAACAGGGATACTCCAGGTGCGTGAATAGCTAGAACAGGGCATAAGGGGGTACACTATACTATCATGCTATGGGAGTTTTCGAAAATTTCAGGTACCTTATTTGGGGGTCCTTATAATAAGGATCCTACTATTTAGGGTACTATATTAGGGCCCCCTATTTTCGGAAACCCCCATATGGGGACCAGGAGAGGCATTCTGCTTCTACTTCTTCGAGACCCTACGCCTTACGTGAAGAGTCTCAGGAGATCTGATAAGGACGTTGTGCAACAAGGACTTGGGGTTTAGGGTGTAGGGAGTAACGTTTTCGTGTTGAGCTCTCCGAACGGGGCTCCCAAGGATCGAATAAAGGCCATTTGTGCAGTATAGGGCTCAAGGATCACATTGTCGACGACGGGTGGTCCTCATATCGCTCCACAACTCAATTTAAAGGATCCTGAGACTTGGCATCTAGGGTCATAAACAGTGTACCTGCACTATAACTAAGCCCCAACACGGTACTTATAACCTTACTTACTACCTCCCATGACCCCCCAAGCATGCAGAAAGGAAACTTTATGTGCCCGAAGCGTGGAGTAGAAATTTAGGTCATGCCTCTATTAAGTGAACAACGCACGAAGAAAATCCATACCACAAACCCTACAAACCCTTAGCCCCCAAACCCTGACCCATGAACCGTATTCTTGCATCTTAACAGAAACTGTTCTTCTCGATCCCCGCCTTAAACCTTCGATTTTCAAACATCGGGCTCGCCCTAAGGCTCCAAACCCTCATGGAACCCTTAGAAGGAAGCTGGGTAGTTAGTAGTAGGGTTTAGGGTTTAGGGTAGTTCTCTGAATGAGGGTCCCCTTCTAGGTCCCGAAACTAGCCGGGCATCCGTATAAACAGTACCCCAAAAGGAGCCCTAATGTAGAGAACTACTGATCTGTAAAGGAACACTCGAAGGAACGATCCTCAATCCAACGTTCCAAGCTTTTTGAAAAAGAGTGAGGGTTTAGCCTTTAGCGGTCTGGATGTTTCGGGTTGAAGGGTTTGAAGTGTTCCTGCACGGGCTTCGCAAGGATTTCTTGAAGGGCTCTATAAGGAGATTTTGGGGGGTCTAGGGGTTTAGGATTTAGGGTTTCTGGCATGGGGTGCAATCAATCTATCGGTTTGGGCTGGTAAATGAACTCTGTCCGAAGGATGCAGCCTCCACAATGGCGACGAAGTTGCGTGCTTTTCGCCTAAGTCTGGCAGGACGGCTTGAAAGGTTTGCTGGAAAAAGTGGCAGGAGTCTTCCCTAAACCCTGAACCCTGAAGGGCAGCAATCCAGGAATTCGAAACTCCGTGAAGGCTAGGGCAGGACTTGTACGGGCCTTAACAATTCTTGCGAAGCTTAGGGTATATATATATACACACACACTACAAGAAGCACATTTGTTGAATTCTGGCAAACTCGAAGCAGCGTTGTACGCACTAACTTGGGGGTTCTTCTGGCACGAGAGGTGAAGCATCAACAGCTTTCGGACTTCATGTCCAGGAGTTTAGCATGTTTAACTTCAGGCTGTGATGTTAGAGCTTCTGGTTCAGGGGCGGTTGGGATTGTGTGTGTGTGTCGGAGTTTCGGGCATCGCGATTGCACCTTGAGGGTTTCGAACTCTTCAATAAACGCAACGAACCCGGACTGCACGTCTCTACATATAGAGACCAGAGCTTTAGTTCTTCGGTGCCATAGGTAGATGTTTTCGGAGCCTTGCAAGCATGCGGCCCGATACTGTGTTAAAGCAATACACTTGCTTTGAGAAGTAGTGCCCGTGCATGCAGATGTTTACATGTACACATGTATAGATGCTTGGATGTTTCGATGATTAGATGTAAAAAAGTAAGCAGTAAGCGAGCAAGCCGGTCTGTAAGTATATAAGTATGCACCTGAGTGTGTAAGCATGTAGACATGTCTGCATGTCTGCATGTACGTATGCATGTGTGTATGTGTATGTGCATGTGTTTGTGTTTGTGTGTGCGTATACTTGTATGTGTGTATGCATGCGCATGTGTATGCGTATGTACTCGCATATGTGCTTGTGTGTGTGTGCGCCTATGTCTATGTACATGTGTATGCGTATGTGTATGTATGTATGTCTGTATGTATGTGCCTGTAAGAATCTGTACGTAAGAATGTGTATATACCGGCCAGCATGATGCATATGTATGCATGCATGTGCAAGTACGAATACGTCCGTACCCAGATGCATGCATTATGTATGGTGCATGTATGCATGCAGGCATGAAGGGAGTTAGGTCGGTCGGTAGGTAGCTAGGTAGGTATGTTGTTTGCATGCATGCATGTGTGTGAAGGTATGTGTACATACATACATATACATATGCGTATAACCATGCACAGATATGTACACAGCACACATACGCATACATGAGCATAAGACACATCTGACGCCATGAACGAACAGTCATGTGCATGTGAAACTACACATGCAAGCATATCATGCAGAATTGAAATATTTCACAACCCTGTGAATGCACCTCTAAATGAGATTTTATTGGAACGATCTATGCATCAGTCGAATTGCCTAACTATAACGATTAGAATACTGTTCCGTAGGGTTCCGAAAATAACTATAGCGCAACCAATCTCCAAACGCTACTCTAATTATACTAAGGCCCCCGTCTGATCAAGGAGGCCCCCTTCTCATCCTCTTCTTCCGGCAGCTTTCTTAGGCCTCTGACCTGCATTCATAGACGGATAACTCGTCGATTCCAGCCGCAAGCTCCATCGCACCTGCGATGGCCAGGGTTAGCGTTTTGTGCTTCATTCCTGAAACGTCGGGCTTCGGCAAAGAGTCCGGGGTTCAGGGCCCGTACTCTTTCCGAAGCCCGGCAGCAACAACTTGAGTGTCCGCAGTATAGCCAGCTCTTGTTTCAATCCACTGTAGAAAGTCCTTCAATGAAGTTCTAGAATGCCCATCTCACTCAACTTGTAGACAAAAGTCGTAAACCCTGAGATCTGTGCTGCTGCGTCTGAATTCTTTGGTCTTCGCGATGATATTGGAGACTTTGCTTATCTGGCTTGGCCTTTAAACCATGAGAACAACACACCCCAAATAAGATACACCCCATGCGACTACAGAAAGACATATACCGTTATAGAAAGACTTGGAAGCTCTGCACCATACAAAGCTTCGCGAAGACCCCCACCGCACCCCGGGTTCCCCTCCCATGGCTGGGCCTGCTTTAACGCCGCTGCCTCAGTCGGAAAAAAGAGTGCTTCAGGAAGGGTTATGACAAGCCTTAGACGTGAAATCGGTGATAAACTCAAAGCAGGTATCACAGCAAGACTATGCGCGGAATATGGCTAATTATGATCCTAAACCATAAATTACGATACGGCTTTGGACTCTGATTCGTAAGCGACTTGCTGGCGAGCTCGCCAGGTCTTCGGTTCCGTCTTCTGGTATGTGTGTGTGTGTGCTGGTGTGTGTGAGATCCGGAAGCTGAAACAGGCAGAAACAAATATGTTGCTGGAAGCATGCATCGTGCCAGTTCGAACGATGTGCCTGTGAACCATGTCACCTGAAACTGAGTGCTTTGTGTTTAGACAACGCACTGCAACATAGCTATGAGACTCTATACTTTAGCTCGCTGGAATCAATCTGCAGAACGGAGCCCATTGACCCCCCAAGCATGCTATGTCCTCCATTTAAACATGTTTGAGGGCTTCAGAGTCGTAGCATCTACAGAGGCTGGCACCTAAAAAGTGTGCATACCCTCTAACCGTCTCTCTGATGTCGGGCGCGCCTCCTTTAAAGGTCTTGTCTCTGTAGAAGACGCCCGACAGCAGCAGAGAGAAGGCAATGATGAACGGCCAGGGTTCTTCGCCATCTTCCAAGCACAGCATCAGCCCGAAGCACACAGCCAGGCTTTAATTTAGGTTCAGTGTGAAACAAAAGGGGCCTTTTTTTGCATGGAACCTTTGTTTACATCTTCACAACATCTGAAAAGTGAAGCATCTTCGAGAGTTGGGGAGGAGCTTCAGCATCAAAAGGTCTGAATGCAACAGCACCTATAGCTTGAAGATGGTAAGCCTGGAACATTGATAGGCTTACTCGGGAAGCTAGAGTAAGTTCATCATCTTTGTTTACTCTGTCGTGGGTTTTGCTTGAATTCGTAGGGTTGGAAGGGGGAAGGGGCATGGCTCTTCCCTACAGTATTGTGGACGAGAGTGGCCGTTTTCGGTGTCCTTGCAAGAGGTACAAGTTTCTTTTTTATGTGTGGCTATCGCGGCATGCGGTGCGTTCTTTGTTGCAGCGTCCGCAGCTGTTGGAAGTTCCGATTGGTGGGTGCAGTTGGCCATTCATGACAATACCACATCGCAGAGCCCTGTTTTCCGGCAAACTATCCCTAGGGCTCCAGTACCTAAAGAGTAGGTAACTAACCTAATATCATGCACCCCAGCAACCTGCTATTTAGGTAACTGGAGCCCTAGGGTATTAAACCCCATATTATAACTTTATAGATCCCTTTGTAGGATCCCTTATAGGAACCCTTATTGGACCCCCTTTATAGTTCCTTCAAAACCCAACTATTTAGGTAACTGGAGCCCTTTGGAAACCTAAACCCTAAACCCGTAAACCCTAACCCCTATACCCTAAACCCCTAAACCCTAAACTGGAGCCGTTGGTGACAGTTTGCAAACAGATGCCAAGACAGGCGGAGAGAGGAAGCCCTTGACAAAAAGATCAACAATTCATAAGGCTCTTTTAAGAAGGGGGGGTTAAGAGTTTAGGGTTTAAGAGTTTAGGGTTTAGGGTTTAAGAGTTTAGGTTTAAGGGTTTAGGGTTTAAGAGTTTAGGGTCTACCAGGACCCCCCAATGGCCCTTGAACGGAGCCCTTTGTGTCCTTAATTCGTAGTGGGTATTTAGGGTATATTAGAGGGTAGTTGGGGGGTCTCAATACAATTTTTTTTTAGAGTAGAGCACGTCGATGGTGAGGTAATCAGACTGCATCTTGAACTGGGCAAGACTAACGATTATAGAACCTAGTGGGTACTGACTATGGTGGCTCGTGTCTGGCTTTCTTCTGCCAAAAGGCTGCATTGAGGGCATGTGCTGTGTAACTATGCTTGATATCCTGCTGCTGTATCTCTCAGATATGCTGATATACAGTTTGCACTGAACAGCCCGGTAACTATGTCCTTGTACAGTGCCTCTACTATGTCTAGACTCAGTCTAGACGCCTCCTCGCTGAATTACCCTGCACTATCATACACACTCCCATTCCACTTGCTAGGAGTATCATTGCGGTGGTACATCGGCTCTGACAACAGAATCCACACGATCCACGGGCCAAAATCACGCAACACACATGCCAGACTCGTCTCTCCCCAGAAATCGCTCCCCGTGCCTTCAGGAAGCACCTTGAAGCGGAACAGCCCACATGGATCCTCGAGACACCAGAGACCGCCAAAATTCAAAACCCTGAACCCTAAACCGTAACCCTAAACCCTAAACCCTGAACCCTAAACCTTAAACCCTAACCCTTAACCCTGAATACCACCCAAAGCCCTAAATACCACCCAAACCCCAAACATGCCAAAGACAATGCTTTCATGATTCGAGCTCTCTCGATCTAAAGCAAACCCTTGTTTGGTGTAGGCCTTCTTATAAGATCATGGGACCTAGTAGCCACGCAGGGTTGCAATACTCATACTTACAAAAAAGCCCTCAATGATTACTTATAACTTAGTTGCTACCTCCCATGATCCGCGAAGCACGCCAAGGCAGTGGCAGAACCCATACATCGGGGCCTAAATGCTGAAACACCTCTTCCAAGCCCTGTAGAAGCCCGCACAGAACCTATCACGACCTGGTGAAGGGTTTAGAACTCAATATAGGGGCCTTAATAATTTCAATAGGGTCTGGGGGCCCATTACCATACTATATTTTTCATAAAGGAACCCCCCCCCATAAAACAGGATTGGTAATTCTCTAGGCCCCAATACCATAGAACCCTCCCGTAGATTCCTTATAGACCCCTTTAAGGAACCATTTAAAGGAACCCCCCAAAACTAGTATTGGTAATAATTAAGGCCCCTGATCTAGAAGCTGCCCGGATCCTGAACACTTCGGGCGGTCCTCGTCCAAAGGAGCACAGTTGTCCTCTGCAATCTTCCTCTTGAAGTTGTTATCGCCTTGGTGAGTTGTAACATCTGCAACCTTCTTCTTGAAGTTGTTATTGCCTTGGTGCATAGTAGCATCGAAGTAGTAAAGTGTGGCAAAAGCAAGCATGCTAACGGTAGAAAGGCAACAGAGCAGTCAAATCAAAAGCACGATAGCTCAGTGTTCCTACGTACATGCGGTACTCACACCATGAACGGTCTGTAGATCCCGAGAAGCCATGAACTCCAGACAACGCTGCGCCCAGAGCCTACTATAGGGTTTAGGGCTTGGGGGTTTAGAGTTCAGGGGTTTAGGCTAGGGGTTGAGGCATTTAGGAGTTTGGGAGTTTCGGGGTTCAGGGTTTAGGGCGTTTAACAACTACACATCCCCAAACCCCATTATAAAGGGTCGAGGTACCCATGCAGCAACTCCCACGACTGACTATGCCCCGAACGATTGTTTGCATCCAAGCTCTACTGTTTGAGTACTTGAGCCCTATCACCTACAAACCCAAGCCTAACTGCATGCTGGCGGCCCAAGGCCAAACGTGTGAGATGCGGCAGCTTTCCTTGCGTCTGGCGCTTTCCACGGAGGAGCCAGTGATATTTCAAGGGTGACTATAAGGGCTCTACAAGGGCATTCATACGGGACAATGTAGGGTTTTGGGGTATGATGGCCCATCCAACCACATTATCTCTATCTGTATTTATTTATATATATATACATACATATACATACATACGCTATCTATTACATATATACCTACCTACCTAGCTACCTAGCTACCGACTACCGATCTACCGACCTACCTGCCTACCCTTTCACTGCTCAGGGACCCCTGAGCCGCGAACCCACCCCGACTGCCCTCGACCGTGGCCCTGATGCCATTGCTTAGGGATTGTAAGGTTTATGGCTGACGCCGTAGGCGTCCATGTGGCAATGTTTACGTATAGGCCCACCCATACAGCGTAAATGGATAAACTTTAAGTACATGGAAGCTACTAGGCCCCATAGCAAACCCTAAACCCTTTTTCAGACAACAAGCTGCTCAAACCCAAAGCACCCCGTAGAAGAGCCCGTGGGCTGTAGATAGATCTTAGATGGACCCTTACGGCTTGAGGACTGTGGACCTCATGCTATGGGGGCCCTGGATACACCAAACCTATCCGAAACCCAAGGGTTTAGGGTTCAAAGTAAGGGTATCCTAAACATCTACAACCATTTGGCCCTGTAAACACAACACCTCAACACCCGAGCCCAAAAGACACAACAACATCAAGGGAGAACTTGACACGCTCACCCAAAGGCCTCTGAATCCTCCGGAAGCCCGAGAACCCAAATCTGAACCCGAAACTCAGATCAAGAGCCCTTAATCTTAAACCCTAAGGCTAAGACCCGAACCATCAAAACCTCAACACCCATAGTATTCCGAAGCCCTAAGCACTTATAAACCCTTACTCTAAAAAACTAATTTAAACGGTCTGCCTACATGCTTAATCATCCAAAAGCCTAAACCCCAAACCCTTAGTCTAAAACCCGAAACCATCAAAACCTCAAAAGGTGGGACGAAGCTAGGTAGGATTAAGGACCCCTTTCACAAGGGCTGTTTATGCAGATTCACCTACCTTCCTTCCCCCTTTGGGGCCCTGTGAACCCCGCTGCGAAGCATGCGGTCGCCGAGCTTCGAAGATCTGTTGGGATGCTCCCCTCGAAGCTGTTATTTCGAAGATCCAGCCTCAGTGGTTTAAGGTTGGGTTCGGGGTTTAGGGCTTAAAGTTTCGGGGTTGCAGGGGTTGAGGTTTAGGGTTGCCAGGATTTCTGTACTCTCCCTCTTGTTTGTATTGTGAATAAGTCTAGAGTCAAGGGTTGTTGGGGCTAGACCGCGGGATGCTATTTTGATAGCCACTGGTGTTAGACTTAAACCCTGCTTCGTGAACCCCTCTTTCCGTCTGGGGCTTCAAGAGTAAGGGAGAGAAGGAGGGCCTATACGAGTGCCATCTGTAGCACTTGTCCGCATAATTAGTCAACATAGTGCTTGCATACAGGGCCCAGGGACGGTAATCTCCCATTTGGGCAAGGCTCTTGTAAGGGTGGAGGGGTTGATGGAGTCGCTCAAGGTTCTTGGTTTCCAGTTTATGGATTTTGGTCTGAAGGATTGCAAGGTGCAGGGCGTTGGTATTGGCTCTACCGGACCCCGGTTTCGACACCTAGCTGAAACCTGACGCGACACTGCGCAAAACGAGTCTTACATGCCCCCAGCTCCCTCTGCCTCCTTGTGTATACCCATGTCGAAACTTGCACATGTTACATGAAACCAAGACACGGGCCTTTGGATCAACTCTCATGGATAATTATGTGTATGTACATACACGAATTTCAAATATTTTTTGCATGCATGCATGCTGCATGCCTACATATACTTCATACATTGTTTACGGCCCGGGGCTTTAGGCCCCAGGATTTCAATTTATGTAACCTCAGACCAAACCCAGTATAAACATCCCACCCTAAAGCCTCAACCGGCTAAAGCCCTAAACCCTAAATCCTAAACCCCAAACCCGATAAACCCCAAACCCTAAAACCCTAAAGCCCTAAACCCTAAAGCTCGAATGTTGGAAGCCAGGGTCTCTCGGAGCGCTGTGAGGCGGGCAAGGCCGCCCGGAAGAGTGGAGTCTAGACGGTTCCTCGGATCAGGGTTCAGGGTTTAGGGTTTAGGTTGTAGGTTTTAGGGTTTGTAGGGGTTTAGGGGTTTAGGGCTTAGGATTTAGGGTTTAGGGCTTTAGGGTTTAGGGTTTAGGGGTTTAGGGTTTAGGGGTTTAGGGTTTGCGGTTCAGGGTTTGCCGTAGTGGCGCATAAGCGGAAGTATCTTGCGACACTGTAATTTCGAGTGCGTCGTCATGTGAGGATTGGCCTTTGGAGCCTGATTGTGGATGGCTCTGTCTTTTAACTCTCCCACCCCACGCCGTCTACACCCAAACCCATTCCTTTTAGGATTTAACGACTAAACTCATTTGTGACCTGGTCTGGGGGGCATCGCCTCTGACTAAATCCTAAACCCTGGATCCTAAATCCTAAACGCGGTTCCTGAATCCTAAACCCTGGTTCTTAAATCCTAAACCCTAAATCCTGAATCCTAAATCCTAAAGGCCTGGAGCCGTAAATCCTAAACCCTAAGGCCCGGAACCCTAAATCCTGAACCCTAAAGGCCGGGAACCCTAAATCCTAAACCCTACAGGCCTGGAACCCTAAATCCAAAACCCTAAATCCTGAAGGATGGCCGCGTTCGACCCAAGGTTTGTTCCAGCACGACGGTCGCGTGCTCCAGCACCTGAGCCGGTGCTGGGGCTCCTTCGTTGCACCTGTCGCGCCAGCTCCGGAGCCAGCCTCGCTGACGCCTCGGCACGCTCGCTGCTGCTGTTCGCAGCCCCCGCAGCTCGCTCCAGTTTAGGGTTTAGGGGTTTAGGGTTTAGGGGTTTAGGGGTTGAGGGGTAGGGTTCAGGGGTTTAGGGTTTAGGGGTTTAGGGTAAAACCCTGTGCCTATAGGGTTTACGGCTTGAGGGTCTGGGACCCTGGGTTCGAGGATGCTCCAGGGAACGAGATCTTTAGTAAACCCCTATGACGCATACAACTAGGGTACCTTAAAGAAGGGGTAAAACCCTAAACCCTTCTGTAAACCCTAAAACCCCAAACCCAAAACCCTAAACCAAAAAAAAACAAACCCTATCCCAGTGCTCGTCTAGGGCTTGAGAGGGGGCCTTGCTCTTGGCTTCCGAGCCGCCCATCCAGTGCCAGCACCTGTCCAGTGTCTTCGTCTACAGTACCTCCTTAAAATTTTGATTCTTGCGTGTTCCGATTAAAGTAGCTCCCCAACCCTGACCCAAAGGCTCTAAGGACTCATCTTTTCAGGCTTTTGGGTCGAAAGACAATACTATATGAGGCTTTTGTGCTATTTTGAGCCTTGGGGCAAGGGTCCAAGTATCTAATCATCATACACCCTCAAGTACAACCCACGTAACTACTATCCGAAACCTAAGTAGCTGATTGCTGTGTCCTTTAAACCCCTAGGGTAAGGGTCCACGTTAGTCCGTCAGGGTTCCTCAAAGGGTTCTACCAGGGCGCTATAAGGGCTCGTAAGGGTTCTTTAAGGGTCAGTAGGAGGGTACCTACATCCGAACTACACTACCAGAGTACGTACTTTATGAGGACATGGACACATGCACCCATCAGGCCTGAGTGAGGGAGGTGTGAGGTTGAAGTGGTTCAAGGTTCGTATCGAGGGTTCTCTAGGTCCGAGGTTCGGAAAGAAGGCAAGTCGCTACATTCATTGTTGTTGGGGTTTGCATGCAAGCTGCAGGACGCAAAAACCCTAAACCCTGTTAACAACCCTAGACCGTGTTGCATCAGATGCCAAAGCCCGAACCACTGCAGCTCAAGCTCGTAACTAGCCATGCTACGATCAAGCCTGGAGCATGTCTTGTTTAAGCTGGGGTTTAGGGCTGATGCCTGCATCTTAAAGCAGATGAGTCAGAAGAGACTTGATTACATTGCAAAGGAAGAGAGCATGCCAAAATTAAGGTGAAGTTCTTCATTGGATGTCTTTCAACTGTCCAGCACTGGAGAGCTGGGAATTTGACAATCCAAGAAGAGGTCAAACCTCAAACAAGGGGCAAAGCCTAAATCACTAAGTTTTCCACCCCAGACATCAGTCATTGTTTCAAGGCCGAGCTGGGCTTATGGATCTGCGTCAACGGTTATTGGGCACCCGTAGTTACTTTGGAGGTTGGGACCCTCCAGCGGGTGTAAACAGGCGATCTCACTCTCTCCAGGCACCTCATTTAGGCCCTAAAGCCCGAAGCCCGAAATCTGGAAACCCCTCGACACTCTACCATGAATACCGAGCCCGACTTCTCAAGGGCCCACCTACCGGAAAAAACACAAAAAAAACAAGCATTAAGAGTTCAAGATTGAAGTACAGGAACCTCCTTTGAGCCAAGTACTTACCTCAACACGTCAACCCACTCTTTTGGCCTCAAGCCTTAGCTAACAAGCGCAACATGCATGTGCCCAAAAAATGCCTTGACATAGATCCCTAGCCTCGATCCCTGAACACGACGCTAGGAGCTTCTGCACAGAAGTTATGCCCACTCCAGATCCACGAGCAGATGTTCCTCCTGCTTGCAAAGAAACCTCCAGCCCCAAAGCCCCAAATCCTGACGGCCCTAAACTCTACCACCTCGAATCCCTGCAGGTCTGAATCCGCTAGTCCCCTGGAAATGCGTATAGTAACCTTGTAGCGTCCTCATACAGACCCTACTAAAGCCAGTCTCTAAAGCCGAAAGACCCTTAAAGAAAGCCGTTTACAGGAACCCCAGCCCACAGAACCTTCGAAAAACCTAGGTTGCCCGGTGCCACCCCTAATCATCGGGAAGGGCCCTAAACCCTCAACCCTGAACCCTAAACCCTAAACCCTGAACCCTAAACCCTGGAAGGGCCCTTCACCGGGCCAGGGCCTTGAGGGGATTGCACGGGCCCTGCTACGGGCCCTTTAGGGGCTCATAAGGGTACAATTTTTTTTAAAAAAAAATACCCCCTTTTTTCTCCCAAAGGGTCCTATGTACCGATACAGTAGAATGTAGGGCTTCCATATTAGGAATTACTACTATGACTTAGGGAAGTATCCCCCATAACGGTACATAGGACCCTATTTTCTGACAGTCACTTTAAATTTCGGTAAGGGAAGCCTCAGATGAAAAGAGCAAAAGGGTACTACTGGGAAACTGAGTCTAGACGCATTGGTAGACGCTACGAAACCCAAAGCCATAAAAACCCTGAACCCTAAACCCATAAAACCCTGAACCCTGAACCCTGAACCCTGAAAAACACAAAAATGAAGCCCCGTTGGGCTGCATCGCCTCGAGGTTCGTCAATTCCCCTAGCTCCTCCCCCAGCGCCCCACGCCTGAAGTTAGGGCTTAAGGATTTAGGGTTAAGGGTTTCGGTTCAGATTTTGGGATCGGGGCTTCGGGACACAAAAGAAACCTAGCCTGGAAGTCAGGGCTTCAGCCCCTTTGTCATACGGGATCCTTGAAACGGGGAAATAAGGGTACTATAAGGGTCCAGGGTTTACAGGCTACTATACCAGGTTCCTGTGTAGCCCTTTCATTATCAGGGCACGCTTCTTGTTTTGATAAGGGGAGCCCCAAACAAAAAGGGGACAACAGGGCCCTACTCAGGAACCTAGCCTTACAATCTTAGCCCGTAAGTCCAGGGCCAAGGACTTCTTAGGGTTCAGGGTCTTCTTGGAGGTTCATGGGTAGTTATAAGTAGAGTTATAAGTCCCCGAATATGGGTATAGATATAGTTACCCTACTTATGACCCCGCTTATAACTACCCATGAACCTCCCAGTAGGGTTTCCTAAGTTAACTACCAGCCGACGGCTCACCCGTAGGATGATGAATGGTTGAAGCAGGACAAGTTATAGCTTTCAATGAATCCTAGACCGCTCAAGTTGAACCGAGCATCAGTATGTTTCCGCTCAGCCGGAGTTCCCGCAACTTCGGTTTCGGAAGATCACCTGAAGTGTGCATTTGCTGCTTGTACTAGTTACTTGTATCCCATAATGACATCCAAAAACACGCACACCACTAGTCGAAGAGGGCCCTTTATAGAATCGCCCAGAGCCAGACCCTACGCCCTCCTTCACCTCAAGCATTAGGGTGGCATGCCACGGTTTCGGGCTTATAATTACTCTCCCTCGCCCAGAGCCAAGCACCTACACCCTGTTTAATTGGGTAGGGTTTAGGGGTTTAGGGTTTAGGGGTTTAGGGGATAGGGTTTAGGGGTTTAGGGGTTTAGGGTTTAGGGACCTGAAGCATTAGGCCCTGTTCAGCACTTGACCCTCTGAACTCCTTTACCAGTGTGGCGGGCTGAAGGAACCTGTGTGTTGGGCTGAAGGGTTCTAGGCTGAAGGGTTCCAGGGAGAACAAAGGTCTCTATACTTGGAGGATCACGGGACTTAGTAAGCTAGGTTATAAGTACCCTTAATTGCGGTTCTGAGTGGCCATAAGTACAGTTACCTGATCTATAACCCTGGTAACTTAGTCACACGATCCTTGAACTAGGGTTTAAGGACCAACTACCCCACTACATGATACTACATGGGCAACTGGCTTCCAAGGGAATGGCAGTTTCAGAAAAAGGGACCCTACCATGGACCATGACCCGAAACCTTAAACCCCTAAACCCTAAACCCCTAGCCCCAAGCCCTGAACTTCGAAGCAGTTGAACCAGCAAATTCTCCCAGGGGCTCCCGGACTCATGGGCCTCCACCCCAAACCCAACAGCAATTCCCTCTGCCGTCCATGACAGGGTTTGGGGGCTGTAGGGGCTTCACAACACTCGATGCTCAAGCCGATATCGTAGGTTCAGCCCCAGTACAGTACAGGCTCCGGATTTCTGTCATAAGCCGAGACACGGATGAAGTCCCCAAAGTCCGTGTGGACACGATTCCCTCGGCCAGAAAAGATTTCGGTCTTATATAAGGCTTTATGCTTGAACGTCTAGGGTTGGTCATGGTGGAACAAACGAAACTGCTCTGCTTCTAGATCTACCCTAAGGAAGTGTGACGTTTCTCAGATAGACAGCCACACATACACACTCAGAGATTCACACACTCACATGCATACAGAAGGGCCACCGTCCTGCTTCTTTAAACTGTATTGTTGCGGTAGCTGCCACAGCATGCCCTAGAACCTGAATACTGCACTATAAATTTACCGGAACCCTGATTCCCTGAACCCTAAACTCTAGGAGCTCTCGACATTTTGGTGAGTGTCCCAAACCCTAAACCGGCTGGCTGGAACGATGAATTGCGGGTTCAGCTACAGGGTTTAGGGTTTAGGAATTAGGGTTTAGGGTAAAGTAAACCCCAATAAAGTTGGAAACCGGATTAAGGCCAAATAGTGCTATGCATTACTCTTACGGATTGAGGCTATTGGGTTTCCAACTCTTGGGCTTCTACTGCAGGCCTCAGGCTTGAAATAGGGGGCCGTTAGTCTAGTACAGTGAAGTTGAGGATTAGGATTTCTTTCATGTTGAGCCCTTCATGACTAGACCCCAATGAAGTTGGGGCTTGCGATTTCATCTCGGGGCTTCAACGACTAGGCTACAGTCAAGTTGAGGCTTAGGATGTAATCTGGGGGCCTTGATGTCCAGACGAACAGCTGTTGCAAGCTGAAGGTAGAACGAGGACAAAAGAAGCAAACCAAAAAAGCTGCCTGTAAGATCCAGCACCTCCAGCTGCTCCAGACTGGCGAACTTGTCCTTGTGTCTACGAATTGAACTTTCGAAATTGGGGGCTGGGACTATCGGAAGGGGATTGAAGTTTGGGACTTGGGTTTCTAGGTTCCGACACATTTCAGCCTGCAAAGCCTACATGTTGAGCCCTGCTCACCCGTAGTTCTTACACCTTCCAGCATGTGGATGTTTGCATCAGCGCTCCGATTCGGAATAGGTCCAGAACAAGGTGTTGGAAGACCTGCCAAACTGGAGACATAATGTCACATAGGCTGATGATGTCCCACGGCATGCTGCCTGTCACAACACGGAAGTTTCGGAAAGCAAGGAAAATAGCATGGCATCCAGGGCCCCTACAGAAGGTAGCCGCATGCTTAACAATACACACACACACACACCCACGCCCAGTGTCAGTGGCCATTGTACTCTAGCTGCACGCGTACTCATCCCGCTGACAAGGAGGCATCATTCCCGAAAAATACACGGTTTCGAGGGTGAGGTATGTGTATAGGAGTTCCGCATGAGCGGTTTGGAGTAGAGAGCCTTTCGGGTTAGGGCATGAAGAGCTTCATGGATCTGGGCTACCGTTCAGGGTTTCGAGTTTAGGGCTTAGGGTTTAGGGCCGTGGAGGGTTGAGGGCTTAGGGTTTAGAGCACTGCACCTGTGCCAAGGATGACACATGCGCAAGGAGCGGGTTGATGCAAACCGAGGAGAAACTTAACAGCTCTGCCTCCTATGGACAGTGAGTACCTACTTAATTAATTACATAGTTCGAAGTACCGTTTCTATATGTTCGGACTTAGTGTTGTCAGGTTTTGTCTAGATTCCATCGGATTCCCAACGACCGCACCCGCCGTAGTAATCCTGGCTTAAATTGGCCGAGCTTACTAAACCAATGCGACGAAAGCGCAGGAAGCGTGTCACCGTCATTATCATCACGGAAGGCAGTCCGCAAGATCAGTACCTCGGGAAAGTAGAGAGGGGTCACGATTCCGACGCATCCCTAAATATGCTGTGACAATATAATCTGCACCCTGCCCTCTAATCCCCAACTAACTCCTACACTCCCATCCCTACTTAAGTAAGTCCTATACCGCAGCTCAAGATTCCAATGAGGGGCCTATGGGTCTGACAACCAGACGGGCTTTAGGGATATGCGGGAAGCTTAAGGAATACCATGAGTCTCTTTTGTTTGGGGTTTAAAACATTTGATGTCGGAGGACCCCAGCCATAAAACGGGATCATCGAAACAAGGAACTAGAATGGTTAGTTTGTTGGGTTTCGGGCCTGGCGTCCAACCACTTCCCAAATAACCGGCAATAGAACGCAAGATGTTCAGAATAATACCACTAGGAAGCGGATACACAGGTTAGGCCATGGAGCACCTATAAGCCAAAGTATGCAATGTTCAGTGAGCAGTGCTTGGAAGAGCTGGCTTGCAATTGAGATTGATTAACCTTTTATTAACCGCACTATACCTCTCTCTAGTATGCCGGTAACGATACACCAAGCCTAAGCCCTAAACCCTAGACCCTAAACCCTATATGTCCCACACCCTGAATCTTCGACCACACCTGGGCATGGGCTCCTTTCGTGACACATACTGTATCATTTAGATCTGGGTACACTACTATTCATAAAATGCAGCATATGTTGCACAATGGAATATGTAAATGTGTATGTGAATATATGTTTTGTGCAAAATTCAACAAATCACAACATGACATACACTACTTAAAACCTGGTTACTAAAAAATTATTATATAAGTAACACACAGCATATTCCACACAGTTTCTACCCTGGCAAGTAGAGTAGGTCATGTAGATAATGCAATATATTGGTTTAATTAATATCTGATGAAGTTAACCAACACCATATAAAACAAATGTTACATAGTAGGTACTATGAAATAATTATGCATATATGTATACATATATTTACTTATAGATAAATAAATAAACTATACCTTCTAAACTGCATTTCTAGCCGTTAGAGTATAGTATATGCTATAAAAAATATGTATTGTATGCATATATAGATGCATACCTATAATGTACAGACTTAAGATACGATATAAAGTACATGAGTATATGAATATAACACAAACAGAATCGAACAAATTAAGAGTTATATATGCAATTCAGTGGCACGGAGCGATGTCAGCTGTCCGAGCCAGAGGCACGTCAGCAGGTTTCCGTCGAAAGGGCCTGTGGTTTCCATATTCGCTCTTCAAGGGTTCAGGGTTCTACAAAGGTACCCAAAAGACCAAAGAAGCCAGAAAAGTTAGCTTTGGCTTCGTGGGCAAAATCTAACCACAGCGGCAAATTTTAACTATGCAGCGGGACTTTGTTTTTTAGCTTTGCATTTTGCCTTTTGACTTTGAAGCTAAACTTGCAAGCCAAAGCTAATTTGTTTCATTTTTACTTCGTGGCCAAACACGACTTGACTTCGTGGGCAAAAGTTTACCACGAAGTCAAAACGAAAGAGAGGAAGCTTCCTCGAAACTTCCCCTAAACGGCCGGTGCCGAAAGGAAGTTTTCCCACACAAACTTCCTCGCTCGTTTTGGCAAACTTTCTCTGTTTTGGGTGGTCGTTTTGTAGCTAAATCGCACACAGCAAGTTTGCTAAAATAGACATATAGCTGTTTTTTTTCACTTGAGAGTTATACTTGGAGAGACTTGAGAGTTACTTGGAGGGAACGGACAGCGACTGGATTGCAGTCCCGCTGAGTGTATACCCACTTTGGAGGGCAGTGTTCCGAGGCCAAATTTCGAGGCACTTTGAAGGAAGTTTGCGAGGAAGTTTGGTGGAAGTTTATCATAAACTGCCTCAAAACTTCCGCCGACACTCGAGGAAGTTTCGATGAAACTTCCTCAAAACTTCCTCCGACCCAGCGGCAGTTTCGAGGAAGTTTCCTCAAAACTTCCTCGCCGGATTTTTGACTTTGGGCCTGCTCATTTTAGCTTTGGCGGCAAATTTTGAAACCAAACTTTTACTTCGAAGTTTAAACTTTTACTTTGCAAATTGATTTCGAAGGCAAAGCTAAAACAGGCGAAGTCAAAATTTTTAACTTTGGATTCGAAATCAATTTTCTGACTTGTTTGGTCTATTGGGTAACAGAATTTCAGGGGTATCCTTCGCGAACTTTCAGTGCTTTGGGGTGGAAAGCGTCTAGGCGCCCTGGAATGCTGCCACTGTGTGTTGAACGTCCTGGTGCATTTCTGCTGTTTAGCAAGACACGAGCTTGCTTAGTGTTGTGGGCCGGTGGAAACTAACAACATGTGATAAGTTATAGTTCTGCTGCTGTTGATTTCCAACTACATCGGGTACGTGGGGGAGGAACACCAGCACATTCTACTCGACTAGTTCGATGCGATAATCAACAAGGAGCATTGCAATGAGGGCATTGTTGCAGCACTAACGTAAGAAGCTACAGCAACAACAACAGCAGCTTGGGGCTCCTACATAGATACGCATCTGACATCCATGTAATGACTAGGTTCCTGAGTAACCCCTTTATAATAAGGGTACCCTTTTGCCTAATATTCAGTTTTAATAACGGGACCCTAAACCAAAAAGGGCAAAAGGGTACTACTCAGGAACCTAGATGAGGACTATCCGAACAGGTCAAGGACAGGCCCAGCACACGCGCAAGCAGTTTGGACGCTCACAGCTGTGTTGATTTCTTATGCAGTTGTTTTCGCCACAAGAAGTGCAGTTGGTGCCTAGGCATTATCAGAAAGCTTGTGGACAACATGAACGGAAAAAGGCGAACCGTGCTCATAAATCTTTTCTGCTAATGACCTTGGGACGCAGCGATGCCCGAAGAACTGCAAATAAAACAGGGGCCTGAATAATTAGAATACGGTTTTGCGCCTCATTACACGTCATTACACTATAATATATAATGTAATAATGAACCCCCCAAAATAGTATTAAGGCCCCTATATTAGTTGGAATCAGTCAGATTTTTGCGAGCTGTAGCTAAGCTCCCAGTCTTTACATAGCAATTGAAAACCATCCAGGGCTGCTTTTGGAGAATTCGCTTGGCCGGTGTAGCAACGCTGCAACAGTTTGGTCTGAATCTCGGCCGACCTCTGTTTTGGCATTTAGAGGTCCTCATGTCCTGGGTTTAGGGTGAATGGCGTAATTCCTTTGCGCATCTTTCCAATGCCATGAGCTTTGAGACTTCTCGTCGTTGACAAGCATGTCTGTATGCAGCGTTACACCTGTCTTAAGCCCTGCCACTGCCTATCCCAAACACGATCTGGGGTTTGCATACCAAGCTCCAACTGTCGTAAGCTTACTGGGACTCGGGTGGTTTGGACAATTCTTCGGTGTATGAACCAGTATACGTACCGGCACTGCACACGTGCACAAATGCGGATACAGACAGAGACGGAACAGAGGAGACAGAGAGACGCAAAGAAAGCGAGTCCACAAACCGAGACGCGTGCTTGGAGGTTCATGGATAGTTATACGTGGAGATATAAGTCCCCTAATATGGCTTATAATTAAAGCTACCTTACTTCTAACCCCACTTATACCCATCCATGGACCTCCAAGTAGGCCCTAAACCGTATACCCTTATAGAATCCCTATAGATCCCTTTAACGGGGCCCTTAAAGGAACTCTCATCTAAGCCCAAAACCCTCTTGGAGAGCCAAGAGATGGGCCTTGAACCTCGAGGATCTCAAGATTCTGAAGTCGCCCAAGTGAGATCGGCAGAGCACCTGGGGAGCTTTCGAGGGCGTAGTAGGGTTCCTTTAAAGGGATCTATAAGGGTTCCTTTAAAGGGATCTATAAGGGTTCTATGATGGGGATTGCTTTTAGGGCTTGAAAGGTTTAAGGGTTCAGGGCTTGTAAGGTCTGTTTAGGGTTTAGGGATTTAGGGTTTAGGGGTTTAGGGTTTAGGGTTTAGGGCCTGTTGAGTTAAAGTTAAGGGTTATGGGCCTGTTTAGGGTTCAGGCTGGTTCCCCCGACACTGAACCCCAACATTCCCCAACCGTAGATCCTGCGTTCTAAAACCCGAGCCCGCACCTCAAGCACGCCATCTCCCACCCGGAACGCTGAGCACAGCAAGTCGTAACCGTAACCTCGGTTTAGGGTTTAGGGCCGTTAGGGTTTAGGGTTTAGGGTTCGAAGATCAGCTGCCACTGCAACTCCGAAAACAGCGACCCCATCGGTTTGCACGTGAAGACCCAGGAGAACACTATGACCACTCATGCAGAATCAACAGCAAGCATTCGATTAAGGTATGTATCCTATGAGGATTGGCTATCACCTCAAGCGAAGTGCATGAAGCCCTACTTATCACTGCCTCCTTTCTCTTCAGTACATGAAGTATCGAAGCAGCACCGGCCATGATGGGAACCCTCCTCCAGACCCGCCTTGCTTGGATAGGCTGTTTTGGGGATCCTAGGACCTAGGACAAGAGAATAAGGAAACCCACCCAGCAGAAAACAAAATCTGGGTTCAGGCCAATCCGAAAGCCTGTAAACTCTGAATCCTAAACCCTCAACCCGACCCGGTCCTGATCAGGACCCGAAACCCTCAACCCCTACACCTCGAAACCCCAAACCTCTAAAACCTCCGGTAATAACCCTCTAAAACATCTAAACCTCAAAAATCTCTAAACCTCAAAACCCTCCATCCTGAACCCTATATCCTATAAACCTCTAAACCCTCAATCTTGAACCCTAGATCCTATAAACCTCGAAACCCTCAATCTTGAACCCTAGATCCTAAAACCCAGCCCTCTTTGGGGTTGAGGCCTGTCGTCTTGCGACTTCGGATCCGGAGCTCTCTGAGTGCAGTGAGATCCTTGATGCTAGGAGTTTAGGGATTTAGGGGTTTAGGGGTTTGGGGGTTTAGGGAATTAGGGGTTTAGGGGTTTGGGGTTTGGGGTTTAGGGTTTAAGGGTTTAGGGAAGCTTAGGGTTTAGAACTCACAGTTTAAGGGCTTAGAGCTTCGAGTTTAGGAATTAGGTTTTAAGGTGGCACCTGACCCCTAAAGAACCTCTTCATTTCAAGATACCTCTTATGATTTCTTTATATAAGAGGTTAGAGTCTAGGATGTAAGCGGGGTTTAGGGCTTATTCTAGGGTTTAGTTTAGAGCTTAAGAGTTCAGGATGTAGGTGGGATTTAGAGCTTAGGTGTTAGAGTTCAGGGTTTAAGTTTTAAGGTTTCAGATGGTTTCAGGATGATTTAGGGGTTTGGGTTTCAGGGTATGCTTCGTTGAGAAACTGCGCTCGAGAATGGACGTCGGTGACTTCGCAACAACCAGGCGGCGTCTTGCCATCTTGCCGGAACCGAAAAAGCAAAACCACTGATTGACACTAATTTTGGAACTTTTTGCAGAACGATTTGCAACCGAACTGATATGTATGCGTCATCCCCTGTTGATAGGTCAAAGTGCCGGTATCCGAAACATACCTCCTGGTTTCTGGCACTCCTCAAGAATGGCAACCAAAGTCGGCGTGTGGCGATGATGCATTGCAGCTTCTTTGCTTGCGCGGACTGCGTGTCCCACAATTTCCCAATTTCCAACACACGGAGGCCGCTGCTCGGACATTTCGCTTAGACGCTCCCCAACCGAATCTAACCTGTCGGCATTGGCTATGCCTGTGAGCTTTGTTTCTTGATCTTGTTGTTTGAGCGATCTCAATTGCGTCAGTAGGAGGTGATCGAACACATGTGAATAATGACTGTGCGAGAATGCTAAGTAATCCACAGCCTGGTGTTTCATCATCTCAATAAAACAACAAATGTGTCGTACATATACGTTACGTGGGGAAATGGCTACGGTGCGGCTCGTGCTGTCAAGGTTCGCCGAGGTCTTTCGCCACTGATCCCGACCTCGGGAAAGCCATGCTCATACCAAAACTGCTCCGACACTGTATGTCAGGTCAATTGTTGAATGGCAAAAGGCTTGGGCGATAAACCGCTGGGTAAGGAACGCGGCACATGAGGTGACTGGGACAAATCTACTGAACCGGTGACTGCTGACAGAATTCTGGCGGTATACCAAAACTCTGCACACAATATGCCAATAGCAGCTATGCGCAACATCTCAGTAAACCACCTTCCGACAAATTTTTCAGCAAGGATAATCTACATGTGTATATATAACTATATACATGTATGCTTACGTGCATCCATCCATGCATGCGTACATACATACATACATGCATACATGCATGCCACAATGCTTGCGGCTGCTTGCGTGCTTACCTACCAACTTATCTACCTATCTGCTCGCCTGCCTGCCTGCCTGACTGCCAGAAATGGATCGTGCGTTCTCATTCCTTCCTGTTAATTATCCGGCATTCATCCCAATACAAACGGGTATACATATATGCTCACATACACAAATACACACACACACCGACACACACACTCACACGCACAAGCCCGCACACACACACACACATAGATACGTGCATACATGCATATTTGCATACATGGACACATGCATATATACTAGAATACGAAGTCCGTAACTGAGCTTCTAAACAAAATGTCGGGCGGCAGTGAGTCAGAAATGCATACCAATCCAAGAACTAAGCTGGCGCGATGATCGCCAGCTCGAATACTGCGACGCAACACTGCACCCTGGCCGTCTGTTTTTGATATGAATGATGTGCGGCCAGGCGGACACCTAAACGCTGAACAGGCGTGTGCAAAGGACTACATCAATATTGATACCGGTCGGATTGTTGAGGATACTTATTTCTATATCATCCGCATGGAAAGGATGTGTGCTCCAAGTGACGATTTGTTGGTTTCGTTTCTCTGAACTTTTGAAGCCCAGTGCAAGCCTTAAACTAAACATCAGCACAGTCGCGCCCCGAAGTGCGGATTCAATGCGGTGGCTAGTGTTCGCCCATGACAAATTGTTTGTCACATGGACCTTCATGTGTGAATGCTAACCCCACAGGCCTTGGCCTGCGAAACCATCAGCTACCAAACTTGGATCATGAGAGCAGATCGAATCCGTAATTGCATAACCGTTCTCGAAAAATGGCACGGCAAACACGCATGAAGCAAGCGGGACATTCAACAAAACGTTATTGTGCTTCTAATTCTAGCCCCTCCTGTCGGCTCGATCATGCTCTGTTCAAAATGGTGCGAAATGTATGCGATGTATAGGACTTCGTGATCTTGGACTTCTGATGTGGCTACCGCGGCAGTGGAAGACATGCTGCTCATTCTCGCCACCTTGTCTTTTTCGTGGGGATGATTTGGACCTGATGGCGGCTGTTTGGGCCGTCCTTAGTCCAGTTTGCAACAACTAACATAGTGACATAGTGCCCGCCGGCTCGGCCAAAAAGTCTAAAAGCTTGACCGGACAGTTTTGTGTTTATGGGCGCTGGGTGTGCGGGTTAAAGCTTGGGGCTTTGCCCGCGCTCGTGCATCCTTCTCACATAGCTCGTGCATCCGGCGAATTACCGCGCGCAGGCCTCCCGACTACACTGCTATGTCTATTACTAACGGTACAGGTACTATACAGGTACTACAATAAGGGCAATCATCAGCCACATCATACACCGGCTATTGAGTTCAACCAAACTCAAGGGGATACTCTTACTACTTAGTCCGACCACCATATTACCTTGAGCGGGGTTTGTGCAGCTTTAGTTGCCTTACTTCTGACCACGATGATTACTTGAAGGTTCATGAGTAGTATGGGTGACTGATACGGGTTAGCTACCTACTTATAACGCAATTAGTTACACCCTTATAGAATCCCTATAGATCCCTTTAAAGGGCCCCTTAAAGGAACCGTTATAACTACCCATGAACCTCCAAGTATGTCCCCTCATCCTCGAAGTTCGCCAAACCACGGAACTTCGGCTCGATAAGCCCTGAACCCCCGAAACCTCTACAGTAAACCCAAAAAGTTGGAGACCGGATTAAGGACAAATAGTGCTGGGATTCCCTATACATTTCTCTTAAGGATTGAGGCTATGGGGTTTCCAACTTTTGGGCTTCTACTGTATGCTAGTCAACTGGAACTTCTGAGGCCGGAATCTGAACTCTGCAATCTCAAGGACGTTTCACACCAGAATAGGGACCCGCGTGCGAACCCCAAACCCTAAACACCAAGCCCTACACCTCTAACCCCTAAACCCCTAAACCCTAAACCCCTGAACCCTAAACCCCTAAGCCCCTAAACCCTAAACCCCTAAACCCCTGAACCCTAAACCCGTTTTAAGAAGAAGGCCTAGTGAAACTGGATTGAGTAGAAGCATCAATATGCTTCATTTAATACTTCTGTGATACCTTACAAAAGAGATTCCTGAGGAACAACATTAAGCAAAAAAATGGTTTATGGTCGAAATGAACACTAGTTTATGGTTCATATCTCATATCCTAACGATCCAAGCAGTCCTCGTTTATGGCTTTTGGTACACAAAATGGACCCAAAGTCCTATAATAGAGCCAATCGGGAGTACTTGGACCCTTAGGGATAGGTTTAGAACTGAACATAAACTCATATCACATGTACCCTAAGCCCTAAACCGTTGGAACTGAACATAAAAGAGGAAGCACCTTTCTTCCCCAGAGTGAAGTGACTTGGTCCTTCGGGATGGTGCAGCCCTGATCATGAGACCACCGCCCTTCACACAGATTCTAAGGCCATAAGGGTACCTGTAAAGGGATCCTTCAGGGTTCTATGATCTAAAGGGATCTATTGAGGTTAGGGATTGAGGGTGTGCTTAAAGCAGAAGACAGAAAATTGGAACATCACTATCCTCATAAAGTATGGGGAATCCTAGCACTCATCATCCTTCAACCATGTTCCAACTTTCTGGGCTTCACTCAAGACAGGGGTTCATTTCTCCTAAAACCGACACGAGCTCTTATGAAGCCCTAAACTTCCAAGTCCGGACACCCTAACCCTAAATCTTAAAACGCCTAAACCCTAAACGCCCTAAACCCAGAACAAGTCCTGCCCTAAACCGCACCCTCTAAAACCATAATGTTGGCCCGAAAAGCCTTCAAACACCCTAAAAACCCGGATCGCCTGCAAGCATTAAGGGTTCCCGGATCACCTCCCCTAAGCCCCAAACCCTAACCCCTAAACCCTAACCCCTAAACCCCCAAACCCTCGCACGACCCTAAACCGGATCGGAGGGGCATCAAAGCATCCTCAAGGATGAGCCTCACCACCTGAGTGTCTTTATTCTAGGGGCCTTCATAATTAGAATAAGGCTCCTTTCAACGGGTCTATAAGGGCTACTATAAGGTCTAATATAACGATCTAATATAGAGGCCTTAATTATTAGAATAAGGTTTTGGGGTATATTTATTAATTACCTAGACTAGACCTATACTATTGTGGCGGTTTCTTGTTATAATTAGAGTGTTTACACTCTAATTATAACAAGGAACCCCCACAATAGTATAGGTAATTATTGAGGCCTCAATATTAGGACCCCTTTTCAGGGTGAGGGCTTAAGGGTCAAACTTATGGGTTTAGGGTTTTGAAATGGTGAGGGTTTTTTGACCTATGGCTTGAAATCCGGGGTGTAGCTTTAGGGGTTCGGGTTTAGGGGTTCGGGTTTAGGGTTTAGGGTTTAGGGTTCAGGGTTTAGGGTTTTTTAGGCTGTTGGGCGTCTTTGCGATAGGGTCATCATGAGTTGTTTGCAGCCTTGGCTTTAGGATCTTATTGCATGTCATCGGGTTCGAGAGGGGATTTAGGGCTTCGGGTTTCTTCAAGGGTTTTGTTCAGTGCCGCGTTGTCTTTCAAGTGTTTCTGGTAGTTACAGGGTGTCCTTCTGGACCCGGGAAGGGTTACTATGAGGGCTCTGGAAGGCCAGTGCCCTATGTGGAGCAGGCATGGTAGATCACTGATTTGTTAAACTGACTTTCCTCAATGAGGGCTGTAGACCCCTGCCCCGTGATGACGACAGCATCTTCTAGAACTCGACAGTAAAGGGTTGAAGGTTTGGGGCTTAGTCGTGGGGACCCTTAAGGGGGCTAGGGGGAGGGGGAGTAGTGGGCCTTAATGCCCATAGTAAGGACCTAATGAGGCCTATTGAAGGAAGTATAGTCCCCTACCCCCTCCCCCCTACCCCGCTAAGGGTCCCTATGATTTAGGGATCGACTTAGACGGCCTGTTCGTAGCGACCCGCTTTTGAAGCGCTTGTTCGATAACTCCCGGGCCGCGTGGGCTAAAGAAGCTCAGATGCGGCTCGCATTGATGCGAATTGAATTGCGAGGAAGGAATCCACTTTACAATAGGGATGCTAATCTAATACCAGAGCTTCCAAAATCCCTGAATTCAGGATTGCACGTCGCATCAGGTAGGGAGCCTGCTATAGTTTGAAGCATATACCTTAATGGAGCGATTTTGGAGTCTCTGGGATATTAAGGCCCTTACAGAGAGGGAGTTGATTAATCTGGGGTCTGTAGTTACTCCCAGTAATAACAAGACCACTATCAGAAAAGGCAGTCAAATTGAAATTGTATGTTACGTAATTCGGGGTTGTATGGCTATCAGAACGAAGATGCTAGGCCCAGGCAAAACGAGATGCCCTCGACCCAAGAACTCCTACTACAGATCCATTCTAGAATCCATATAGAAACCTTATGGAGCCCGTGGAGACCTTGTTTAAATTTAGAAACCGCAAACAACTGATAGGGAAGCCGTGCTGAAACCCTGCTCATCGCCAGGTTGCTCTCGGCTGGCCATTCGATGTGGTGCACGTTACGCCTAGGGCTTGAGGCTTGGGGGCTAGGGTTTAAGGTTTAGGGTTTTTGAATTTGGGTTACACCCAAAGCTTGAGGTTTAGGGTATACGGTGCTAAGGGTTCCAGCGCGTTACGTGTGGTAAGTGGTTTAGGATTTAGCGCGACCTTGAACCCCACCTATATTATAGGCTCATGCCCTACACCTTAAGGTGCCTACTTTTCTATATGACATGTCCTAACCATAAAACTGTGTACGTGAAAAAAGAGGGCAGGGTATGACCCTGTAGGAACCGATGACCCGACCTTTGCAGTACGTCTCCCAACCTGATCCTGTCATGATCGTCATGGGACCCCCAAAAGCAAGCCTTACCTAAGTATATCATGAAGTCATAATCAGGATCCCTGAAACGGAAACAAAACCCTAAACCCCAAAGCCTTAAACCCTAAGGTAGGTTATTTAGGGTCTCGGTATCGTGGTTTAGGGGTTTAGGGTGTTGGTCCTTATCAGGCTATCATATAGTGAAATTATGGTAGTACCCCAAGCCCTAAAACCCTATAAATCCTAAACCCTATAAACCCTGAAAGTCCCACACTCTACCTGTAGCCGAAAAGACCTACCTTTTTGAGGAACTGTATATAGAAACCAGAATAAGGAACCGCAAAACGGTAGGTCTTTCCGGCTACAGGTAAACATTAGCCTTCAACCGTAAACGCTATAAATCCTAAACCCGAAAGCTGAACCCTTGGCTTGGGAATTGAGGCTTCAGATCCCAGGGTTTAGGGTTTAGGGTTCAGGGGTTTAGGAGTTTAGGGTTCAGGGTCCAGGGTTTAGGGTTCAGGGTGTTTCAAGTTACGGGTTAAGGGCTACGCTTCGACATTCCAGAGCCAATGCTTGCAGTTCAACTCGAAAGACTTTAAAGTTCCAATTCTCGGAATGTCTGAGAGTCAAGAGCTTAGTTGGTTCAATGTCCAGTGGGTAGGTAGTCAGATTGCCACCATATCTAGCGCATGTTCGGCCCTCATTTTCTGCAACTCGCACCGTTTCGGGCCCACCCTACACCCTAGAGGCCCTAGACATAGGTAGGCTATTGACAGGCTATTATTTTCGTAAACACACCCAAATGCGCCTAAACCCTAAACCTTGAACATGGGCTCGCCAAGTTCTGGATTTTTATAAGTATTGTTATTATTGTTATTATTGCTATTTTTATTGTTATTATGAGTATGACTATGGGTATTGTTATTACTGTTACTGATATTCTGACACACACCCCGATGGCGCCTGACCAAGAGCAGAAAGGCGTGTCTGCTGAGTAGGCATGCCGTTGCCAGTACGCAGGACCCCAGACCGTCCTGACTGTGGGGCGAATAGAGTTTGGCATTGAGGTTTGGGGTTTAAATAGGGTTTAGGATTTAGGGTTTAGGGAAGGCTTCTACATAAATTTCGTACGAGGCCTGTTGTGGTTTCACATGGGTTGGGGGATGGATTCCGAAGTTGACCAAGCCCTACAGCCTACACCAAAACCTACACCCCAAACCCCAAACCTATCCCCCCCTAACAAAATTGAAGCTTAGAGCTTTGACTCCTTTGGGACCGAAAAGAGTTGGGGCCAGAAGGAAATCTGCATGCGCACCTGTTCCTTTTGAGCCTCAGCTTCCCTAAACCCTAAACCCCTAAACCCTAAACCCTAAACCAAGGGCTTAGATTATCATGTTCGGTCTCTGGGATCTTTGGGGTTGTCCTGGTTCTTGTGGTGTTGAATATCCGAAGCAACACACCTTAGAAGACCAGCGACTTCGCCCCAAGCATGAAATTCTATATACTTGTAAATGCATATGCACGTAGTTGTGATATTGTATATGTATACACCGTAGGGCATGGCAGGGTCCCTCCTTGGACATATGTGCAATTATACCTATGTCGTGTGCGTATATCTAATATATATATATATATATATATATATATACACACACACCTACAACCCCTGTTAGCTTGGTAAATCCTGTGACAATGGTAGGGTACCCTTACCAGAAAGCTTTGGAGCTCAACCTCTACGATCGCAGGTCTTACGCCACAATCTGGCAATATGTCAATCAGACAGCGTACCAGTGCAATCACAGCACCGGCCCATTTCTGAGAAGGCCCGTGCTAAGCCCCCTTTGGTGGACTGACGAGTTTGCAACATCATGCTTCGTCTACCACTGAATGCCGCCAAACGACAACAAAACATGTGTAATACTTATATATATATATATATACATATATACGCACATAAAATACATAGGCCTTATCAATACATAGAATACAAGAATATAATATAGCACAATACAGCAGCATAATATAATATATGCGAAGATATAATATACTATGTGCGTGTATGTAGCAGTGTACAGCTAATGGAGGATCTGAAACACAATCCCCCAAATCCCCTTTGTGCAACCTTGCAAATCCGCTGCCCTGACACCCTGTGCTAAGCAACTCCTAGCTTGGCTGTGGAAAGGGAGCGAAGCTCCCTTTCTGGGTTTAGGGTTTAGGGTTTGGGGTTTAGGGTTTAGGGCATACAGATATCAGATTCCTTAGCATGATCACTCATGGACCAGGTTCCGAATAGCCTACCGAGGCCTCTGTGTCACACTCCCTCCTAAACCCTGGACCCGAAAGCTTTTGCACTCCAAAGCCTCAACCCGTAGATCCTCACACAGCAAGCCTTCCACCGAAACCCTTATCCTAAAACCCTAGAACCTCAATCCTGCACTCTTGCGAAACCCTAAACCCTGAACCCTGATCTGATGATAAAGCCTTGTGAAAATTCAAAACCCTAAACCCAGATTAACAACTCTGAAACCCTTCGAGAAGTCAGTTTGAACTCTTTGGGACCTAAAACCAGCCTCTCCTCAAGGCTTTCTCCAGTGGTGCGCGGTCAGAGGTTGCGAAGAAGTGGCAGGGGTCCTCGAGCCTGGGGCTTTTGGGGTTGTGGGTGTAGTTTAGGGTTTAGGGTTTAGGGTTTCATCTTTAATATTCGGGGGTCCTTTAAGCGTGTAGAGTGCTTGGGATGCAGGGCTTGAGGATCTTAGGTTTCTTCAGGGCCTAATTATTGTTGAGGGGCTAGGGTTTAGGGTTTAGGGTTTAGGGGTTTAGGGTTTAAGGTTTAGGGTTTAGGGGTTTAGGGTTTAGGGTTTAGGGGTTTAGGGTTCAGCAGCTCTGATTTTGGAAATTTCTTGTCAAGCTATTTCTTGTCAAGCTATCTTCCAGAAGAAACCCCACCCGCCCATAGAATCCCCTCACATTAGGAATAACGATTTTAATTGTTTCAGCTTAAATTCAACAGACAATCTTTTACATACCATCAAAAATAAACTACAATCTTACCCGTTAAGCTTGAATTAAGTTCAAAACAACTGTTAAGCTACATATTGACGCTAAAGCATGGCAGAAAATACGTTTTTTTCAGACAGAAACTACACAACAGACATCTGAGGCAGCATTGCCAGCTTGCAGCGAAATACAACAGACATCTGAGGCAGCATTGCCAGCTTGCAGCGAAATTTTCGGTTCTAAGCAGTGCAGGTAGCTGAGAGTAGTCTTTAAAGCCTCAAGGGTCTAACCACAAAAGGTTAAAAAACCCTAGGGCATAAACCCCAGGCCCTAGCCCGAAACCGGACCTAGGGCTAGGGCCTGATTCTGGGAGGGCCTAAACCCTGGGGCCTAAACCCTACTGCCGAAACCCGAGAGCCTAAACCGCAGGGCCTAAACCCTAGGGCCTAAACCCTCGAGCCTAAACCCTAGGGCCTAAACCCTAGGGCCTAAACCCAAGAGCCTCAACCGTAGGGCCTAAACCCTAGGGCCTAAACCCAAGAGCCTAAACCGTAGGGCCTAAACCCCAGGCCCTAAACCGTAGGGCCTAAACCACGAGTTTTGATCAACTGCCACGAGTTTTGATCAACTGGCCACGAGTTTTCATCAACTGACCACGAGTTTTGATCAACTGGCCACGAGTTTTGATCAACTGGCCACGAGTTTTGATCAACTGGCCACGAGTTTTGATCAACTGGCCACGAGTTTTGATCAACTGGCCACGAGTCTTGATCAACTGGCCACGAGTTTTGATCAGCTGCCACGAGTTTTGATCAACTGGCCACGAGTTTTGATCAACTGGCCACGAGTTTTGATCAACTGCCACGAATACTATAAAGTCTAAATTACAATAGGTAGAGGGGTTTAGGGTTTAGGGTTTAGGGGTTTAGGGTTTAGGGTTTAGGGGCTAGGGTTTAGGGTTTATGGTTTAGGGTTTAGGGTAAAGTATTAAATACCTGCAACATAGACACCAAGTACTGAGTGCATGGCACTGGTAACCTGTAAATTTCTGATCCCACGGCATCAGGACGAACACAGGTCATGGAGCTTCTTTCCTGCATGAGGGTAGCCATTGAGCCTCATGCTCGAAGGTCCCCAGAAGTGCGATGGCGGCAGGTTAGGTAAGAGAATACTATAGGGGCCTGAATCATTATATACTATTTGGGGGGTTCCTTATTATAATTATTATAGTATAGTGGCACCCCAAACCCTATTCGAATTAATAAGGCCCCTATAGTACTCCCAGCCGCTCCTGTGCTCTATATAAGAGGACCCCCCGGCAATCTTTCTCCGAGTCCTTGTCACTCGAAGTAGGTTCTTAGGCTTGTCAAGGTAGATGGAGAGGCCTTACTGATTGGAACAAGGTTCCAGGACATCTGACGGTATAAGAATAGAGGCACGAAGAAGGGACTAGTATGACCCTTCCTGGCTCGTGGGTGAGGTTTGATTTGCTTTCAAGTGAACCAGTCTAATGCGCATGTCTCCCCCAATCCAGCGCGATGAGCTTTAAAGCTCCGAATGAAAGAGGAGCCCCTATACGAACCCTGCCTATAGGGTCATACCCTACCGCTTTGTTCCGGTACTAATTACTGTTCAATATTAGAGGTCCTAACCATAAAGCTGGTACTACAAGGGGACACCGTAACTAATCATTCCGGCCCCCCGTATCAAGGCTTCATGGGGCTCTACTTGGAGGATCATGGCACTGTGTAAGTAAGGTTATGAGTACCTTAATTAATTGGGGTTATAGTAGTTATAAGTATAGTTACCTCATTTATAACCCTGGGTACTAAGTTCCATGATCCTTTAAGTAAGCCTTCAGAGGCTTCGGGTTCAGGGCTCCGGGGCTTTAATACAGGGTCCGTAATAATTAGAATAGGGTTTTGGGCTCCTTTATAGCATACTTATAATAAGGAACCCCCAAAATAGTTTAGGTAATTATGAAGGCCCCTATGTTAAAAGCATCCGAGAGGCATCGGCGCGCAGTTCGAGCCCTCTCCTCCCAATTTCCTGACTTGGAAGTTTACCCTAAGGCCTCCCCGACCGTAAGGGCTCCTATAAGGATACTATAAGGGCTTATAAGGGTTCCTATAAGGATAGTGTAAGGGTTCCCAGAACCCTAAAGCTCTTAGGATTCATACGTTTAGGCTTTTAGACCGAAAGACCATACCATATGAGGCTTTTGGGCTATTTTGGGCGTTAGGGTTAGGGTTGTCCTAAACCCCCCGAAAGTACGTAGGTAGAATGATGGCGCAACACCTAGGAAAGGCCATTGTTCTACATGCTTTTGGGGTTCAGGTAAGGCGCAACCCGAAGCCCTAAATCCAAACACCTAAAGCTCTAAACACCTAAACCCTAAACCGCTGAATCCTAAACCCCTAAACCTCTAAACCCCTAAACCCTAAACCCCTAACCCTCAACCCCTAAACCCCAAAAGCCTCAACCCTAAACCCCAAAATCCTCAACCCTAAGCCCCAAACCATAAACCTAGGGGTTCAGGCTTCAACGGAGAGGCCAATGCTCTCCGAGTTTTCAGGCGCGGGCTAAGGATTTACGTTGATTTGGCGGGCTCAGAAGCCCTTATAAGGGTCCATGTGCTCAAATAGTAAGTACGTTGGTCCCAAATTTCAAAGTACCCAATTAGGGGCTGCCTTAAGGCCATCGTTTATACTATTTAATATTTATCCCAGAGGGTCCATATGCACTACTATTGTGGAATTAGGTCCCCAAAACCATAATGGGGATGGTCTTTTAGAGCCTAATTCCATAATAGTAGTTTATATGGACCCTCTGGGTATTTGGGTACATGGACCGTTCCGGAAACCCTAAACCCTAAACCCTGAACCCTAGACCCTAAACCCTAAATCCTAAACCCTAAATCCTAAATCCTAAACCCTTTAGGCCTCTGGTTCGAGGTCGTTGACTTTCTGGTTTCTAGGGCCTTGGGGGTTTCTTCGGGCCGGGGTTTTGGCGTTTTGGGCGGGTTTAGGGTTTAGGGTTATGCGGTTCTAAGGATATGTCTTCAACTCCGCCCTGAAGGTTCTCCTAAACACTTGTGGGTAGATGCCTTCAAAACGGGAGCAGCATCCCAAAAAGCATAGAAACTTTATACCTGTCCTGAGGAGAGTCGTGAGCACTTAGATTTATACACTCGGCGGGGCTTTTAAAGTTCCTTGTTCTCAACAACAGCGCCCCAGATGTCTACTGAGAAGTTTTCGAGAGCATGTACTTCAGCACACTGCGCCCCAAACCCTTTCGGAGGCACTGGAGAAACCTCAGAGTGGTCTAGAAGAACTTTAGGAGCTTCAAGAACAGACTCTCAAAGGTTCGGCTTGTTCTATACACTTTAAGAACCCTATAAACCCCAGCACACCCCAGCCACCCAGAACCCCAACCCCGGTAAAGCCAGAAATAGCCCTACACCTCAGAGCAAAAACGTCCTAAACCTCTAAGGCCCTAAACCCCATAAAGGAACAACCCTAAATCTCTGTGTATCCGCCTTCATGATAAGGATAACCTACTTAGACCCCTCAACTACCCCCTGATATACCCTAATACCACTATTCAGGACCGTAAGGGATCTACTAAAGGGCCATCGGGGGGTCCTGGCACATACCAAATACCTTGAGCCTCCGAGTGGCTGGTTCTTCCCGAAAAGCTTTCGGTCGATTTTGCTGTTGTGGATGTCAAAACGGATAAGCTCTGACATGTTCTCCTTGGTGGGTTTAGGGGTTTAGGGTTTAGGGGTTTAGGGGTTTAGGGGTTTAGGGGTTAGGGTTTAGGGGTTTGGGGTTTAGGGTTTAGGGGGTTGAAAACTGGTTGAATTAAGAGGTTCGGTCATGGGGTTAAGTCCTCTTTGGTTTGGACCGGTAGGCGTGTGGGTATGTGGCCGTCATGTAATTTTGTGTTTAGGACCAGGCTACCAGGAGTTTACAGGATTTGGATGTCGGGCTTGGCTCGTAGATACGGATTGCGCTGGGAGGCCCAAGGCGCACGGCGTATTGAGCTCAAACAACACAGGACTTAGGGTCTGTCACCCAGTAAAGGTGGTTTAACAATCCAGCCCTAAATTCCCGTTTAGCCTCGTTTGAACCCTAATCTCTACGGCGCCAACTCTCACCACAATGTCGATCAGTTCGGTGATGGCCAGATGAGACAGTCAACCCAACTTAGAAAGCCTGTTGATGTGCGATCTCGGTCAGCGACAGGAGGCTAGCTATGAAGAATGTGGTATTACGGCAATGAGAGACAAGATGCTAGCGCGTGCAACACTCCCTTGATTTCCCCGCCCTGCAGCCCGTCCAGAACCCATTCTGCTGGTAATAATGGAAAACTCAGAAATCATCATCACCTCAATATGCCTTGAATTACGGAGTATCGGTGAAGAAACAAAGAAGGGGGGATTCCAAAGTTCACTTGTCCTTATAGTAAGAACCCTTTTGTTCGCGTGGCTTCAACATAAGGGTTCCTTGTTTCCTGGCACTGTCATATGAAGCCGATAGACGCTACGGCATAGCCCTGATTCATGTCCGTCGTGTTTTGAGTCTCTGGGTGTATGAAACAAAACCTAAGGCTCCAAATACCCCAAAAGGCTCATGCAGTATGGTCTTTAGGCCCAAAAGCCTCAAAATGTGAGTCCTTAGAGCCTTAGCGTAAGGGATCTCCATATTATGCACGACGCCGCAGCAGTGGTCGCCGAAGTACACAGAGGGAGACACAGGAGGTGGAAGACAACTATCAGGAGAGACAGCTCCGGAAGTCGAGCCTGCAGCTGTTTAATGGTGGGGCCGAAATTAGATGCGTAGAGATTTTGGGGTATACTGTACCTTAACATGATAAGCCAGTACTCTTACTAGCTCTTCCGACCTCTATCCTATTATGCAATCCATCTTTTGACCGTGCATCCATTGCTCCCGGCACGTTGCCCACGAGATTCGTGTCTGAGATATCAAGAACCTCGGGCTTGAACCTACCCTTCGGGCTCTAAATCCTGAACCCAGGCTCCCTGCCTAAGGCTCCAGGTACCTGGTATAGTATATACCTAGGCCTTGAAGGAGACCCTATGTAGGTACTATAAGGCCTGAGCATATACGATCATATACTCGGCCCTAAACCCTAAACCCTATACCCTAAACCCTAAACCCCTAAACCCTATACCCTAAACCCTATACCTAAACCCTATACCCTAAACCCGAAACCCAAGATAGGCACATGGCCCAGGGCCGAAGAGTCAGGCTTCGGATAAGCAAGCGCCGGATCAGTCTCTAAACCCTAAACCCTACAGATCCCTTATAGGAACCCCTTATAGGAACCCTTATAGGAACCCTATGTATCTATCGATCCATGGGTTGAAGGGTTTCACGGTTTTGGGCTTTGAGGGCTTGAAGGTTAAGGGTTTTGGGCTTTGAGGGCGTGAGGGTTAAGGGTTTAGGGCTTCAGGGATTATAGGGTTTATAGGATTTAGGGCTTTAGGGGCTTGAGGGTTCAGGGTTTGGGGCTTTAGGGGTTATAGGGCTAAGGGTGGGTTAAGGGTTCGGGCTCTAGGGCTTTAGGAGCTTTAGCGGCTTTAGGGGCTTTAGGGTTCAGGGCTTGGGGTTACCATGTCTCTCTCAGAGGCCTCCCAATGCATTCTGCCTCGACGTGCATGCTACAAAAAATTATGCATTCCACCTCGCGGGATGGATGGATGGACGGACGGACGGACGGATGTGTGTGTATATATATATATATGCATACCGACCCACACGTATGCTTGTACCTTTCTGATATTTATACCGTGTCAATTATGCCACTGGCGAATTACTGGAACGTTTGCACAGGCGATGATTGCGCACACACACACACGCAAACACGGACATGGTGCCTTTATGTCGGGTTAGTATTAGTTTTCCGAGCAGCGCCTGAGTTTCGGGGGTTATAAAAAATTTATGAGCAGAGCTGTGGTTTTAATGCAAGTGGATAAGTGGATACAAAGAAGATGTGGGCTTTGATGAGTCCTGGACCTGGGTAGCCTGCAGTCTCAGTAGCAGTCCAAAGCGATTAGGAAGGAGTAGGGCCTTAAGTTTGAGAGCTGGGGTGAAACAAAAGCTGAACCAGTACACTGGTCTTGCAATCTGTGCGTGAAGGTTCATAAGGCTTGTGATCGTCTGCGTCAGAGCTGTGGTTTATGGTTCGGGTCCGAGGTTCACGGTTCAGAAGTTAAGGTCATTTTAGAAGTTCAGGGCTTAAGGCTTGGGGTCTGAGGAGGATTTTGGATTCACGAGGTTCCGAAGAAGAGAGAACAACAACCGCTCATACACTCAGCAAGCTGGCCAATAACATTGCTGAAGACAGGGGGAGGGGGGGGCTGCTTCCAAGGCTCATGTGCAGAGTAGTTGTCAGGTAAACGATCCCTGGGGTTCGGGTGTTGCCAAACATCCTTGTGCCAGAAAGCACAATACCCTTAATTAGTCAAGACATATGCTGCAACACATGATAGAAGGCTCTGTATTCTCCAGCTCACCATGGGCTTAACACCAAACCTTAAACCTTAAACCCTAAAGCTTACGACCCAAAAGCCCGACCCTAAACCCGAAACCGTAGACCCCTACCTAAGCCCGAATCCCCTGAAGCCCTAAACCCTAACCCCTCTCCTGGGATGTCTTGGATCATCTAAACACCTTCTACAACATAGAAGTCATTGAACAGGGAGTTATATGAAGGTACTACTACTAATCGTTCCGACCCAAACGTTACCGTATAAAGCCTTCAGTCACTCTAAAGGTCCAAGTGCCCACATAGTCAGGCTGTAAATCCCAGATAGTATTTTCTGAATACATCTTTTTGTATCAAAAACATTAGAAGACCCTATTGGTGGGGTACTTGGACCTTTAAACATATTTAGCCAAAACATCCACTCATGGTTCATACATAACTAGAACATGCCCCACCCCCCACCCCCCTGCAACGTTCTAAGCATTAACGCACCTATACAGTCCTGATAATGCTCCCGATAGAGCCCTACAGTACGTAGCGTGAAGCCATATGAAGCCTCAAACCCTAAACCCTAAAACCTAAACAAAGACTAAGACTTCGGGGATTCGGGAACCTGTATTGGACGACAGGGCGCCCGAAGCTGGTTCAGGTTTGCAATGGCCGGCGGCAAACGCAAGCTGAATTGATTCCTCAGCCAGGGTCCGGTTTAGCCCTGGGCCCCAAACCCCCAAACCCAAAACCCCCAAGCCCTAAACCCAGTGCTCGCGCTTTAGAGCCAGGATTTCGTCCTATTCTTTACAGGGTTCAGAGCTTCAGGGCTTGGAGTTCCCAGCCACGGCTTCGGGCTAAACTACCTGGAGGTTCATGGATAAGTATATATAAGTAGGGTTAAGGAAGGTAACTATAATTATACCTTTAGGGGACTTATAACTCCACTTATAACTACCCATGAACCTCCAAGTAATGTCTGCTTACTGAACTCGGGCTAGGGTTTGTAACTCGAGCTGGGAAGGCCCAGTTTGATGCGAGCGAGGAGAGATTCAGGGGCTGTAGCCCCTACACAATTTGTCGACTTTGCTATTGTCCCCATGAACCCAAAACATAAATAAACAACCTAGTTCATACCCAAGATCCCAAACCAGCAAACGGAGGTTAGGTGCTCCGGAGACTTGACAGATTTCGGGCGAAGGATTAGGGTTTGGGGCTTAGGGTAACAAGAACCAGCTTGCAGAAGCCAAGCCTAAACCGTCTATACTACGTAGGCTTAATGGACCAAAGAAAGGAACTCCCCCTTCCAGTTGAATGCTTTAAGGCCTAAATTCCCACAACCCCAAACCCCAGACCCTTTGTCCCTAAACCCTAAACCCCTAACCCCCACACTTTAATGTCGCCCAGGGCTCCCAGAGAGAGTCAATTCCCAGAGGTTGGGGAAGCCCAGCCAATCGTTCCGGTCTTGGGGCAAGACTCCCTGGAAGAGGTTCCTCTGGCGGCTTCGGGTTTGTAGGGTCTTTGGGGCGCCCGTAGAGGCTGAGGGTTTGTATGGCTTTGGGGGTGTTCATTCTAGGGCAGCTTTCGGGCAAGACCGCCAGGAAGAGCTGCCGATGGAGCAATCACTAGGGCTGTGATCCAGGGGGCTTAATGATTCTAGCAGGGTTGTGAGGCAAATTGAAGTATAGTTACATAGGGACAGTAATGGGAGGATATTGCACATTCCTGGTACTTCCATACTAGGCCTTGTGCTTTGGGGTTAGGGGTTCAGGATTTCGTGTGTGTATAGGGTATAGGTCAGGCTGAAGGTCTATCTTTTCAGTATTGTTGGAGCAGCAGTCGAGGCTAAACCCTAAACCCTAAACCCGCGGCTTTTGCAGTGTTCACAAAGCTGTGTGGTGCTTGCACTCAGGAGTAACCGGCAGGTTCCCGGTGATGCTATATTATAATATCGCGCTTACCGCAATATTGAGAATCTTGCAGAACGAGTGTAAGGGCTGTATTGTGCTTTGCCTTTTTGTTTTGCGTAGGTGTTGGTGTGCCTGCCGTACGCTGTTGATCCGGCCCTAAACCCTAAAGCCTTAATCCTAAACCCTTAACCCTTAACCCTAAACCCTAAACCGATCCATCCTTCGACGATTTGATGGCTCCTTTAATTACTCGAAGGTAGGCCTTGGAACTGGGCTGTGTGAGGGCTGCTGATCCGTGCAGGCTTCGGTTTCCCTGGGGATATAAGGGTCTGCAGTTTAGGGTTTAGGGTTTAGGGGTTTGGGGTTTAGGGTTTAGGGTCTACAGTTTAGGGTTTAGGGTTTAGGGGTTTAGGGTTTAGGGTTTAGGGTCTACAGTTTAGGGTTTTGGGGGATATAAGGGCGCTCTGCCAGCTTAGTAATACCTATAAGCCCAAACTCTCCGAACTCATAGGTAGGTTTGGAGCCATAACCATGGGGTATAAACCCTAGAATGCCTAGACGAACAGGCTTTGGGCTTCCAGGTGGGATAGTCACGGGGCATCATGCTGAAAAGAATTACAAGTTCTTGCGCTCCTGGGAGGCTTTCGGTCGAAAGTCATTAGAATAGGGTTCCTTTAAAGGGTTCCTTTTAAAGGGGTTACTGTAAGGGTTGCTATGAGGGTTTAAGGTACAGGGGCCTGAATAGTTAGAATAGGGTTTGGGGGTATATTATACTATAAAATATAACCAGGAACCCAAAAAACCCTATTCTAACTATTAAGGCCCCTACATTATGTGCGCTTGCGTCGACTGTGGGTTCGAGCGACAATCACTTCACCGCCTGCTTCTTCCCATAATGATAGTGCCGGTGTACCAGACTGCCCTCAAGAACATATTTACACCGGGAAAAACAGCCACATTCAAAACCCTAAAACCCAAACCCTAAATCTAACCCTAATCCAAAAGCCTAAACTTGGCGTAAACCCCTGAATCCCTAAACCCTGAACCGCCAGAAGAAAGGGCCTGTGAAGGTGGAAGTAGCGTAGCTTCGGCAGCTGCGCTGAGGATAGGGCCAGCGTCGCGTACCCCTTGGCATGGATCAGACACGGGTCCATAGGTGGAGTGTTGTAATGTGTGTGTGTGCGCGTGTTTCTCTCTCTCTCTCTCTATATATATATATATATATTATAGAGAGAGAGAGACATACACATACGGTACTGATAAACAAACAAACAAATAATAACATACATGAATACGCAAGATACATGAATAACCCGTACACTGTATATACACATTATCTCACACACATACATACATGTATGTATGGGTTCTACATGGGTTTGTTGGTGGTTCCAAAAGGGATGCAGGATTTCGATATCAGCGTTCTGCTGGGTCTTATAGGCATCATATACAGGTTTTCTCGCATGTTAAAGCGCTTTCGCAAGTATGCGATCATAACCTACTATATTGTATGTAGGGTTCGCAGGCTTCGGAACCCGTCAGACGTTGTGCATACCCTTGAGATACTGTTGCTGGATAGGGACTCAGTTTTGTTAACACCATGACCCTGAACTTCGAAGCCTACAAAACGCTGCGCTTTGTCCGAGTTCATGTAGACCGCTGATAGATTAATCCCAGTCTCTGACAGGCCTTACATTCAGTTGCCTACTGTAATCCCTGCAAAGGGGGTCCAATAATCAGGGGCAAAGGCCCCCGTATACTACACTGAGCCAAACTGATCTCATCGACCTTTCATAAAAGCCTACGGGTCCAAAGGACCCAAGAATTAGGTACTCGGTTTTCGGATAGTAGTTATGTAGGTTAGGATTTTGGAGAGTATATGATTATTAGGTACTTGGACCCTTGGGGAAAGCCTCAGTCCCTTTAAAAGTCCCTCAGTGGCAGAGTCTAGCTAAGGACTAAGGGCTTTAGGGGTTTAGGGTTTAGGGCTAAGCCTCTGAAAAGCGTCGCTGCGAACCCCTAGACTTCGCAAACATACTTGGGGGTTCATGGGTAGTTATAAGGGGAGTTATAAGTCCCCTAACATGGGTTATGATTATAGTTACCTGACTTATAGCGCCACTTATAACTACGCCTTAACCTCCAAGTAGACCCTTTCATGAATTCCCTAGTTAGGTCGCAGGATCTACAGTGTAAAGAATCTGAGAGTTTCGGGCTTATCCAGAAGAGACCCTAGGCCCTAGACGTGTGCGACCACGGCACACCCGACAACCTGTTGCAGGAGATGTTCAACACCTCAGGAAAGCTACAGTAAACCCCAGACAGTTGGAACCCTGGTTAAGGCCAAATAGTGCTGGGATTCCCTATACATTACTCTTAAGGATTGAGGCTATTGGGTTTCCACCTTTTGGGCTTTACTGTAAGTGATTCCGAGGCTAACATGTGGGGTTGAACAAAGGGATTAGGCATTGGTCTAGAATTTAGGGACGAGAGGGGCCAGAGTTTAGGGACTGGGTGACTAAGGGTGAGGCCTCAATATACTTCACATGATACCACAACCGGAACCTTCGTGTTTCTGGGAATGCAGGGCCCCGGATAGCTTGAGGGCCTGAGGGATTCTATACTACGTAGTTGCTGAGTTCATAAGCCCCCAAAAGTGTACACTTTAGTTTTATAGTGGGTACTATTATCCCAAAAAGTGTAAAGTGTATCCACTCAGCTACTAAGACTAAGAGAACTCGCATCACACAGGGCAATGGTGGCCTCGGGTTGAGGGGCCCGGAGTTTGCGGAAGGTGTGCCGAAGATGTTAAAACTAGCGGAGGCCCAGCTCATTACAGGCGGTGCTGGGCTGAGGCAAGGAATATAAAGAAATATAAATTGGAAAACAAAGTTTACGTAAGCAGGAATGCTTACAGCAGCGCACGCACTGACGTTTGCAAAACCAGCGACCTACATACGCCCTCCTCACACCTGTGTGAGTGTCCACCTTGCAAGGATGCAGGTCGGCAGGCAGACAGAGTAACCAAAAACGTACAAACCCATAAGTTTGTCACACTGCCAAGTGGTATGCAGACAGTACCAGCCTCGCTCCTTCCCCCTCTCTCTGTCTCTCTGTCTCTCTGACCTAATGAGGGAAGCTGCGGATCACCAACATCGAGTCTACGAATGCTTATCTACGCCATAAGCCCCGAACCCCTACACCTCAATCAGGCGCTAAGCCTAAACCATGATCCTCCAAGAGCAAACCCCCGGCTACAACCCAAAATCGAATCTGCAATGACCGCATAATGGTCCTTCGAAGTGGCTAGGCTACTTGGAGGGAGGGTGGCTTTTACCGACGCCCAGGGTCCCATCCTCTGAAGCTTGAAGCTCCGGACACCACGGCCGAAGAATCTGACGATATGGAACAAACTTTATAGTGAACCCCAGAAAGTTGGAACATGGGTTTAGGAGGATTAGTGCTAGGATCCCTTATACTTTACCTTAAGGGCATGAGGATAATGATGTTCCAACTTTCTGGCTTCTACTNTTTATAGTGAACCCCAGAAAGTTGGAACATGGGTTTAGGAGGATTAGTGCTAGGATCCCTTATACTTTACCTTAAGGGCATGAGGATAATGATGTTCCAACTTTCTGGCTTCTACTGTACATCCTAGCAACAATAAACCTCAACCCTAAACCCTAAACCCGAAGCAACCGCCTGGAGGCTAGACTACAGGATCAGCAAATCTCTCCGAGAGACCGCAGGCATAAACCCTAAACCCGAGAACCCAGGTCCGATTATAAAGCATCTTCTTCACGTCACGCGACCAAGAGCTCCGGCATCTCGATTTTGACAGAAGCCTTCGTCGAAGTCCCAAGTAGCCAGCAACTAGATACTGAGAGGAACCCCTTTACCAGGAAAAAAAAAATTAAAAACAAATCCTATGGTCTTTACCACTGGACAAGCGCTTTGGTTCCAAATACCCAATAAGCACATACTCCCAAAGGGTGTTGGTGTTCAGGAGCGGGGCTTTAATATTTGGGGTTTGGGGTTCTACAGCTCTGCTTACCTACAACTCCTACTCTCCGAGACCCAGGGGTTTCCATGGCTTTTTGCAGGGTTTACGATCCGGGGGCTAAGCAAGCAGGTAATGTGTTTTCAGCGGAAGGTACCTCTACATATTGACCCCTGCATCAAACCCCTAAACCCAAACCCCTCAAACCTAAACCCTAGACCTAAGCCATCAGGTTTGTACAGGGTATGTCAGGTACCCACCCAACCACTCAACGGATTGCCTCAACCCCACAAGTAGCTAATGGCCCAGCATCAATGGAAGACTCTTATCCTGCATACTGTTGGGGTCCATATCGGGTTGAGGGTTTTAAAATCATGTAAGATGAAATCAAGAAACCTGAGAACGAAAGCCGCAAGAGACACCCAAGCAATGCCGGGTTGTTCAACCCAAACCCTCCAAAGCTGGTCAACCACTGCAAACACCAAGGAAAATGTTGACAGGGTTTCAAGGCGCTGATCCACGTGCCGTGTCAAACTGCTGTTGATGTTATAAATCCTGCATTACCTTAAGCACCCTAAACTATGGAAATTATGGTCCATTATGGGTAACGCAGGATTTATATCATCAACCGTACGTCAGTTTTCCGGCTGTGGACTTGGTAAGTAGGGTTGCAAGTGCCTTAGATAGAGTGAGGAATAAGTGTACCTATAGTTGCCCAGCTTATGACCCCGCTTACTAGGTTCTCAGATCCTTGAACTGTAGATTCGGGGCAGCCTGTGGCGGGGGGTTCCATCTCTTTGCTCTCTGCAGCAAACCCTGAACTAAGCCTGCAACGGTTCAGGGCTAAATTCCCGAAACTAAACCCCAAACATATATTGCCGCCACAAGAGCCAGCTCACTGCTCAGCTGGTTCTCTGCCAGTGACAGAAGCTGAAGTGCCTGGATGCTATAGGGGTTTATGTTTACGGATCCACGGGCTTGGCCGTGAGCTGAAGAGCTTTCGCAAGTTGTACTTGTACTCGGCAAGTGCCCACGACTCAATAAGTGAGGAGGTTTTAGAGGACAGGACAACCGGGGGTTGTGTGCCCACAGCATTTCATAAGAGCACCAGGCTCGAAACCCTGGAATGAACATCAAATCCTTCACACGCAGACTGCGGGAGGAACCGCATCCATAATCTATCGGCACCAATCCCGAATCCAGCAACCGGTATCCAGTGTACCTCGTTTTTTAAGTCGAGAAGCCCAGCCATTGGTCAGAAAAGAGATTTGAGCTGTGTACGAGCTGGACTGCATACTTCCACTGCTACTACTTCTATTTATGTTGTTGCTGTCACTGCTGGCACTGGTGCTGGAGCCGGTCCTGGCGCTGGTGGCGGCAGTTGATACTTAATTACTGTCTATGTTGCAACCGCCGCAGAACTCTCTTACCCAGAGGGTCCATATACACTACCATTACGGAATTAGGTCCCCAAAACCATCATAGGGATGGTCGATTGGGACCTAATTCCCTAAGGTAGAGTATATGGACCCTCTGGGTTACCTGAACCCTAAAGCCTAAACCCTAAAGCCTCTCTTACCTGAACCCCAAGCAACGGCGTATAATGTGGCCCACCGACCAGGGAAGTGCTTCTCGAACCATTTCACACGCGTACTTGGAGCTTCATGGGTAGTTTTAAGTAGGGCTCCTTTAAGGGTTTAGGGTTTAGGCGGTTTAGGGATAAGAGCTTAGGGTAGTTATAAGAGTTATATAAGTAGGGTGACTATAATTATAGCTCATATTAGGGGACTTATAACTCGACTTATAACTACCCATGAACCTCCAAGTAGTGCTTCTGATGTGTATTCTGCCCTAAACTGTTGGGTTCCTCTTCGGTGGCTATGACTTCGTGGGCTTCAGCTCCCATATACAGGGGACATCAGTAAGAACAAGTTACGGATGCATGTTGTGGTACGAGTGTACAACATATGGTAAGCATATACCTCGATATCATCACTAATCATTCATATGTTCTGGTGTGCTATATAACAGGCATGAACCGACCGCTGAATATTCAGATGTCTGTGCCATGTCCGAGCTGTGCGCCTAAACCCTAAACCCTGAAACTTGCTTGGCCCTGCTAAGACCCAAACCTTAAACCCCTAAACCCTATATCTAAATTTTAAACCCACTAAACACTAAACCCTGAACCTCTAAACCTTAAACCACGAACCCTAAGCCCCAGCTGTGCACACCAGCAGACTTGGCCTCCATGCTGAAGATCTTCGAAGGGATTGGCCCGGAGAGCGCATTTCCGGTGAGATCCTGAGGCATCGGGTAGCTTAGGATCTTAGGCCTCAGGGTTCAGAGACCCTAAACCCAACACCCTAAACCCTAAACCCAAAACCCTATGTAACCGGAACGACAAGATGTGAGAAGGCTGCCTGCGCAGCGAACAGAAGCCCAAATGCGTGCCGAGCTGTTAGCTTAAAACCGTGGCCTTTAAGCATCCAAGTCAAGCTCCCAGCTCTGTCTCCTCATATGAAAAGGGTCCAGAGTACCTAAAAAGTAGAAAGTCTGGTTGCCGTAGTAGGAATTACGACTATGGTTTGCGCAAGTATTCCCCATCAAGGAACTTAGGAGGAGCCTAGCCTAGAGCACTTCACAAAGAGCGATTTTCTTTTTGGGGCTTCAAAAGGGGGTTAAAGTTAAAGAACTGCACTAAGAGAAGATAGGGTTTCAGGATCTCTTTCCTCCTGCTCCCTTCAACAGCGATGACCTCCGACTCCAACCCCAAACCCCAAATCCTTCAAGAGAGCCCTGTACTAGACGAAGGAACAATCGGCACAGCGCACACATGAACACACAAAGCAGACTCGACTAGACTTTCAGGCTAAGCATGGGAAACTATGAGCTATAGGAAACTGAATGTGGCAAAACCAAACGTAGCTGCCAAGAACCCAGTATCGTCGCTGAATCCTTAACCTTAAACCCGGATCCCACAACCCAAGACCTAAACCTTAAACCTGTAAACCCTCTACCCCAAGGGTCCAAAGGACCCAATAATTAGGTCATGGGTTTAGGATAGTAGTTCTGTAGGTGACTATTTTGGAGAGTATATGATAATCAGGTACTTGGACCCTTAGGGCTAAGCCCCATCCGAGAATCCAGTATCTTCAGCTTTTGCAAACTGCCGATCTCCTCCGGGATTGCGCCTTGGAGCAGTAAACATGGCCGTTTCAACAATACTTTCACCGAGTATCGTATCGAACCGCCCACTCCCGTATTGAACCGAACCGAAGTATTTGGGACCGCACCAAACCGAACCGAAGCCCTCCCACCCCGACCTCACCTCACCTCACCTCCCACCTCCCACCCTCCCACCCCCAACCTCCCG
>BGNK01000189.1:228580-280302 GCA_003297005.1 Symbiodinium sp. clade A Y106
GGGGAGAGGTGGGAGGTGGGAGGTGAGGGTGGGAGGTGGTGGCGAGTGCGAGGTGGGAGGTGTGGGAGGTGGGAGGTGAGGGAGGAGTGAGGGCGGTGTGGGGCGGGAGGTGGGTGGGAGGTGGGTGGCACCGAACAGGACCGTACCGACAGGCACATCATCGAAGGAAACCGCAGGCAATGCTAACCGTACCGAACCGAACCGGAACACCCATGGTAAAGCAGCCAACATATTGGCCTTAACAAATAGAATAGGGTTCTACAGGGCTTTATAAGGTGCTAGATTTTAAAGGGTTTTACAGGGCTTAGTGTAGCGGTCTAGAAGGATCAGGGGGACAGGTTTCGCGTTTAGAGGGATTTAAGGTTGTAGCAGAAAAGCCTACGTAGGGTATCTACACTTGTAGCTGCTCTAGAAATGCCCACAGTAAGGTGTTCCACATCCTGAACACTAAGCCCTATACCTGTATCTCGCCAAAAATCCGCATCAGAAAATTAAGGGGCCCCCAAACCCGACCCTCACAAAGAATCCCAAATAGTAGTAGTAGCAGCAGGGGTAGTAGTAGTAGCAGCAATTGAGGTCCTTACAGGCCCTTTTCAGGCTACTTGCAGGTCACCCACAGGGTTTAGGGTTTACAGTAAACCCCATAAAGTTGGAAACCGGATTAACGCCAAATAGTGCTGGGATTCCCTATATTGAGGCTATGGGGTTTCCAACTTTTGGGCTTCTACTGTAGGATTCCTGAACCCCACGTCTACCACCAGGCTCCCGGACCCTTGTAGTGAGATCCCAAAGCCCGGCAAAGCCGAAAGCCTCCCCCAGAAAGCCCCGGGATTTCAGGGTTTAGGGCTTATGGGGTTTAAGGGTTAGGTTTCGAGGTTTAGGGGTAAAGAGTTTAAGGGTTCAGGGGTTTAGGGTTTGGGGGTTTAGGGGTTTAGGGTTTGGTGTTTTAGGGTGAGAGAAGGACAATAAGTGCTGGAACCTCAACGGCATGAGGACGAGGTTAACATGGACCCAAACCAACCTTCCTTTTATTACGTTCCTTATCATGATTTCCTCATATATGTCCTTAACGGGGTACGTTAATTTAGGGTGCCGGTAGGGTTTAGGGCAGCTTTGTTGCTACTAACCCTGTAAAAACCAACTAACTTCACCTCGCCGGCTTGGGTTGGGTTCGGGTTAAGGGTGTAGGGTGCGCTGGCTTAGGATTTGAGTTTAGGGGTTCAGGTTATAGGTGCTATAAGTATTGGTTCAGAGTTTAAGGGTTCGGAAGTTGAGCGTTTAGGGCCAGTTTACGGGTTCATGTGCTATGACTGCAAGTTAAGGCAAGGATCTAGGTCAGTGTTCAAAACACCCTAAGGCGGGAAGGCGAAACTCCTGCTCCCCAACGGGACTCAAGGCGGTCGAGCTTCCTCCCAGCTGGCCACGGAGATCCAGGAACCTCCGCTAAGCGTGCGGTTTCTTAAGGGGTCCCGTTTCAATGGGTGGTACCACGACGGCTCTATGTTCCGGGCCCCCATCATTTTCTGACACCGGTATGTCCGTCCCTTGGATCCCATGTTGTTGCGGCTCCTGCCAGCCCTGCTAAACCCGAAATCCTCGCATTGACCAAGATCCTAGCTCCTCCACCCCAAATCCCAAATCCCCTTAGATTGAAAGGTCAAAAGCCAGGAATCGGCGAAACCGATGCTGCTTGTAAAAAGCTTGCTTAAAACGAGCACCAGAAACAACAACGGAAAGAAACGTGAGCCTGAACCGCCAAAAGCGCGCACGATAACCTACACGGCGCGAACAGCTTCTACACAAAAAGTTGGAAATCCCTATTTTAAGGTGGTCGGAATAAATTTCAGAGTATGTGTGTATTGGCATTTTGCGCAAAACCCTATTCAATCTAGTATGGCCCCTAACATCCGTATCACGGAGCCCTTGTAGAACCCTTAAAGGAACCCAAGTTCCAGTTATTACCCCGATATTGCAGCCTAGTAGCCCTCATCATAGAATCCCTAAACCCTAAACCGTTGTCATAGAACCAGTATAGAGCACTGAAAGACTATTCAAACTATCACGGCCCTAGCATCAAGCAACCCTGCTCTAATCATTCAGGCCCTTACAATATATATACATATATATATATATAAACCCTAAACCATAAACCCTAAGCCCCTAAATCCCTAAATTCCTAAACCCTAAACCCCGAAACCCTAAACTAAACCCGAAACTCCAAGCCCCTAAATCTCTAATTCCTAAACCCTAAACCCTATAGACCCCTTGCAGAACCATTAGGTATGAATCCCTTTAAAAGCCGGGTAGCTCCAGATCTTCGAGGTCACCAAGCTGCCTCGGGAGATGGCCCTCTAGCCTCTCCGACTGCAAACCTCGGCACAAGGTTAACATAGCCCTAAGGGTCCTAGCAAGGCTCTGCAAGTATAAGCCACCAGGGTTTGGGGTGCCCTAACTGATGCCCTAAGGGTCCAAAGGACCCAATAATTAGGCACTCGGGTTTAGGATAGTAGTTATGTAGCTCAATATTTAGGAGAGTATATGATTGTTTAGGTACTTGGACCCTTAGGGTAGGGGCCTCAAGAATTAAATAGAGTAGGGTTCCTTTAAAGGTTTCTTTTACAGGGGTCTATAAGGGTTCTGGAATATAGGGGGCCTTGATCATTAGAATAGGGTTTTGGCAGCCCATTATACTATAATTACGTATAATAAGGAACCCCCAAAATAGTATAGGTATTTATTACGATTATTAAGGCCCCTAAAGTATGCTTGTCCTGTTTTGGGTGGCTGGCGTTTGGGGTTTAGGGTGTTAGGGCTTCGGGCTTCGAGGGCTCTAGGCTTAGAGCATTTGGAGCTGTTCAGATGTTGAAGGGAAACGTATGTGCTCAGATGTTCTAGGAAACGTATGTGCGAGCAACTCTCGGTCAGGTATGGCACGATTTATTCTAACCCCTGCTCCTGGTGTGTGGGGCTCAGGGTTTACCACGTCCTTTGCAGTGGACTCGGAGTTTGGGTTTAATTATTCTGAGCAAAGGGAGGTACTTGGACGCGTTTGGAGGGAGGGGGGTCTCTGCAATGCAGCTCCAACAGACGCCGACAGAGTGACTAATATAAAGTGGATCAGCTGAGTTCAGAAACGTTTTAGGATAAGAATGTCCAAGATATGATAAACAACATCTTTTCCTAAACAACAAATCCTAAACCTCGCTAATCAAAGACGCAAACCTTAGGACTCATGCAGTACTCAGGAGTTCCATCGCCTGCGAAGTGCGCTGCTAGTCCTTAAACCCCCAAATACTCCTCATGGTGCCCATCACCAAGCAGTATAATCCTTCCAGGTTACCACGTAGCCTCAACCCTAAACCTTATACCAGACTTTTGGATGATGTCCTGGGTTACATATACATATGGCTGCGATTTTGTAACACCACACACAAACCCATAGTAATAGGCTCCATAGTAGCTCGGTTTGGGGATTACGTTATAGGATTCTAAATATGAACCCCCAAAAGGAACTACTATGGAGCCTCTAGGAACCTGTAAAGATCTTCTTGAAAAAGCAAACACCCACAGGGTCAACACAGCTCTTTTCGTTCAAAGAGAACGGCTTCAGGATTTATGGGACCCAGATTGGGCTCGACAAGGTTCAGATTCAGGGTGTCTGGGTTTGGTTTTGAAAGATTTAAGAATTAAGTTTAGGGTGCACGGTTCAGGGTTCAACAGGGGATAGGCTTAGCAGCTGGCAACTTCTGTGCAAGACCGCGACTTTACTATAGACTTGATCGTACCCTTCAACTCATCCACCGGGTTGCCATCAAAGGGTAAGGTTTTGCCTCTAGTCTCCATTGTAGTTCCTGTTGTGGATAACCAATTCTATACTATACCATAGGATCCTGAGCGTAAAATTGGTTAAACTCCAAAAGGACCTACATCGGAGACTGGAGGTAGGGTTGAAAGTGTAGGTTTGAACGTTGAGGTTTTGGGGATGTAGGGAAAAAGAGTTCCAAAGCTCCGCCAACCCGATGCGGTGGGAGACTGACGTGTGATTACCCAGAGACCGCGAAATCTATTTATTTATGAATCAGAGCATTTGGGCGGTGTGGTTAGGCTCTGCTTGACAGTCTGGTGCTTAGTAGGGAATGGGGGAACGGATCCCTATGATAGTCCCTTACGGTCCCCTATAGTAGTCCCAATAACCCATTCCGCCATTCCCTACTAAGAACCAGACAGTTGAAAAGTGGTGCTGGGAATCCCTATACCCTAAGGATTGAGGCTATTGGGTTTCCAACATTTGGTTTTCTACTGTAGGCTCTGCGAAGTGGCTGATGCCAACTACGCGGTGAACGACTCGAGTTCCATTCCTCGTCGTGAGGCAGGCCACCTGAGATACTCTTGGGTGCAATGTTCGTTCCCTCTAAGACTGTAAGGGTTTAGGGTTTAGCGGAGTTTTGGGTTTAGGGTGTACTGTGCCAATAAAAGGGATTTTCATTCACGGCCTGGCAAATGCAAAGGCAAAGCCACCGCCAGAAAGACAAGCAAAGGATGTTGTGCCTGGGTTGAGGGCTCTGAACATCGGTTTAATCCTGAACACAATATGCCAACCTAATCCAAAACGTGAAAGACCATGCACCGACTAAAAGGAACGGTGGCATACAGTCCAAAAGGATCTCATGAGGCCATGAAGCCTAGTCAGCACACTGCCAAATATCCAATCCTCCCATAAGTACAAGACCATTGAACTTCAACCTGTTCTTTTTCATCACTGCCGCTATCATTATGAACGTGCTCTTTAGCCGTTGCCTTCAAGTCACCATCATCATCGCCACGACCATCAACAACATCTTACCCTAAGGGTCCAAGTACCTGATTATCATATACTCTCCAAAATAGTAAACTACATAACTACTATCCTAAACCCAAGTACCTAATTATTGGGTCCTTTGGACCCTTGGGGTTAGAAGCGGGAGATCTTGACCAGTCCAAGAACCTCGAGCCCGACTTGAATTTGGGGCGACCGGCTCGCACAGACGGTGGAAGTCACCACCCCGTAAACTCAAGTCAGGCCTACAACTAACTGCTACATGGCCGGGATTCTGGTTTCGTTAACCCTTAGCCCTCATCTCACGTGCGCTATTCATTGAATGCCTAAATTGTAACACCACGTATGACAGTAGAACCAAATTGTAGAAGTTGTATTCTGAGCCATCGTGTAGAATCCTTTTTGTAGCCCCGATAACTATTCTTCAGACCTCTGCTACACGACCCCAAACCCCAGCTCTAATCCCTAAACCATAAGCCCTAGACTCCGAAACCCTGGATTTAACACCAAGCTGAGAGACCCCTTCCCAGAAACACGCGCACTTTGGCTGCTCGCCTGGGTGGAGCAAAAGCTGAGGGCAAGGGCAAGGTCCGGAAAGTTGCGACTCACGAAGGGTGTAGGCGGTATAGGGTTAGGGTTTCAACGTGCGGTTTAGTTGAGGGCCTTTTTGAGGCTGCACAAGGCGTCATCAACAAGGGTTTGGGGTTTGGTTCAGGGCTGATGGTGTACAAGATTCAGAGTTCAGAACCAATCCTAAATCCTAAGACCCTAAGCCCTGTGAATCCAAACCACAAACCTAAATCCCCGGCCGGCAGCGAAGCTTTCAACAAAATGTTGGGGTTGATGGCATGAAGAGACTTCGTGGGGCGATGTTTTGAGGGGCTTCAGTATTGCACACTGTAATGTTCCCATCCCAGCCCATGAGGACGGGCCTGTGCTCACTCTTGCGTCGCTGTGCTCATGATTGTTTCGTAACGTTCAGCTCAAACGACGCTGAGGGTTTCGGCTAATTACATTACATAACGAGACCAAAAAATGTAGAACACAACGCAGAAGCAGCAGCAGGAGTAGAGGTGGTAGCAGCAGCCGTAGCAGTAGCAATAGCAATAGCAGTAGTGGTAGTGGTTGTGGTAGTGCTAGTAGTAGTAGTAGTAGTAGTAGTAGTAGTAGTACTAGTACCAGTACTAGTAGGCAGCTACAGTAGCAGTAGCAGTAGCATTAGCAATAGCAGTAGCGGTAGGAGTAGGAGTAGAAGTAGAAGTAGGAGTAGGAGTTGGAGTAGGAGTGGTAGTAGCAGTAGCAGTAGCAGTAGCAGTAGCAGTAGTGGTAGTGATAGTGGTAGTGGTAAGGGTGGGGTAGTGGTAGTGGTAGTCATAGTCTTAATCATGATGCCAATGGTAGTAGTCTTAGTCGTAGTAGCTGTAGCACAAGCAGTCGCAGTACCAGTAGGAGCAGTAGTAGTAGTAGTAGCAGTAGTCGTAGTAGTAGTAGTAGTAGTAGTAGTAGTAGTAGTAATAGTGGTAGTAGTAGCAGTAGCAGTAGCAGTAGCAGTAGTACTTGTTACTAGTAGATAGGAGGAGGAGGAGGGAGCAACAGGAGGTGAAGAGAGGAGGATACTGTGACTACCAAATAAAACGGGCAAACACGGCGGGAAGCCCAGCACAAGAGTTGCAAAACAAAACGAATTCACACAACGGGCTCGGTTACACGGTTTAAAAACATGATGTTGTCGGGGTATTACTCGTGTCAGTGCCAATATGCTTGTTGCTAAGCAGCACAGTCAGTTCATTCCAGGAAACTCCTGTATGTCTCGTACTGCCCGTCCAAGAGGGCCTTGAATATGTCATCCTTGCAGTGCGCATGTGCAGGAGGCTGCGCCAGACAAAACCGTTCAAGGCTTGCTGTAGACCGCTGATTTGAAACGCCAGGAATATATCAAGGACTTCGCGTTTCTTGCCCATTTATTGCTCTTCGGGCATTCGGTCTGTCCGAAACCAAAACCCGTCACTCGGATGCATTTTTATTGGAACACCTGACGATTGCAACAACGTTTGGGGAAATATTCTCCAATTGCTAGGGCCAAAGATGGAACAATCTTGCCTGTAGAATCGGTCAGCGGATGTTTTCGGTGCTACTATGCGAACTTCGTACGAAGGTAACAAGCCGCTGACCTGATGCAAGTTCTGCAACCGATCCGGTAGTTTGGGCAGCGCGAACTGTTCAGGACAACTCGCCACGGAAACACGAACCCGAAACGTCGATCAACTCACATCCGTGGCTGTTTTACCGCACATGGCACGAAGCCAAATGGGACATAAACTGCCAACCGCACGTCGGCTCTGCTGACAATGGAACGAACTGCCCAAGCATGTGGAGTATAGCGACTGGAGCACACAATCCGTTTTCCTTCAAAGTACGATGATTCTTTAATTTTGGCCTCTGATGTGGCTCCCGTGGCAGTGTTGGGAAGAATACGAAGTTCTTGCCATGCGCAGCTGAGATTGTCGCATATCCGTGGAGTGGAGGTCGTTGCTACCTCGCAAGTATAGTTACCTAGTAACGAGGTGCCGGACAAGTTGCTGATGCACGGGAAAAGGCAACACTGCGGTATGAGTTGGGGCAGCACCCCACATATCACCGCAAGCAATGTAGCTCTCAAGACCACCCTAGCTCAGCCAATCAACCAACGCCCCAATCAACCAAGGCCTCAAACACCCCAGCTCCCGTGGTGGCTGCGACGTTGTGATGTCCAGTGCTAGCTTCAAGAAAACTTAACGACACCAGGGGCAAAGGCAACAATGCGTACCGACATCCCAGCCAGAGATATACTACAGCCACACAGGCATGAATGTCTGCCACAGCAACCTTAAGGAAAAGCCCCAAACACCGCCTTGAAACATAACTTGCAACACGCAGTTTCTATTCCTCTTCAATTAGTGCGTACCTGGAGCCCCTCATGCAGAATCGAGCTACTCCTCAACTGGACATGCCTAGGGCTTGGAGATTCGACACCTGAGTCTCCAGGATTTCAGGTTTGGCGTCCTTAATCTTCGCACTCAAGCTGACTAAGTTGCTAAGCCTTGCTCAAGCCTTGACCTATTGATGCAACAAGAAACTACGTAACTACGTATTGCATACTCTGTTATAACTATGTGAACTTTGCTATAGCAGTAATAGTAAAGTGCAGTAGTCGTCATCCGTCGTCGTCGTAGAGCAACGGCAGTAGCACTAGCAGCAGTAGTAGTAGTAGTAGTAGGTGCAGCAGCAGCAGTAGTAGGAGGAGCAGCAGTAGGAGCAGTAGCGGTGGCAGCAGTATCAGTACCACCTGCCGCCTGTAGCAGAAATAGCAAAAACAAGTACGCCTTGACTCGACTGCCGGAAAAGCCTGTTCTTGAACATAGTTAGAGCGCCCTCAGAGAGCCCAATATACCCCAATTAAGGAATATGGCTTAAATTATAAAGTGCACCACATTATGATTTAAGCCATATTCCTTAATTAAGGGGTATTGGGGCCTCTGGGCCCTCAACCCAGAATCCTGTAACCTCCAGGAGACCCCAGACCTAAAGCACTTTCGGTTTTAGTCTTCCAGACCTCATACCCCCAAATTGCGCAACCCCAGCCTGAAACTATAATCCCTTAAGCCCTGAACCATGGATTTTCAGCCAAGGATACCAAATTCTCTGGACGATCTTGACTGCCGGAACCCTGAACCCTAAATCGTAAACTCACCAACACCTTACGCAAGGCGCACCGTGTCATACAAAAATGGTCTAAACACCTAGAAATAAAATGCATTCGAGAGCACCAAAAACCGCTGTAAAACATCAAACCTTCAAGCTCTACTGAAGATCATATTGAGATCCTACAAAAACCCTGAACCCCTATAAAGCCTTCTATAACCTAGTTCGACTATGAAGGCACCTCTAAACTCTGAGCCCTAAAACCTGAACCCCTAAACCCTACACCCCTACAGCGCTGCAAGTAGCGAACACACGACAAATAACTTTTAAACTACTAGATCTCAAATTTCAACATTCCCCAATACTCAACTGCTCAGGCTCTAGATTAAACCAAGAGTTCAATTCGGGTACTATACTGAGCAATAAAATGAATAAGAATAGGGTTCTATATTGATTGAGCAGTAAAGGAAATGGAGAACTCTTCCAAATCGGTACCTAACGAGGCCATGGATCAAGCCGAGAGCGCATCCCTTCGTCGATGCACTCTGCCTCGGTCTTCGACGACTTGAACCTCGGAGGTGCGAAGGTTTACGGTTTTGGGGGTTAGGCTTATATGGGAGTTTCCGAAAATTATGGTACCTCATTTGGGGGTCCTTATAATAAGGATCCTACTATTTAGGGTAGTACATTAGGGACCCCTAATTTTCGGAAACTCCCATATTGGGCTTAGGGGTTTAGGGTTCAGGGTTATCTATGGGGCCTGTACGGGCCGTATTCATACTCTGCAAGGGTGATGTGGGGTCTGTTAGGATGTTAAAATCGGCTGATTTATGGGTTATGGCTGATGGGGGTATAAGGGGATATACAATACGTCTGATGAGTGTATGTCGGTTTCACCGGGATTGATGCAGGCTTTAGCACGATTTAGGCCTGAAAGATCTAGGCTGTTGACTTGAAGGTTTTGGTGTGGCTTGAGGGCTCCGGCTATCTATAACCCACTTAACCTAAAACACTTGACATATCGATATGTACATATAAAAGTCTAATGTATCTCGAATATATTGAACAGCCTTTCTCCGAGGAGGTTGACATCAGAAGAGCTGCAGCAAGTTTCTGCAGTTGGCGATGTTGGTATACACATGTATACACAGAACGTCCTACCCATGGTGCTGAGTAACACCCCGAACCCCAAGCATCCCAAGGTTTGATCCCTTCCTGGAAAGCCCGAACCCTCTTGCTTAGAGCTCCTATTCCCTGTAACTATGCTTGATAAATGTTTGATTGTTGTTTGATGCAACTCTAATTTGTTAATTAGAGGCTGAGCTTCTACAAGGAAAACAGCCAGAAACAAAAGTATGTGTGTGTATATGTGTATATATACATATACAAGCCAAGGAAGCCAAGAAGCAAAGAAACCATTAAAGGACAAGAAGTCAGGATGCAACGAAGCCAGGCAAGCGTAAAAGCTCACAAGTCAAGAGTCAAGAGCCCGAAGCTAGCAAGGCAAGAAGCCAAATGCCAGGAGACCGTAAATGCCGAAAGCCCAACTACCCAAACCAAAAAAGAGCATGCCCAGAAAATAAATTACATTAACAGAATAATTCCACCTCCATATACAAATAGTGCCTACTTTCGGGTCTACAGTCTTCAATGTGCACCTGATTTGGGCTATTTGGAGTCTTCCCTAAACCCTAAACCCGAATCCCTAAACCCTAATCCCTAAACCCTATACGGTAGGGCCCAAACCCGAAACCCTACACCCTTATGAAGAGACCGGATCTCGTGGATGTCAGCCAGTCATGGGGAGTTGCCAGCCCGAGCCCCCAACACCAAAGCCTCAACCCTAAAGGTTAGGGCTTAGGTTTAGGGTTTAGGGTTCAGGGCTTAGGGATTAGGGTCTAGGGTTACATAGGGTTTAGGGTTGAGGGTTCAGGTTGAGGTTTAGGTTTCAAGGTGTAATCCCAAACCCCTCACACAGAATAGCAAACGACTTGGAGCTTGGGCTGCTCTGAGCCTTTCGGCACAACTGCAGCTTTGTAATAGTACAAGCCTTACTGCAACATATATATCAATACTAGTGTTGATGATGTAAATCCTGCATTACCTTAAGGGCCCTAGACTACGGGAATTATGGTATATTCCTTATTGTGGGCAATGCAGGATTTATATCATCAACCGTACAAAGCTTACATGACACCTGGAGCTCCGAACCTCTGGAGCTCATCTTAAACCCGAAGCCCAAGCTCTCCAGCCTAGAACCGCAATCTGAAACATGACACTGACGCCCAAAACCAAAAACCCTAAACCTAAAAGACGTCCTTAAGCCCTGAACCCCAAATAAGTCCCTAAACACCAAAATAATTCCCCAAACCCTAGATAATTCCCTAGACCACAGGTAAATCCCTAAACCCTGAACCCTATATATATAATATATAATATAATATATATAATATAATATAATATAATATATATATATACATATATATATATATATATACATACATACATACATACATATATATATATATGTATAAACCCTAAACTCTGAACCTGCAGCCTGGCCGCAAGATGCAGGGGTCCCGTCTTGCCGGCGTGCAGCCGTGCAATTGAGCCCGCAAGATCGGATTGTCTGGGCCGAAGGGCGGTTTCCTTAAAGAGATTTAGAGTGATTCCTTTAAAGGGACCCAGAAGTAAGGGTCCTATGTTTAGGGGTTTAGGGTTTAGGGGTTTGGGGATTTAGGGGTTTTGTGTAGTTGTTTAGGGTTTAGGGTTTAGGATTTAGGGTTCAGGGGATTAAGAAACTGCCCGAGAGATCTTCAGTAGTTGTAGGTAGGTACAGCAACAGTTCCCTTACTGCTAAACCCATTTGCTAATCTAACCATTTTCCCTCTAGGGCATACCGTGACCAAGTAGTGGTGTCCGTACAGGGTCAATTGTTCCGTGTTGGATAGTGAGACTCTAGGTACACTCCTGTCCACAATCTGTTTTAGTCGGTTCGTAAGGAAGAGCTGATACAATACCAATCGAGATCATACAAACACGTAGCTCAAGGTAGGGGTCATGAGCAGACTAAACTGAAACGAAGTCGGGGTCCCTACGTAGCTGGCCAGCACGGCCATGACCTGTGCCGGCAGCGCAGCAGAGCCCAGGGTAGCCAGAACACGACGCAGCCGCGACCAATCCGAGTCGCAACCCCAGGTACTTGGATGTTCATGGGTAGTTATAAGTGTAGTTATAAGTCCCCTAATATGGGTTATAATTATAGCCCTACTTATAACTACCCATGAACCTCCGAGTAGGAGTCGTGGTCTGCATCTGGCTCTCACGATAAGCAAGGTCCTGGCTGGCCGTGGCGAAGCACCACCGCAACCGCAAGATATCCTCCTCGCGGCCATCCAAGCCGCACATGGGAACAGGGGCAGCCTCTGGATTCTGCGAAGGGGCTGGCCCGGACATGGTGGCCAGCTGCGACTTTATCTCCCTGTCCGGCAAACAGTCGTTCCTTCTTTCTTTTTTCTTTCGCTGAGTAATTATTTACTTGGGTTATTTGATTCTACATTTCGTTCGTTGTTTCTTTTGTGTGTTGTGCGGTTGATTTTCCTCTCTTTCCTTCTTTGCTGCTTTCTGTGTTTCTTTTTGTCTTTATGTAGTTATTTCTGTAGTTATTTAGTCTTTCTGTCTGTCTCTCTTTGTTTCCATAATTCTTATTCATGTCCCGTGTTTTCGTTTCCCACCCGAACTGCATCTTTCTATAGTAACTGAGAAGCGGCCCCTTATAGGCGAATATAAAAGGTCCATCAAAACAGGCCTCTGTCAAGTTGCAAGGGGGGTTCTTAAACTGCAGGCATACGTCATTAAGGTGTCCTTGCATTACGGATCCTCCTTTCTCGGTTCCATGACGAATCTCTGGGTCCTATTTCTGAGACTCGCATGTTTAGGGTTTACGGGGTTTAGGGTTTAGGGTTTGGTAACTATTTGTGGGACAGGGAGCGTTTAAAGGATTTGGCCCGAAGCATCAGACTACGCCATGGGGTTCGATGTTGCCGGATTGCTGTGCCTGGAGTTGACTTGGGGAGATACGTAGGCTCAAGATTTAATCCCCAATCCAGTGCCACTCAACTCTCAAAAACCATAAACCCCAGACTCCAAATCAGGCTGGAACCCTAAAGCCTAAACCCTAGACCCTAAACCCTACCTCGTTGGGGCCTCAGGCTCTTGTCAGGTCCAGCGCCAAAAACTTGCAGCCAAACAGCTTCGGCTTAAAGGCTGGTGTAGGGCTTAGGGCCTCTGGGGTTTAGGCTCATGGCCTCATAGGCTTGGGTTTTGTAGGGTCGACAAGACGTAGAGCGGAAGCCCGATGCAGTTTAAGGCATTTTTGGGACTTAGCCCGCCTAAAACCAACTGGGTTTGCGACTCTTGCGGGATGCAGCCACTAAGCCCGAACCCCAAACCCTACATGCTAAATCCCAAACTCTGATTGGAGGCGCAGGACACTTGGCAAGTAGGCTATACATATTAAGGCTGTATATCCCAAAGATCCGAGGCCCCGAGTCGTGCTTCCTCAATTATCACTAAGACTGTTCCTTAGAGTTGCTGACAACCTGCCTGCTTAGTCCCGGATCCCTCTCCCCGAAACCGGGGTCCTAAACCCTAAAGCCTAAACCGCACTCCGAGTCGCATCCCACGTGCCACTGCGCAAGCGACTGCAGGGCCGTGAAAGACAGCGGGAACTCCTGGTATGTCTAACATAGGGGCCTTAATAATTAGAACAAGGTTCCTTCAAAGAGGGGGTTCCTTCTAAAGGGGTCTATGAGGAATCTATAGTAAAGTGGTATGGGATAAGGGCCTTAATAGTTAGAAGAAGGTTCCTTTAAACGGGTCTATAAGGGCTACTATAAGGTCTGTTATAAGGATTTAAGTAAGGGGCCTTGATAATCTCGAGAAAGGTTTTGGGTATATTGAAATACAGTAAGGAACCCTGAGGAATGACACTACAACAGGCTAAGCCAGAAAAGCCCCAAGACTCAGCATCTTCATCTGTCATCTCGATGTAAAGCCTATGTAGGGGTGGGTTTTGGATTCTACACTAAGATGGCTTGATGCCATTAGCAACTTCAACTTAGAGAAACCCGCTCCACCAAAACAGGGGGTCATGAGTCCTTGATCTTGTTGCTTCTTACGTCCAGCCTCGGCATCGCAGTCACCATGAATGAAACTCAACACTTCGCGCCTAAAACGCAGGGTCTCTTGATACAAGCCCGCCCAAAGGGGTTCGAAGTACCTTTATAGTACAATGTAGGATTTCGATGTTAGGAATTACTAGTATGATTTGGGGCAGGCGTTCCCCATAATAGTGCCTAGGACCCCTTGGGAGAAGACAAAGCCGTTGTGCAGCCGTGGACTTTTGGTGCACTGCTTGATGTGCGGGGCCTACACAACTAGAACGGGCTGCTATACTACCCAGAGGGTCCATATACACTACCTATGGAATTAGGCCCCCAAATAACCATCCCTATTGTGGTTTTGGGGACCTAATTCCATAATGGTAGTGTATGTGGGACCCTCTGGGCTAGCTATACGGTATAATTTCAGTCCGTAGTGCTATTTAATGTACTAGAACATACTATAATGTGCCATGATACCTACACTACAACAACAATGTCATCCGGGAGGCTTGGCAAAATGCGAGTATGAACTATTCCATATTGGTAGAAGGGCCATTTAGGGTTTAGGGTTTAGGGATCCCTGGGGGTAAGCTACACCCCAACCCCTTAAGTCCCGATCGCAATGCACGTAGGTCAGCCACAGTACCTTAACAGATGCAAGAAGGACCCTTACTTGAAGGATCATGGGACTTAGTAACTAGGGTTATAAAAAGATGCTTATTATGTCATGAAAAATAATTAGTTATGATATGATTATTTATAACCCCAGTTCAGGGGCTTCTAACCTTACTTACTAAGTTACAATGTGCCATGATCATCCAAGTACTCACGTGCGACCCTCAACATGGCCGGACTAGTGATTCGACTGCTTGGCCTGCAGGACCCAGTGTCCGAGACCTTCCCCTCAGGGTCCAAAGGACCCAATAATTAGGTACTCGGGTTTAGGATAGTAGTTATGTAGCTCAATATTTAGGAGAGTATATGATTATTAGGTACTTGGACCCTTAGGGTTCCAATAGAACACAGGGCCCGTAATGTAGAACAGGGCTTTGGAACCCAGAGGGCCCATATACACTACCATTATGGAATCAGGTTCCCAAAACCAACATAGGGATGGTCGTTTGGGACCTAATTCCATAATGGTAGTGTATATGGTCCCTCTGGGGAATCTACTGCAATTGGTACGTGTAGAAATGTGTAGAACAAAATGGGGACCACAACTGGGTACCATTGCTAACTATATACGGACCCCACATATTACCAGTTCATATAGGGGCCTCGACAATAACAATGACTAACTTTGGGACACTTTACTGTGATTCTACATTCTACATTAAACAATACATGGCACACAACCCTACTCTAAAACAAGATCGACTCTCAACTCGAACAATTTCTTGGCTAACTGGGGTAGCTTGGCTGCCCCTTGCAGACCCCAAAGGCCACCATAGCGCCAAAAACAGTTTGAAGAGGTTCTTGGGGCCCATAATCCGGACTACAAGAGGATCCAAATGATTAGCATGTGTTCTGACCCCGTCAGTACATAAACCTGCAGCATCTGCAGTACCTAGCGCCTGAACTACGTCTGGCTATGTGGTTCCACACAACTGTTACAACCAGGTTCTATGGGGATTTGCAATGTTACAAGGATAAAACACAATGTAGGGATCGTCGACATTGAGCAATCTTTTCCAGTCAAGTGCAGTAAAAGCCCTCGTGCACGAGACAGCTTGGGGAAGGGCTCATACAGCTCTGTCAGGGCTGCCAATGAGGGTGGGAGCTCCTTGTGCCAGTGGAAGTTGAGGATTTCGGGATTTCTGGCTTTTGGGGTTGGGCCAAACCCGTCCTACTCTAAACCCTAAACCCTAAACAATACATATATATATAAACATGTCCTTTTAGAATTTCGATTCATTTGGGGGCAATGGCCCGCAAGGGATGACCCCAGAGCAGGGGATTGGGTTTCCTTTGATCGCGCTGCCATGGAGTGTGTTGTTTTGGAGGCAGTTGAGAGTCCCTAAGCTTGCTTCAAATGACCCTATAAATGGGCTTGAGGGGTTGGGAATTATAGGGTTTAGGATAGGGTTTTGTAACGGACCGTATAAGGCCTAAACAAGTCTCAACCCAGAGAGGCTTACGAAGGCCTCTGTACTCCTTGGCACAGAAGCATTTGGGGAAGGTCCTTAACCAGAAAGTCCATGTGCTTAGACCCTAAACCCGAAAACAAGCCGCTACATAGACCCTCCAAACACTCAGAGCAGTTAAAAATCGAAAACGCCTATAGATAAGCCTTATGCCCTAAGCCCTCGAAGTGCGGAACCCTACAAACATTAACAGCTTATGACCTCTTATTAAGTCTTAAGAGCTATGGTTTAACTCGCGACAGTAGTATATAGGGGCATGCAGGCAAGCCCGAAACCCTATTTCCTAAATTCTTAAGCCCTAACCCAGAGAGCCCAATACCCCTTAATTAAGGAATATTAGCTTAAATCATAATAAGGAGCCCTTTTTAATTTTAGCCATATTCCTTAATTAAGGGATATTGGGCTCTCTGAGAAAAACCTCAAATCCTGAAGCACCAGAGCAATCTCGAAGCCTCGAGCCCCCTCGCCCACTCGCCCACATACCCCCGCAAACGCAGACACGCAAAAGCCTCCAGCTGGTTTTGATCCAATCTCAAGATCTTGAGCTTCCTCCAAAATTCGCAGTCTGCATTTAAAGCATTGGTAAGATATGGATCTAGGGTTCAGGGTTTAGCGTTCACGGTATTGCGTGGGATTACGGGTTTCAGGGCCTAGTGCAGGGTCAAGGGAAAGTTGTTTTAAGATCATAAACGTAGTATTTAACGATACAGAGATATAGAGCGTAGGAGTTAGAGTTATGATGCTGAATGCTACCACGGTTACAGATATCTTGATACACTGTCTCTATTCTCATCAGCAGTGATGCTGAAAGTTACTGCTGTCACGCTAAACTAGCTGCTGCGCTTTCGTGAATGCGGCGGGCCCCTAAACCCTAAACCCAAGGGCCACCAGAAGTAGCAACTACTGCCCTAGTGCTTAAGATTGAGCTCTGGGGGCATAGACTCTCCGAGTTTAAGAATCAAGCTAAGGGGCCATAACCCGTAGAATAGGGCTTGGGGGGCGGGGGGGTTGTATGTATGTCTGTTTGCATGTGTGTATGCATGTGTATATATATATATATGTATATATGTATATATGTATATGCATATACAGTATACATACACACAACACAGACACACAGACATACAGACAGACATACATACATACATTCATCCATCCAATCCAATCCATCCATCCATCCATCCATCCATGCATCCATGCATCCATGCATCCATGCATCCATGCATCCATGCATCCATGCATCCATGCATCCATGCATCCATGCATGCACACACACATACACACACAGACACAAACACATACACATACACATACACATACACATACGCATACGCACACGCAGACACATACACATGCACATACACGTGCACCTAAACGTACACATACACATCTATACACATATACATACATGTCTGTATACATACATACATACATACATAATACATACATACATACATACATACCTACCTACGTACGTACGTACGTACATAAATACACACACACAAACACGTATACATATACCTATACATATACATACACATACACATTTACATATATATATATATATACTGTGTATGTATGTATATATATATATATAGAGAGAGTATATTGATACAAGGACCATAAGGGGACACTGTGACTAAATATTCAGACCCTTGTTGCCCCTCAGCCCTTAGCCACAAATGCGATCTCCACATTTTGAGTCATACTGAAACCTCCGCAGCTCTGTTTCTGGTTTGAATACCCGATTCCGATAACGAGAAGCTATATCGCAGCAATACCTGCCTTCAACACCCTAGCGAGAGTACCAACTTGGATCACCTAGCGAGCCGTGCTGAAGTTCATGTTGCCCCAAGGCCTGAATCAATAGGATAGGCTTTGAGGTACAGTCTACTATAGCTATCCGGGGACTGAAACGGGACGCTATTCAACGGGACAATATTGCTAACTTTTCAGACGTGGATATTTTTTTCAAAACAGTGGTGCTCATAACCTACTATTGTGCAGCAGCCCTAACCCCGAAGCCTTACATCGCAGCAAACAATAAACCACAAACCCTTAAACCCTTGACCCTGAACTCGGCCCTAAACCCACATCACAAACCCTAAACTTCAAACCCTACACCCTAAAGCCTTAAACCATAAACCCTGAAACCCTAAACCTACTAATATAGGGGGCCTTGCTAGTTGGAATAGGGTTTTGGGGCCCATTATACTATAACTAGAAAGGAACCCCCAAAAATAGTATAGGAAATTATTTCGGCCCCTATATTATACTACCCTTATAGTAATCCTTATCGACTCCTTTGTAGGAGCCCTATATTATTTCGGCCCCTATAGTACACCACAGAGCCCGGGGGTCCTCAACAGTCCCAGGGAAGATGGCAAAGGTTGTGGCAACTGCCTGGCACGCGGCGCATGAGGCTTGGGTTTAGGGTTTAGGGTTTACCTACATTTTAAGGGACTTATATACGGAAATCATAATAAGGAGCCCTAAAAAGGTAGGTTCTTTAGGGCCCAGTAGGGTTTAGGGTTCATGAGGCTTGGGTGCATACAGTGCGTCTTTGTTTAGGGAAAAAAGGTATATGCTCTTGCTTTCTGGGTTTGGTTTAGGTTCAAGGCTTTTGGGTTATCGCCCTACGACTTCTGGGATGGTTTTGGGCATTTTAGGGCTTACGGTTAGCGTCTGAGCATTAGGCGGCGGGTTTTCGATTTGGGGTCGAGGTTTGAAAAGGTTTGGTTGGGGGCTTCGGGGCAAGAATCCAGGGTTTAGATACTGTTGCTATACCTGCTATACCTACAGGGTCCACATATACGACCATTATGGAATTTCGTCACAACAGAATCACCATCCTTATTATGCTGCGGGGCCCTAGTTCCATCATAGTTGGCGTACATATAGACCCTCTTGGACAAGCTTCAAAGGGCATTATAAGGCCCGGTTGCGCTTCTCTTGAACAGAACCCAGCGTCACAAGAGTTCAGAAGTAAGGTTTTATTTAGGGTTTACAGTTCAGGGTTTATGTTTAGGGTTTACATAAGACCACAGTCCGTGGGACGACAACTGCAAAGCGAGTCATGGGCCTTTGCATCACGGGGGTGGGAAGATAGACTGGTACGGCTTTGGGTACATTGCAAGGTACTTACAAATATACTTATGGTTGTACCCACGCCCTACCAATAGTCCATCGTAGCTCCTTTTTGGCTAGTCAGTGTTGTAAAACAGGGTATAGACATCGCTAACCATTTGTAGGTAAACCCTCAACCACTGTTGAGCCAAAGTCTAGCCCTAACCCAAACCCCATCAAGGACCCGAAACCCTAAACCCGTAAACCCTAAACCCATAAACCCTAAACACATAAACGCCAAACCCATAAACCCTAAACCCATAAAGCCGAAACCCCGAAACCCTCTAACCCCTTAACCCCAAACCCCATCAAGGACGCTGCTCGATCCAAGCTCGGGCACTTCGGCTTGAGATCTTCACACCCGTAGCCCATGCCAACACTAAACTTCTGACTTCCTTGGAACCAAAACAGTTATAGGGTTTAGGGCTTTGGGTCTAAATTCTGGAATTCCGTAAGCCACCGAAAACCGCATATACCAGAAATGTCCTAAAACAAACATCTATGCACTCCGGTAAGACAAAAGCAAGGAAACCCATAAACCCCAAGCCACCAATACCGGGGCCTTCGTAATCAGAATAGGGCTTTGGGGTATATTATACCAGCATTATAAGCAGGAAGCCCCTCAAGTGCAGTTATTATGGTAATTATGTAGGCCCCTATGTTAATTCATGGCTTCAGGCTCAAGGGAGGCCGGGACCAGTGGCGGTTTAGCGGTTTGGGGTTTAGGGTTTAGGGACCTCCTGGACCCTATAAAACCTGTATATACAGGGCTCCCTACCAAGATTTCCTTATGTAGGATATTGGGGTCCAGGTAAGGGCTGAAACATGAGAAAGCCGTAAGCCCTCACCCCAGATGCAGCAGTCAAGGGGCGTGTTGGTCAAGTAAAGCTTTCGAAGCCGCGGGAGAAGGCCCAAAGATTCGGGTAGAGGGCTCGTGATCCTGGGTTTTTTTGTGTTTCAACTGCCTTAAAGGGTTGCTTTGAGGTTGAGGATGAAGGATCTGTTGGCGCTTTTTTTTGCGGAGGGCTTGTGTCAGAAGGGCCTGCAGGTCCTTCAGAGGTTGATAAGGCTCGGCATGCAGGGCTTTCCAAGGTTGATAAGAGCAGGCATGCAAACCCTAAACCCTAAACCTAAACTTAATCCCCCTAAACTTCATCCGAGTTAAGCCACTGGGGTTACGAATCTGGAACGGAGAGACTGAGCCTCCCAAGCCATACTTGGAGGATCATGGGACTTAGTAAGTAGGGTTTTAAGTACCTTAATTGGGGCTGTAAGGTTATAATCAGTATTTAGCAGTATAGTTACCTTATTTACAACCCGAGCTAAGTCCCATGATCCCTTACATATCTTCGAGCCATTCCCACTCCTAAGTCAACCTTTCACTCCCGGTTTTGAAGCTTAAGGTGTCAGGCCAAACCTATTCTAACTAGTAAGGCCCCTACATTAGTCATCCCCCAAAGCACCATGCTTGCCCCTAGAACGCCCTCAGCAACAACTCGCGGATCTCGAACCTAGGGGAAACCCACACTTCACACCTTCCCTCCAACAGCACGAATGATAAGCATCGCTCGACGCAGGAATGCTAGAGCAACGAAAGGCAAGAGTGGGCTGAGCGGCGACTTTGAGCTTGGCGCTTGTGTGGCGAGTCTTTTTTCGGAGGCGGCCAGTGAATGGGTTTGAACGAAGTGAAGGAGGTTCTTTGAAGCCACCGTAAAGTTGGCGTCTTAATGCGAGGTACAATATAGTACAACTACGCACTACTTCAGCGAATACTATTTCAAAAAAACCCTGAACCATACGCCCTAAATGCTCGGCCGATATATATATATATATATATATATATATATATTTATACACTCTAAATCCTACACCCTGAGCCCCAAGCCAGAATTCGTAATTTACATAACCAAGCAATAAGCTCGAAAAAACAAACCCTGAGACCCTAAACCATAAAACCAGTCCTGCCCCACCCCCCCGCCCCCCCGCCCCAAATCCCCTATTCAGGGCTTGGGGCTTTTTTGGGCTTTGAGGATCCAGGTCTGAGGGTCTTGTGGGGTTTTGGGGCTTCGGGCTTGCTTTAAGCTTTAAGGTTTAATGCTTCCGGGCATTTGTGGTGAAATCATCCAATCCAACCTCCCTTAACTCAACCCGGAACACTTTTCGAGGTCGTCAACAGCTTAGGCCTTAGGGCTGTAGAGATTATGAGTATGGAGGGTGGGCATCGAAAGGACTCAGCGATAAGAAGCCAAAGCGTCTTCACGTTTGTCAGCCACAACATCTCCAGCTGAGACAGTGCACCAACCTGCTTGGGTGTATGAGATCGAAGTTGCAGCTTCCGATTTCTGATCGGATCAGCTCTGGGTATAGGGCTTTAGGATCTGGATGGTGAGTAACAAAGAACATGCTTGGAGACCCCTATAAATTAAACCATAGCCCCGCAACAAAAACTGCACGGTCAGGCGTTTGTCACGAGTGAACTTGTTAGTGACGCTTTGCTGGGGGGTTCTCTGGTATCTATACTGCTAGGTCTTCAGGGCTTGCTCAAGCTTTGCTATAATATCGAGCCTGAACAGACTCTAACCCTCAAGGTTAGGGTTAAACCCTGAACCCTAGAAACCCTAAACCCTAAGTTTAGGGTTGGGCCAACCCTGAACATCCTCATCCCTGGAAGTTACAAGCCCTGAACCGTGTCTTGGGCTGGGAGAATGAGTGGCCGGAGCGCTTAGTCACGCTTAGTATGCACTAAAGTTCCGAACCCCTACACCCACTACGATGTCTCCGTATCAGCTTCTGCAAAACATTGCAAAACCCTCCTACCGCTTGGATTTCCGCCAAAGCGCCGACCACTTCACTCATCATCTGATGGCTGACAAACATGTCCAATTATTGAGGCCTCTATAGTAGCATCGGCATAGGTCATACCTAGGCGTCCCTGGCGATGAAACCCAGGCAGCGGAGTCCGAGCCGTCACAGGCTCGGCTGACGGTTTCGTTCCTGATGTAAGGTATACTCCGTCATTTTGTGTCAGAAGATGCCCAAAACCTCATTTTGGACAATTTTCCCCGTCCCTCAAACCAGAAACCCCTGCACCCTAAACCCTAAACCATCCTAAAGCCCAAACCTCCTAAACCCTAAACCCTGAACCCTGAACACTGACCCGCCAGCACCGGCCTCTTCAGGCAGGTCCACGGTCATCTGAGATAGCTGCGCAGTACCTTGGCTATCCCAAAGGGCCCAAGTACATGTATAGTAGAATGTAGGGCTTCTATATCAGGAACTCCTCTTATGATCTCGGGAAGTATCCGCCATAACAGTACCTCGGACCCTTTGGCTATAGGTGCTTGGGAGTTGGAGCTGTGCCGGCTTCATGCCTGAGTCTTGTTCGCTCGTTTCGGGGCGTAAGGTTCAGGGCTTCGGAGGGTTTAGAGGCTCAGGATTTCGAGTTTAACCCTAAACCCCGTAAACCCTAAACAAACCCATGATGAGTTTAGGGTGGCCTGGCCTTTGGGACTTCTCGTGGTGAAGACTTGCAGAGTTCGAAAACCTTCCACTCGGTTTTGGGTTTAGGGTGACTTGGCCATGGCTTTAGCTGCGTTCAGGGGTTTTAGCGGTTCTGGAGGGTCTCAAAGCTTTTAAGGATTTGGGGCTGGGGGTTTTGTTTAAGTGGGTTGGTAAGGGCTTTTGAAGGGTCCAGGGGTTTAGGCGTACAGAGTTTCGGTTTTCGATGATTGGTGATGCTGCTCAGAATGATGATGCACTACCTGGAACCCGCATCGCCCGAATAAGGGCCCTTCGTCGGAGCCAGCAGCAGGGCTCTAATATTTATACTGGAAACTGAAATCCCTTTTGCTGTGTTGTACACAAATGCTAAACCTCCACAAAACAGCAACTTTCTTGACGGAATACCACGTTTACTACCGCATCTCGGCAAGCCTGACCCTGCAAGTAGTGGATAAAATCATGAACCTAAACCTGAAACCATCCTAAACCCTGACCCGTAGCCCTTTTCTGACCCCCAGCGCACCTAAACCCTTTAACTGGTAATTTACGAGCCGCAGCAATTCGAATAAGGTTGTGGGGCGATATTGTCGTATGTACTGTTACGTTGTAAGGGTAGGACTGGTTTTTGGGACCCCCAGGGTCAACCCTAAGCCCGAAACCATCTCGGGGCCTTGGAACCCCAACAAAATCAAGCACTCGACGCTGGTAGTGTATGCGGACCGACTTAGATCTCTAAACCCTGGCCTGAACCCAAATCAAACCCTAAAACCTAAACCCTACACCCTAAACCCAAATCAAACCCTAAAACCTCGATATCATACAAGTCCGCACCCCACAACCCTCAGCCTGAAGCGCAAAGCCATGATCAACATGCAGCAGGGGTTCCTTGAATTTCCACTGACTGCAGTCGTGGCAGGGACCAGAAAGCGCGCGGAAACGAGCCTGCATTCAATCGATGGGATGGAGGTCCCTGTGATTTGCTGTTCCGGAAAAGGCACATCCTGTGTCACGTGAAGCATTTGCCCAATGCAGTACATTGATACCCTTGAGCTTGGCCTGAGCACGTTCTAAACACCAGTCATGGAAAGCCATGAATCTGAAGCAGGGTTGCCCGGGGAAGCGTGTTTAGACAGTGTAAACAAACCCATGTCAATGTCTAGGCAAACCAATGTTCAAACGTCTGCCCTGCTTACGAAGCCTATGCTTGAACAAGTATGTTTCAACATACTCCGCGACATGTGTTCAATTTTCACGCTGTTGTAGAGGCAAGGTTGGTCAAAACACAGTTGAATTCCTGCATGTACGCATGTGCTTACACAACATCTGTTTAAACTCCTTCGATGAAAGGGAGAGGCTGTCCTGAGTGCTCCTCGCATCAAGCCTTTGGGGTTCAGGGCTTCAGGCTGAACTTCAGATCGAACTTGGGGGGCGTTTGCAGTCGACGTTGGCATGATTTTGCGGCGGCCCGGCCCCGAGGCCCCCTCACGCCGAGCCTTCGCGTTTCGATTTCCTGGACCTAAACCGTTTAGTCTGCGGAGTAGTCTTCCAGAATAGCTCAGAAACCCAAGCTGCACCCCTCGGAGCTAAGCCCTAAAGCCTGAAACACTTAAACTCTAAATCGAAGGCCGGAAACAAACTAGAAGACTCTCTGCATGACTTCTTGTGTAACTAGAAGATCTATGAAGCAATCTTGTCATCGATTCCAATGTGGTTTGCCCTTACCGAATTGGTGGCTGCATAAGGCTGGGATCGGTTCCACCTGTCAAGATGAACCAGCATGAACATGTGTGCAGTACGCCCGAAACACCGAGGCCCCGGCAAAAACACCAACAGCACCCCGAGAGCAACCCTAATATAGGGGCCTGAATAATTAGAATAGGGTTTTGGTGCATATTATACTATATAACTACAATAAGGAACCCTCCCAAACCCTATTCTAATTATTAAGCTTCCTACATTAAGCCCATGCCATGCCTGTGAAGCCGACCTCTCGAATGGTCAGGCCCTCCAGATGCTTAAGATTGCCTCGGTTACAGTCGGGTCTGAGCAAAATGTGACACAGGATGTCGGTTGCCACGGATATGCGGTTACCAGTTTCTGTCATTACATAGACGGATGTCTCGGTGTTGACGGGTACCCACAGCACGTGCAGCATGCTCGAATTTGCTACAGCTACAGGGCTATTGGGTCAAGAGCCCCCAACTCACACGCTACGTTCGCTGGGTGTGGCGCAACAGATTGGATGAACTGTTGATGGGTGGGTGAATAAAAAAACGGCGAAACTACACAGAAGCACGCGCAAGACAACGGCAGCATGACGAATCACGGTGGCTTCGTCGTCACCGTTACCATCATTATCAGCAACATTGCCATCATCATCATCATCACCATCATCATCATCATCGACAGACCCAGCATCAACAGCATCAGCATCATCATCATCTTCTTCGGCATCAGCATCACCCCAACAATCATCGCCAACACCATCAACACTGGCATCGACATAATATACAGCAAGGAGACACCCTCAGTCAAACCCAGAACCTTTAGGGTTAAAAGCTTTAGTGTTCAGGGTACAGGGCGTTCGATTTTCCTAGCGCTTCTTCGGATGCTTGCTTTTAGCACGGCTTAGGGTTTGAGTCCTAGTCCCAGCAAGTCGTGCTGCGGCGGCACCAGATGCAGCGTACTACGTACGTGTTCGGCTGTAATGCTCCGGGTCGTCAAGGGTCGTCACTGAGAGTTTGTAGGGTTTAGGCTTTGTATTGTGTCGCGGTTGGCAAACATTTGTAGGGACCTGCACTGAAGCTCACAGCAATGTGCCACGACCTCAACTTGTCCACCCCTAGGGTTTAGGGGTTTAGGGTTAAGGGTGTAGCCCAAAAACTCCGATGATATCTTATATCTTGTTTCAGCATTGCACCCAGCAGCCCGCTATGACCGAACCCTTGGTTCTGTGGATGCCCCAACAAGCCCCGAACAAAGCCAGAAAGAAACCAAAAAGGCAGACCACTCATCCCCAAGCCCTATATAAACTCGAGCGAGCCTGCTGAAGAATCCTAAATCCTATGCCATTATGCCATATACTTCTAGAGTCCCAGCGCCCAAATCCTGAACCCTGCGAAGACCCCCCAATAGCCCTTTCATGGAGCCCTTATGGTTCTTAATTGTGGGTATTCAGGGTACATTAGAGGGTAGTTGGGGGGGTTAAGTACAGCCTGCAACCCTAAACCCTAAACCCCCGTACACCCTAAATAAACCCTGAACACCTAAACGCTAAACCCCAGCCCAGAACCCTGAACCCCTAAACCCCTAAACCCTACACCCTAAAGCCCTTGAAAGCCTTGCATCTCCGGGGCTCACGGACTCCGGCAGTTGACCCACCAACTCGCGGCTGTCGACAATTTTCTGCAGCACGGTCATGGGGGTTTATGGTCCTAAACCCTAAACCCTAAACCTTGAACCCTATAAAACCTATAAGCCCTACAAACCCTGAATCCCAAACCCGGAAACCTAAATCCTAAACCCAATTCCGGGGTTCGGGCTTTGCTTTTGTTGAAGGTGGGGGGTGTAGGGTAGTTGGAGAAGCCAAGGTACTGCAGTAGCTGCAGTAGATGGGAAAAAAAACATCTAACGCTGTGGGATCATTTCCTTCGGCACAGCTGCAAAGGTGACCCTACTTGGAGGTTCATGGGTAGTTATAAGTGGGGTTATAAGTAAGGTAACTAGAATTATAACCCATATATTAGGGGACTTATAACTCCACTTATAACTACCTTTGAACCGCCAAGTAGGAGTCTGGGAAGTGCTGTCAATAGGTTTCCGAACTTCGAAGCTTGCCCGCGTTGGCCATGGTGCACACAAGTGGGGGTGTATCCCTAAGGGTCCAAGTACCTAATAATCATATACTCTCTCAAATATTGAGCTACTTAACTACTATCCTAAACCCAAGTACCTAATTATTGGGTCCTTTGGACCCTTAGGGTATCAGTTAGGGCACCCCAAACCCTGGTGGCTTATACTTGCAGAGCCTTGCTAGGACCCTTGAAACAAGCACCGAAAGAAGCTTGAACACAACCTATTCAGGAACCTCGACAGAAACCTGAAACGTCAAATCACTAAACCTGTAAACCCGGAACCTGGACCCTAAACCCCGAACGACAAGACCTCCATTTTAAGGAATAATATATAGAAACCACAACAAGGAACACGAAAACGGTAGGTCGTTTCGGCCACAGGTAAACCCTAAACATTCAACCCTATAAACCCTATAAACTTTAAACCCTAAATCCTAAACCCTATAAACCTTAAACTCTAGTCTATACCTATACTCCTTAAGCAACCGTTTGCGAAGCCTCTGGTGCAGCCTGGGCTCCAATGTATGCAGCATTCGAAGATCCCCCAGGCAGCTAGGCAGCTGACCCTGGCACAAAAGGCCGTGAAAAGAAACCCTCGGAACGGAAAATGAAGAAGTTTAGGGTTTAGGGTGTAAGGTTGAAGGTTTGCTTTTGTTTCTTTTAGGTTTAGGGTTTAGGGGCCATGAACCCTGACCCCAAACCCTACAAACCCCAACACTTATTGGCTTTTGGGTCTCCCCGTTTTGTTGCGGTTCGAGCCTCTGGACTGTCTGCCTCGAGACTCCTCGATCTTCTGCAACCAACGGTTCCTTATTCTAGTTAGTGGTATTTAATACCCCCAAAACCCTATCCTAATTATTAAGGCTTATTAAGGCCCCTATAGTACAGCCCCAGCGGGCCTTCGCGCTGTGGGGTGTAGTGTTTTTTGTGTTGGTTGTGTTTGGGCTTCGGTTTTTTTAGGGATGAAAGGCAAACCAGAATCAGAACGTTTTCGGGTTTACGGTTTGGGGTTTAGGGTTGAAGTTAGGGCATAACTACTCTTGTTCAAGGCACCAGCCCCCAAAAAAGACCACCTGAAACTTAATTTGTGCTGCCTGGCAACAAAAGCAGTATCAGCAGAGAGGCCGAAATTGCCGGTGGGGCCGAGGGTTTTGAAGTTTGGGGCNAGGAACCCTTTTGCAGGTCGCCCCGTGGCCGCTTCGTCACTGCAAGCGCTATCATCATCATTAGCATCATCGTTATCATCATGGTTGTCTTCATCGTAGGTATCATCATCGTTATCATCTTGATCATCATCTTTATCACCGTTGTCATCATCGTTATCATCAACATCATCATCATCATCGAGTCGAAATCATCGTGATCATCATCGTTATCATCATCCCTAGCATCATCGTTGGTATCATCACCGTTATCATTATCGTTATCACCCATCGCTATCAATCGCCATCATCATGGTTGGTATCATCATGGTTGGCATCATCATGGTTGGTATCATGGTGGTATGTATCATCATCATCATCATCATCATCATCATTGCGAGGTGGTTTTTTGGGGGGCTGGGACCTTATTCAAGGAAGGTTAGAAACCGCTTATGATTTCAAGGTTAGGGAGCTTGGGGAGTTTGGGGTTTCAAGGAGTATTGAACCAATCTCTCTGACACCGTCCGGGGCTTAAAGAAAGAGCGATTGCTTCTTGACCCTTTTTTTCATTGCAGCATTACGGTTTGGTGTTTACTGTTTCGGGCACGAGCTCCTAGTTATTTGCTACAAATCACCCACGGAGCTTCTCGCTCCTAGCACCAGCCTTGTTTTATTGTCATGGCTACTTTTCTTTCTGGCACAACGTCCCAGCAACCAAAACCCGAAAGTCCGAACCTTTAAGCCCTAAACCCGAAGCCCGTGAACACATACCTGAACCATCAATCCAAACCCCTAAACCTAAACCTCGCCGAAACCCTGAACACCTTCACTTTGCTCATGTGCAACTCGTGGAGCCACGTCAATCTGCCTTGGGTTTGAGATTTGACTGCTTCGGGTCGGATGTGGGTCTTCTTGGGCTTATAGGGCTTCTAGGGTTGAGGGTCTATAGGGTCGAGAGTTTAGGGTTCTTGGTCGAGGGTCGCGGTTTGAAGCTCGGGCATGACAGTGTGGGGTTTGGTTTGGGGTTTAGGGTAAAACTTGAGCTTCTACGCACTCCTGCGTTCAGTCATGCGTTTACTTACGCGTTCCGTTTGGGACACCCTGCTTCGGCAAGCACCGCACCTTTTGCAGCACCACTCAAAAAAAGGCAGCAGCTTGACATCTAGATCGTGTTGTTCTGGTCTGTGTGTCAGGTTAAAAGTTGCAGCTCTACGCAAGCCCACTGCATTCCGGCTTCGACACACGTCCTGCTTCTTTTTTGCAAGCCGCTCGCCACCCAGTGGATGAACAGAAGCGGAACCCATGTCTAAAACAGAACCGAGGCTGAGTTGGTCATAGGGACCCTTAGGGGGGTAGGGGGGAGGGGGGTAGGGGACTATACTTCCTTAAATAGGCCTTATTAGGTCCTTATTATTGGCATTAAGGCCCCCTACCCCTCCCCCTACCCCCCTAAGGGTCCATGCGAGTCGGAAAGTCCTGTGATCGAACATCATAATCGAAAAAACGGGTGCAAGGCGGCAGGTTGACGTATCTTCAATGCTATATATGAACCGCTCATGACGCTGTTGCACATACAGTGGGGCTTTCGGGTACCTTAAACAAAAACGAGCCTGCTATTTCATGTAATTGTAAGGGGACCCCGAGATGGATGTCTCCACATCGCATTTTATCGCAATTCCGGCCTGGCATCTTCAAAATGTCTGAGGCTTAGGGGCTTAGGCTGTAGGAAGTATTGAAAAGTAATCTGTGAGGCATGGGGTCAAGAAGTACAACTACACTACAGCAATTTGCAAAGCCCTACTTGTCAGCTTCTTCTAGCGCGAGTGGCAAATCGCCTTCGAGAGAATGCCGCCCGCGTTGTAAGTGAAGAGATCCTCGGCATCAGCTGAGGGGTGTCAAATGATTTGAGAATGAAACGGGTTTGTTGAAATCATGGAACTTGTTTCCCTTAGTAAGTGGGTACACCGCTGCACTCACCATGGCCATAATACGGAGTCGTCGTCGCCGGCGTCGTGGTCGACAGGGTCGTGGTGGTGGTCATAGTTGTAGACGCAGACGCACGCAGTCGCCGTCGCAGCAGTAGTAGTAGTAGTAGTTGCAGTAGCAGTAGCAGTAGCAGGAGCAGTAGCAGTAGTAGTTGCAGTAGCAGTAGCAGTAGCAGCAGCAGTAGTGGTAGTGGTAGTAGTAGTAGTAGTAGCAGGAGTAGTAGTAGTAGTAGTAGTAGTAGTAGTAGTAGTAGTACTAGTAGTAGTACAGTAGTAGTAGTAGTAGTAGTAGTAGTAGTAGTAGTGATAGTAGTAGTATTGGTAGTCTGGTAGTGGTAGTGGTAGGAGTAGGAGGAGTCGGGAGCAGGAGTAGCAGTAGGAGTGGCAGAGGCAGTAGCAGGAGCAGGAACAGCAGCAGCAGGGCAGCAGCAGCAGCAGTATCGGTAGCAGTACTAGTGGTACTAATAGCAGCAGCAGTAGTAGTAGTAGCAGCAGTAGTAGTAGTAGTAGCAGCAGCAGCAGTAGCAGTAGCAGTAGAAGTAGTCGTCGTAGTAGTAGTAGTAATAAACATAAGAGCAGTGGAGGAGACGGAGGAGCAGGAGGAGCATTGTGGCCAGCATCTCTGAAACTCTAGCATAATTAAGTCTTAAAACTCGGCTATATTCACGTGATTCGCACGTGTCTGAACAGCAATGAAATGGCAGTGAAGAATCGCGTTGATAACGGTGGTGTGCATGGTGATGGCCAAGCTGTTGTTGCTGCTGATGACGGTGAATGAGAAGTCGATTAGCAAATGCTGTTTGTCCTTATTCTGCATGCGCTTGATGCATGGAAGGACCTACGTCTTTGACAGCGCATAGAAACAATAGAGATAGCAATAACCTCTTACGGAGCAGCCAAATCCGACCAAGCTATAACCACCACTTCGGGAATGCAAGAGCGCATTCACCCGTAATTATCCGCAGCCCGGAACGTTGTTGGTCCCGGGTAGTTACTATCAGATTCAAAATTGCCAATGGGTTTTCTCTAAAGAAGTTAGCGGCACCAATGCAAGTCATCTCCAAATAAGATCGTCCATAAGCACTAGAGTCTTACGAATAGCTCGGACCCTCAAATCATCGCCACGAGCAGAACCTGTGGCTTGTACAGCGGTGAACCAGGACCATAAACCCTGAAGACCAAAATTCCGATCCCAAAACACTGGCCCGCACTCGACCCCATAGCTGCGGCGCCGCTGGAACCCTGTCAGCCACTACACCTTCAACGCCAAACTGTAAGACCGGAACCCTATAAACTATGAAACAACTGGCTCTTCTTGCACAACGCCGGATTGCTGTCTAGAGGCCAGAATCTTTACGCGCCACCGGTCCTCCAAAAGGAACAGTTTCCGGGTTTAGGGCTCATTGCGGTGGGCGCGCGCGCGGGTGTGTGTGTGTGTGTGTGTGCGTGTTGGTTATGTGTGTGTGCGCATGTGTTTGACTGTGTGTGTGTGTTTTGTGGTTTTGTTTTTTGTTGCTTGTTTGTTTTTGTTTATTCTGTGTGTGTGTGTGTTCGGGTTCAACATGTGTTTATACAGGGTTTAGGATTCAGTGCTCAGGGCTTTAGGGCTGCGTTTCCTCAGATTTGCACGGCGCTGGTCTGATGTTGCTAAGGTTGTTGTAAACCTTGGCTTTTGTACTTCAGAGCTTCTATGAAGTTCTTTCGAGTTTAAGGTCTAGGGTTCTGATGACACATGGGTCTTGATAAGCTTGTTGCAAAATCTTTATGGCGTGCTGCAGCTGTAGAGCTGATTCTCGAAGTTGGCGGTTAGGGAACTCTCAAGTGAGGCTGCCTTCAAGTTAAGATACTCAGATTTCTCCTTGCAAGTTTAAACCTTGAAGCAACTTCGCGCAGAAGAGTCCCAGAACATTCTGAGCAGCTTAAAACTCGAAGCGCCGCCCTCCTCACACTCTTCTGATAAAACCCTAAACCCTAAACCCTAATCCCCATTTGAGCACTCTTGAGAAGCCCAGGGTTGAGGGGTTATTTTGGGTAGCCTAAATAATTTAGGTGCCGTATTCTATTAAGGACCCAAAAAGGGACCCTAATTTTGACAACCACCCATATGAAGAATGTAGATTAAGGCTCTGGGTTTCGAATGGAGCTTTAGGGCTTAGGGTCAGGGTTTGCGGTTATACTTAAAGGTGGATCTTTACGAGAACGGCCAGACTGGTCCATGATGGCGATGGTGATGAGGACATGGGCAATGTTCATGTTGCTGCTGGTGGTGCGGAAAGACCTACAAAACCCCGAAGCGCCTGTAACATAGGGGCCTTAATACTTAAGATAGTGACGACTGTGAAATTAGAGTGGGTATGCCGAAAACCTCAAAGATTGAAACCCAAAATCTGGCACACTGAGATCAAAGAAATCATCTGAGCATGTTCAAATTCGCTTCCCAGAAAAGCCCCAGTTACCTCTTCATTGAGGAATCTTCCTTAAACTGTGGATACTAGCAACTGTGAAAAAAACACTATGTTCTTCCTTCCGGAGAAGGCTCGAGGGCCTAAACATTCACATTTTACTGTACGATACAGAGAAGAGGGTAGTCCGCTTTTATTACATTCTATCTTCGTCATACACTGTAACGCACCATATTATACGTACATGAAGCTGCTATATATTAGAACTCTGATACACCCGAATCTGATCCAAGCCTGTACTCGAACACATGTCACTTCCGTCAATTCACCTGGGCTTTGGGCTCAGTTCCGTGTCTGCGAGGTTGCCTGATGTAAAGGCCTTAATTAGAATCGGGTTCCTTTAAAAGGGTCTATAGGGGCTAGTACAAGGGATCTATAACAAGGGTACTTACTATATTATAGGGTGCTCAATAATTGGAATAGGGTTTTGCGGCCCATTAAAATATAAATATTAAAGGAAACACCAAAATAGTATAGGCAGTATAGGTAATTATTTAAGCCCCTATAGTAAACCCTGTCATGAACCCTATATTCCAAATTGACTTAAACCGCGGGCTTCTTTGAGGTTAAGCTTTCGGGTCGCCGGCATCCTGGGGAGGTTTCGGGTTTGGGGGTTTAGGGTTCGTTCAAGGTTGGGGGGTCTTTCGAAGGCGGCGAAGCTAAGGCTGCGTGCAGGCAGACATGCTGGGGCTTTCAGCAAGTGTCTCTTATTCTTTATTGTGCCATAGTATATCTAGTATGGCACAAACAGGTGTATTACACTATGTAGTTCTAGGGTGTTAGGATTTGGGACAGTCCCCTCCATGGCTGCCCAACAAAAGTCACCACCCTGAGTATCGGACAAGGTAGTTCGAGGCCGCGGCGCTGAAAGTGGAGACCATCTTTGGGTTTAGGGTCAGGATGGAGGGCTTAGGGCGGAGGCCTTAGGGGCTAGGAGTTCGGGTCTGGGGGATCTTGGGTTAAGGGCTCGACCTGTAGGGAGTCACCGAGGGCAGGGCAGCGAAATCAGGACTCTCTTGCCGGAAACGTTGTGATCTAGAATGCCAGTTCCTAGTCAAGCCCCGAAATACCAGACGCTTAAATTTTTAAATAACTGCAAAACGGGAAGCCCCGCTGCCAGCACTTTACCCTTGGCTGGCTGGAATCCTATCCTAAGGGTCCATGTACCCAAACAGTATATACTTTGGCCCTTAAGTAGTCCCTATATAGGTGCATTGGGCCCAAAGTACATCCTAAACCCTTATGGTACCCTTATAGAACCCTTACGGCACCATTAAAGGGGCCCTATTTGGGTACATGGACCCTTAGGGCTATACACAACCCTTGAAGTGCTAGACCTCGTGTATTCAGGCACAAAACACGGCTGTAAAAGCTGAAACCCCGAATGCTACACCGGTAAAATCACCTAGTTCAGGACGTCCCTGACCCGAAAGGGTTTAGGGTGAGCATTTCCAACATAGCGGGATTCCTGTAGGATTTAGGGTTCCGAGTTTAGGGTCTAGTGTTTAGGGTTTCGGGCTTGGAGCACATGGAGTTTATGATTTAGCTACACGACGACACCCCGAAAGGGCAAAGGAGGCGTACTCAGCCAGCTACACAAGCCCTAACCAAGAGGCTCCATATATAATGCTATTATGGAATTGGGACCCCATAGAGATGGCCTTTTGGGACCTGATTCCATAATGGTAGTACATATGGACCCTCTGGGTAAGCTCTGATCCGTCTCAGTTGCAGATCTCAGCGTAGCTCTTCTCCGATTTTGCTCCGGGCTGAAAGGCCTTTCCCCAAGGAGCTGCAAAAGCTTTCCAAGACAGTTTAGGGTTCAGGGGTTCATTTAGGGAAGGTTTAGGGTTGAGGGCCATATATATATATACATAAATAAATAAACAAATAAGTAAATAAATATATACATATATACATATATATATATATATACTGCGAATGCTTTTGTTGGCCCAGTTGCTTATTGGTGGTATCTTTGGACCCTCGGGATTATCTCGGGGCCTTGTTCCTTGGAATAGGGCTCTTTCAAGGGGTTCACTTAAAGGATTGCTGTCAAAGAAAAGCTCTACAATGAGGGGTTTAGGGTCGGGGGTAAAGGGCCCTTCATTGCGACGGGGTTTCGGGATAAAAACAGCTCTACTTGCAGGTTCATGGGCAGTTACAAGTGGAGTTATAAGTCTCCTAAAATGGGTGATAATCATAGTTACCCTACTTTTAACCCCACTTATAACTATACCCATGAACCTCCAAGTATTGTCATTTAACAGACCCCTGCATTACCTGCAGCGCGAACGACCGAGTTTGTCCCGGGGTGTAGGATTTAGGGCCTGGGGTGTAGGGTTTAGAGTTTAGGGAGGTAGGAGTGTAGGGTTTGGGCCGCGAAATTCATACTCCGATGCAGCAATGATAAACAACTCCTAGCACGGGATCTCTAACTGCGTAAGCTCTTCTACTAGAAGGGAAACCTTCGAAGCAATCCTCACTAGAAGGATTCTGGAATCCTCGGGTCAATATTTTCAGTGACCCGATTCGGTCTTCGGGCCCCTGTTGCCCCAAACCCGAACCTCGCATTGTTTTATACTGTTGTTTATCGCCAGACTGAGAGATTGAGGTGTCGCATCCGAAACCGTGGACACTGAACGGTTCACAACGGAACAGGAGAAGTGGGGCAAGGGCGGCATCGACAAAAGGCAGACTTGAAGAGAATTGGAACAGCACGCTATCAACACTGCTCACACGTTTAGGCCCTAGACTCTTTCAACCCCAAACGCTAAGCAATGAAATACACAGGCCTGCAGAACTTCTCGGAGAACTCTGAGATCCTTCCGCAGCCGATTTGCGAAAGGTTCCTATTCTAGTGTTGCAACTGTGCATAGCGTATCGTGTGACTACCTCCGTTCCTATACTTACTAACATTCCACATGTAGCCACACGTACACATGTTACCGGCCATCTTTGCACTAGAAAGTAAATTAACCAAAATATGGCGCAATGGTCATTGCGATGCCACCACCATGCTCATTAGTAGTACTGCTTCGCAAGGAACACAGGATACATGAATAGATGAACTCCGTGGCACACCGTGATTCCGTAGGGGCTCTTAGGTAAGGGTTTATCCCGAGGGTTCATGTGCCCGTATTGTATATACTTGGGCCACTTGAGGAATTAAAGCCAACAAAAATATTGTAGGAGCACATGGACGGTGATTAGTATTCTCCCCCTGTAGTCCATGTATATTTGCACCATAATAAAATCAAGAATCCCTACTCGGATTCTTCCTCCTACTCTTTTGTTAATCCCAGCAACATTCTTACTGCGACTGCCGCTGTGAGAGACTCCTGCTATAGGGGCCTTAATAACTAGAACAAGGTTTTGGGGCCCATTATGCCATAATTAAAATAAGGAACATCCCAAATAGTATTGGTAATTATTAAGGCCCCTATACCATAGAACCCTCCTATAGATCCTTATAGTAATCCTTTTCGACCCCTTTAAAGGAACCCTATATAGATCCCAATCGTACGCGAGGATGGAAGCCAAAGACTCCAATATCCCTTAACTAAAGAAAATACCTTAAATTACAGTAGGATCCCTAATATGATTTAAGGTATATTCCGTAATTAAGGGGTATTGGAGTCCCTAATAGGATTTACGGTATATTCCTTGATTAAGGGATATTGGAGTCTCTGGGAAGAACGGATCGGTCCAGGCCTCGTACACATCCGTCGTCCACGCTCCCGGCGCGGCAGCAGAGCGCCAGAAGAAGCCAGAAAGAGCGCATGGCGTCTCGAATTTGTCAGATCGCTACTCCTCCAATAAACCGCAGAAATACAGGTTCAAGTTTCCGATTCCTACTAAACTTGAGAGCCCAAAAAGTTTAAAGGTTGGGTATTGGGGACCTTAGGATCCGCTTCATATCTGCGATCCTAGGATCCTCAGCCCTTTATCCTGAACAGTTACACCCGCTTTCGAGCTTTCACAGTCTTGGGGTTCTCGGATTTCGGATCATATGTCTGCAGCCCTCTCTATAACTCTTGGGTGCCGATGTAGTGAAAGCAGACTCTGGGAGGAGATTGTTCAGAACACCGCCAAAGCAAGTTACGAATACTCCGAAAACCAAAGCTCAGTTAAAATGGAAGTCTAGTAGTCGGTAGGTTGCATTAAGATTGAGGGGGTTTCTGGTTTAGGCTTCATTTAGGCTTCAGCGGCCTCCCGCGGCGGCCTCAACAAAGTTCAGACCTCAAACCCGAAGAGAGAGGTCCAAAAACTACACTAGTAGTTTCCCGGTATGTTATAGCATACTTACATGGCAGCTAGAAAGGGACGTTCCGTCTAATTGTGGAGACCCCCAAACCAATATACAACCCTTGTAATTAAAGCCATTCTAGAGCCCTTTCTAGAACCGTTGCAAAGCCCCAAACCCTAAGCCCCCCCAAAAATGTGGAGCTGAGCCATCAGACAACGGCTGCCGCTGCGAACGCGCATGGAAACCACGAGAAATCTTAGCTTGCCTGTGAGCCGTAGTATAGACTACACCCTACCTAAACCCCAAAAGAAGGTAACCTACTGACAGTATAGCCATAATTCAACGGCCATTCTTCTGCCTACTTCTGGGGTGCAGGTAAATCCCAAAGTTCGAAATAGATGCCGGATAATCTGATCCTCAGTAAAAAGACTCTCGCTGCCCAACCCATATCTCAGCCGGGGGTTGCTTTTTGGACGTATTGGCGCTTAGGGCTGGCTGTATGGATGGTTTAGGGATAGCGTTGAATGGCCTTCTCACACGCAACCTCGCGAGATTCGAAGCCGGGAACCATTGGTTTAGGGTTCAGGGTTATAGTAGGTTTAGGGCTATACGATTATAGGGTTATCGGTTTTTGGACTATAGTTATACGGTTATAGTGGATTTTGGGTTGTACTTATAAGGCTATAATGGGTTTAGTGTTGTAACTACAGGGTTGTAATGGAATCAGTGATATAATTACGTACAAGGTTATAGGGTTTAGGGTTATAACTATAGGTTTATAGGGTTTACGGTTATAACTCTAGGACTCTAGGGTCATAAGGTTTAGGGCTGTAACTATAGGATAGGGTTATAAGGTGTAGGGTTATAATTATAGGGTTATAGGGTCCAGGGTTATGGGGCCATACTAGTTTGGGGGTTACATGAGGCTATGGGGTTGAGGGTCTTGCACCGGAAAGCCATCAGAAGATCAGAAACTCCGTAGATTTAAACCCAATAGCCGTCTAAGCCGCACACCCCAGTAGAATCTGCAGACTCTCAATCCGAAGGTTCAGCTGCAACTATGTAACTGGCAGCGAGAATATCAGACTTCTAGGCCCTGAGCTCTGTATACCAAGGAACAACCCCCTCCAAACTTCCACTGTATACTTCTCACAGAGTAGTTGAAGGATCAGGGGCTCAGTGGGGTTATAAGCTAGGTAACTAGTTTGGGGTTTAGGGTTTAGGGTTTAGTTAGAGTTGCAACTCCACCTGTCAGCCCATAGAGGGTACTTGTAACCCTCCTTACGAGGTCCCTGGTCTTCCCAAGTATTCTCAACAACAAGCCCAAAGGCTCCATGTACTTTTTTAGTAGTAGATACTTAGGCCTTAAAGGGGTCCCTATATAGGCACTTTAAGGCTTAAGTATATACTATATGGGTACATAGAGCCTTTGGGAATCTGCAAATGTCAAGGCGCCGATTTCTAAAGCGAGACATAAATTCATTCATGCGACATAGGAGCCTCAACGCTTAGAATAGTTTTTTGGGGGGGTGTATTATGCTTGATGTAGGAGATATGACAGGGATTCTGATGAAAATTGTGCTACTAAATGTGCCGACCCCCCCCCCCCCCNCCCCCCCCCCCCCCCCCGAGATTCAAGCGCTCAACGGTTGTGTCTTAGAGCTGCAAACTCTTACCACTCCATACCACTCCAACATACGGTGAGCGTATGTGAGCCAGCGCGAAAGGAAGCCTGAACATTGAACTACTGCTGCATACTTTAAGTTGGCGGTTGGGCAACTACGTAGACACGAAACACCGGCCAACAAGTAACTTCGGGCACGTTACGGGTTCAGCCGGTGGTTGTTGGAACCAGACACCCCTCCAAGCTTGAATTCAACCTTCCACGGGGTTCCGGCCGGGCCGTGCATTCAGGAGCTGTGTAATCTTGACGGTCATGGACACGCCCAAGCTGAGCTCGGGTGGGCCAGAGAGGATTTCGTCGTTCAAGGCTTGATCTGGGGGCCTTCATAATCAAACTATTTGCAGACTACAGGGGTATGCTATGACTATTGCGTGTTATTCCGACCCGAAAGTTTGTCAATCTAAGCATACTACTAAATCATGTCAAAGAGCATGGGCATGCGGGGCTTGATTTCGAGCTCACCGTCTGGTTTTGAATGTGCTGGATGTAATTAGTTCCTCGGGCTTCGCTTTTTGTGCATGCAGGTGTCTATGCCACGTCCGTGGCAGAACCTAAAACGTCAGGTTCGAACCTTTCGGGTTTAGGGAAGATGCCGGGTGTTAGAGGCCTTAATAATTAGAATAGGGCTTTGGGGTACATTATACTATAAACATGATAAGGAACCCCCAAAATCCCTTACGGGCCTTAATCATTAGAATTGGGTTTCGGGGTACATTATACTATAAATATAATAAGGAAACCCCAAAACAGTATCGGTAATTATTTAAGCCACTATACCATAGAACCCTCCTATAGATCCCTTATAGACCCCTTTAAGGATCCCTTTAAAGGAACCCCCAAAATGGTGTGGGCAATTATTCGGTCCTATAGTACCTGTCGCAGAGGAGGATCTCCAAGCAAAACCAGAGGCAAGCACCCGGTCATCCACCCTAAACCCTAAACCCTTACGGCTTCCCTTCCAGACTTCCCTTAAGGTTTCCCTTAAAGGAAGCCTTAAGGAACCCTATAGATCCCTGGAAGGAACCCTTGAGGAACCCTAGAGACCCCTTAAGGTTTCCTTTTCGGGTTCCTATATCTGTTTTGTTTAGGGTTTAGGGTTTAGGGTTTAGGGCCATCGCCTCCACCTCGCACTCTGCATGCACCTAGACCGACACTGTTCCCGAAACCCTCCAAGCCATCAGCCCTTGAATAATATAGGGCCTTAATAATTAGAATAAGGTTTTGGGGTGATTGCGGACAGAAGTCTGAGGCGAGTACTCGAAAGATGTCTTGTGCATCATTGAATGATCTAGCTCCCCTTGAGCTATTCTACTATAATTATAATAAGGAAATAGTATAGGCAATTATTGAGGCCCCCAGAATACCACCATTTCAGAATCTCTGCCCTCTACGCACTAGAAGAAGCTGCTTACCCCCACAAGCCCGAAACCCTTGTCAAGGTTTAGGGTTTCCGGCTTAGGCCCTGATACGACAATACGACGAAACCTCGAAACCGTATAAACAGAAGCAATGAGCAAAGCCATATATCCGGCCTGTGCCCGCCGTCTCAAGGCGCAGCAGGCCCCATGCTCAAAAAAGATTCGGGGGGCTTAGGATTTAAGCCAAGGTTGGGTTTGGGGTGGAGGGCTTGGGATGTAGAGTTTAGCTAGGGCTTGTGGTTCACTGTTTATGGTTTCGGGCTTGGCGTTTAGAGCTTAGAGTTTGAGGTGTTTTGAGCTTGGCAGGACTTTCATAAGCTGCAGGCTGTCCTTCTTCTTGGCAAGTCTTGCCTAAAGCAAGTACTCATTATTGTATGTGTACCCAAATACCATAACTAAGGACTATCGGGCCCTTGGAGAGTGCTTTCAGGGGGTCTTTAGCTGAGGGGTGAAGACGGTGGACCTTCTGGGCCGAAATCAGCAGCTGGCCTCTGATTCAATTATGGGTTCGATGTTGGGTTTCGGGTCTGGGGATTATGATTTAGGATTTAGGGGTTAGGGTTTTGAGGGTTTAGGGTCAGCATTTCCCTTCGAATGTGGGGCCCGAGTCTGTGCCACCTAGAGCAGACAGGTGCGAATACGCGAAGACATTGTGTCGATTTCCGGTACCCTAGACCCTTAACCCTAAACCACAGCCGGTCCCCGAGGGATGAACATTAAAAGCGTATTCAGGTCGCTCGCATGTCTCGGCCCTATCAGGGTCCGTGTACCCATACGGATACTATACGAGTACTGCACATGGACTCTTAGGGTTAACTATGTAGAATCTTTCGGATTCTCTGGATGACAACAGAAGTACAGTATCATCCAGTTCGGAAACATCCCCAGAACTAGCATCCATCTAGCCTCTGTCGGACCCTAAAATACCTACGAGTCTACGAGGGACCATGCACCCCTAACTGGGGGCACAAGAAGGTCCTGGGCTTCGAATCCACAGTGTACCTAGAGTCTCCATTGTAGTTCCTTTTTTTGGTTAACCAGTTTTATGGTTGGGATCCAATAATAGAGATTTTGGTTCACCAAAAAAAGGAACTACAAGGGAGACTCTAGGTAAGATTGATCTGCTTTCCTATCGAATCAGGCTGCCGTCGGTTGATTCGAAGCCAATGGTTGTCTACAGAAGAGCCTTAAATTTAGGGTTTAGGGGTTTAGGGTTTAGGGGTTTAGGGGTTTAGGGTTTAGGGGTTTAGGGTTTAGGGGTTTAGGGTTTAGGGGCGTTTAGGGGTTTAGGGGTTCAGGGGTTTAGAGTATCCGTATCGGGTTTGCGGGACCAAGACCCTGGGAACTAAATATCTATCAGCCTACAAAGGCCTTCCAACTGGATCCCTAAGCCGAAGCCCTCACGCTAACGGTCCATATACCCGAACCATGCAAACTTTGCCTGAGAATGCAGAAGCATCCGAATAAGGCCTAATTAAGTAGACACTATGTAAGAGGAACATGGACCCTTACGGCGGTGAACCAGTTTGAGGAAACCTCTCGCCTCTTTGACCGCGCATCTGAAGCCATGTTGGCTGAGTCTAAGGATTTGAAACGATATCTCCGATGGCAGCTTGAGTCCTTCGGCTTGAAGGTGCTAGTAGTCTAAGTCGTCGTGCTACTACTGTTATTACTATTATTAGTACTATTATGTTAGTACTATATAGTAGTCGTCGTCGTAGTGGCAGCTTGAGGCTATTGGTATGTGGCGCAACCGCGAAAGGAGGGATTTGAGGCGCAGGCTCTACGGGTGTTCAGTCTGGAAAACAGATTAAGGTAAACAGTCCGTTTTGAGCTTTCCATGTCACAGATGTGCATACGCCATCTACTGTGCAAAGTCTTATCAGACACAGAACTTGAGATTGCGACCACACGAGACCTTGCGTAAGTGATGTTGATGTCTGAATCGGAGAGACCCTTACATCGCGAGCCATGCAAATGAAATGAAAGGGCGGAGGATGGTGATGACGATCATGATAACAATGCTGACAGTGGACATCAGCATGAGTGTGACGCTGGTAATGACGTAAACGGCACTGGCTACATCCCCGGGCCGAAAGTTTCGAGCTACATGTGTATTATCTAAGATACAGGCTTTTGCGGAGTAGCGGAGTACCTCAAGGTGTCGTTTACCCTACGCGGAGTAATTTCTACCCGCTTCTAAAATATGATACTTGTTATAGTTCCAGAAGAGACGCCCCAGAGCTCACATGTGTTGGGAGTCATGGGGAAGAGGGTGGGGGGCTGGGTCTTGTATAGCATGTCCAGTCGAACTATCGGCCCGGCGCAGTATCACGCAGCTGAGAAGATAAATAGAGGGCGGGCGATAATGATGATGATGATGATGGCAATGATGATGAGGGTGACAGTGGCCATAGTGAGGACGAAGATGTTGCTACCTATAGTTAGGTACTATATGCGGTTGCGATTGCAGTGCACGCCTCTACCCGAAAGCATGCCCGGGATAACTTTGAATGTGCTGATCTCCGCACTCTTGGCAGCTGCACAGACGGGGGCTTCTTCTAACTTCCCCCACATACCTCCGCGAACTAGTCCACCCCTCGTGGGCTCAGGTCTCCATGCTCTGGATACCGGCTCGGAATGCCAGGTTTATTTTTCACGTTTGTTGAAGGGTCGCTTTTTGGTAATGTGCTGGATGAGGTGGAGGGCTCCAATCCAGAACCTCAAGATACCTCAAAACACAAACCGAAAACTGAACAAAGGTCTCGGTTGGTCGTATGGTGACAATGTTAAGAAAACCGATTGTGCACAAAGGGACACCAGCTGTCAATGATGACAAAACCCCTACGATCATCAACGTCTATCTGCAAGTTGCTCGCAACATCAGCAGGCATGATTGTCTGCAATGTTTGTTCGGAACCTTCAGGTTGAAATCATAACGGGTGGTGCTGTGTTTTGCTTCGGACCACGCCAGGTGAGGCCCCCTCCCGCGGCAGTTCGGTCATTGAGCGCTGATCCTGTCGGTTCGTATATCGTATCTTCTACATAAAACAGCACTGCGCAGTAATGTCTCCATGAGTACTACACAAGCGTAGTGTATAAGCCAAAGCGGCACCGTTTAACATCAAACTGCTGCTGTGAGACGCTTGAGCCCTGTTCGGGTGGAGTCTCTACGACACTGCTATCACAGGCGTCGTGGTCAGAAGCATGACACCTGCGCCTATAACTAGCAACGACGTACACACAGGACGGGAAACCTGGCTTGAAAGGCCTAAAGCTCGCAACACCTTCCCTAAGGCTCCCGTGCACCTATCTAGTATCTGCACAAGCCTCGAAATACCAATGACATAGGAAACCCTTTGAGGCCTAAGTATGCTCCGTATTACATGCATGGAGCCTTAGGGCTTGACTTTCATCATAGGGCTACAGGATACTGAGAGGACAATTGCAAAGGAAGCACCCGCCAAACGTCGAGAGTCGGGTATGGGGTTTAGGGCTTACGGTATGCTTTAAGCCCTAAACCCTAAACTCTTAGGGTATACATGTCGCTGCGAGAGATGTTGGGAAGCCTGCAACATCTTGCAACGGTTTTATGTGGAGGTGCATTCAGTTCTCACCAATCCGCAGCCCTGTCCCCTCCATCATACTTCCTATGAGTCATATACCATCATATACCCTAGCCCTAGCCGCTGCTGTAGAAGCCTTCAGCGCTTAGCGTGGAATCCTCAGACCCCCAAGCCCTCACAGAAGGATACGGGGTGTTATGGGATGCACTTCCGAGGAGTCTCAAACATAAGAGTTGGGCTACAACCTACCAAGATCATGTACAAATAATTTAACAATCAAAGGGGTAGCTCAGCTGTATGACGCGGTCGTCGCACTTGCTGACCACCGCCCACGCTTCATAGCCATGCACTCTCTCTTCATGAGGCCCTTAAATGGCGGCCCACTAGACCCTAAACCCTAACCCTAAACCCTAAACCCTAAACACTAAACCCTAAACCCTACATAGACCCTAAGCCGGCCTCCAGCTCAGCCAGAGTATTCTGCATGATACGACTGCGCCTCCCGGGGAAAATCCATCAGGTTTCTGGGTGGCGAGCTTTTCCTTTTTGGGGGTTTAATCTACGGATCGGGTTTAGGGTTTAGGGTTTAGGGGTTTAGGGTTTAGGGGTTTAGGGTTTAGTGCGTGAAGCATGCTGTGGCATCATGTGTCAGGTTGATGTCATCGCTGAGGCTGTTTTTGCTGAAAAAACAGGAACCGTTCAAGCTGTGTTGGTTGGTGTTAACGGTACATCTTTTANAGGTTGATGTCATCGCTGAGGCTGTTTTTGCTGAAAAAACAGGAACCGTTCAAGCTGTGTTGGTTGGTGTTAACGGTACATCTTTTAAGGTGGTGGTTAAGCTTTTCTGGTTATACGTAGGTTATCAGCCGTAGGTAAGCTCTTAACTAGCTGTGGTCTAGCTAGGGTTGGGGTCCGATCTGTAGTCGTCTTGGTATAAAGGAGGGTCGCTTTGGGAAGTCAGTGTTGCCATGGACCCTCTTGTTCGCTCGAGGAGAGGAGTTAATAACCAAGGCGAGCCAGTGGCTACGGGCTCACAGTTGGAGCGAGAGTACGCAGCAGCCTTGAGTCAGGCGGACCCTGGAAGGGAATTTCAAGGAGCCGTNGTTAATAACCAAGGCGAGCCAGTGGCTACGGGCTCACAGTTGGAGCGAGAGTACGCAGCAGCCTTGAGTCAGGCGGACCCTGGAAGGGAATTTCAAGGAGCCGTGGGTTTGACGGTTGCGGGGGAAGCTTCTCCAGGAACCATGGAGCAGGGAGAGGCAGAGCCGCTTCCTCTATTAACAGCGAGCCCTTTTCATAGTCAGAGGATTCATGAAGAGGTAGAGTTGTTGAAAAAACGGCCCATTGGGCTGGATTTGGAGCAGGCCCGGCTTGATACCGGGCGTACCACTCAAGATGACAGTTTGGAACCAGACTATTCGTTAGCCTTCCCTTCCAATTCTGGGTTAGGGCCAAGAGTGGCCCGCGTTGAGGCTACAGATTCGGATTGGAATGAGTCAAGGAGCCACGGTGGTGGGAGAAAGGGGTTTCTTTGCTCCTGCCGCAGCTTCGGGACCTGACGTCAAGTCTGGACATGAATTGAGCCAGGTTACTGCGGAACTGAGGGCGATGGATACTGTGGCGACTGTCACCGAAGGCGTGGTGGGAGGAGATGATCCTTCTGTAACCTCAAATGCTGGGCCGATAACTGGTGTGAGCCAAGGGCCCTCGGTGGAGGACCAGAGAGAGCTGGTTCCCGACCAGGGGTTGTCCTCTCGAGTGGAGGCCATGCTATCGCAGGTGATTGAGGAGAACAGAGTGTTAAGGAGACGGCTGGAGCAAGCTGAGTTACACTCGCATTCTTCCTGGCATAGCGGGCTTCAAGGGGAACCGGGGGTCGGAATGTCTCCTGTTTCATTCACTACAGAGGGCGTGCCGCGCTTTGGTGAGTCTGTACAGGCTTGGCCCGAATTGGGACGATTTGTAGGTTTCCCACCTGGTAGCATGAATGTTCCTATTCCGACCAGTGTCTCAGGTCCTCCTAGAAGGAATGAGGTGGTTGGTTGTAGTGCGGGTAACGGTGTTCTGGTGTCAGGAGGGCAGCAGTTCCTGGATGCCCACCGGCTTAGGAATATGTCGGCTAATGCAACGGGGATGGGTGGGATTGAGTGTTTGGAGATGGTACCCTTTGAGAATTCAGGACTTGCGGCCTCGGCAGGGCAGGTTACTTCAGGATTGCGGCCTGGGCTTGAGGGTTCTAGGATTCCTCCGCCACCTGTACCGTGTGCTGCACCGGCTGAGCCTCCGGACGTTGGCGTGGCAGGGCCTCAATCGATGAGGCAATTCACGGCCCAGGCTAATTTAGAGGCTTTGGGGTTGGGGCTCCAGGGTGGTTTCCATACGCCACGCTCTTATATTGGAGGGCAGGGTAGTTTTGATGCTAATGGATACCCGGTGTCGCCGGGAGGTACTGTTATCCGGCCTCCGCCAGTTCCGCCCCCTCGGGAAGTTCCATGCCAGGGTTTCCCAACTGCTGGGTTGGGTCAAGGGATAGGGCCTGGGGCCTTGGGTCTACCTGGGCTGCGTTTGGATGGGGCTCAAGGGGGGTTGGGAGCAGGGGAAACAGTACGTCCAGAGGAACCTGCGAAGTATATTTCCGAGCTGCCAAAGTTGACTCAAACGGACTTATCACAATCGGCGGTGGTCTGCGGCAATTGGTTGGCTCAGGTAAGGCAAATTATGGTGGGGTTGTCTCCAAGTGCTACGGTTTGGTGGCAGGGGGTGGAAGGTCCTGCTACCTTGGCCTATCAGCGGTGGTTGGTTGCTGACCCCCTCGGTCGTCTTAGTCTGGACCCATCGTCAGTGCAAGGAAGCTTTGACGGGCACTTGTATGGCCGGGTGGGGAGTCGAGCTACGAGCTTGTTGCTAGCAGCTGTTCCCCAGTCGGTGCGGGATGACGTGGTAACCAACAGGTGGCTAAGTTCGGCAGCTATTCTGTTTCGTGTGCTATGCCTGTTCCAACCGGGAGGGTCTAGTGAGAGGTCTCATTTGTTGTCGCAGTTGGTAAGCCCTGATACTTGTCGTACCTTTGGTGAAGCTATTAAAGGGTTGAGGCGCTGGCAGCAGGGGTTGCAACGGGCAGGTGAGATTCACGCAACTTTACCGGATGCGTCGCTTCTACTGCGGGGTATTGATAATGCCACGTCGTCCTTGCTTACGGCGCATCAGATGATTGGGTTCAGGGTAAATGCTTTCCGTCATCAGCTGGCTATCGACTACAATCCCACGGTGGCAAGTGTGGTCCAACTAGTGAGGCTTATCCAAGCTGAGTGTGAAGCTGCATCTATCGCGGTGGATGGCGGGGTAGATAAGAAGGCAAGGTCTGCGGCCATGGCTGTTGTCAAGGAACCGACCCCAACCAAGTCGGTACCTACTCCTCCTCCACCTCCGGCGGTGTCGGTGGCTGCGGCTGCTGTGGTGGAAAAGGGGGAGGGGAAAGGTAAGGGTGGGGGTAAAGGGAAGGGTGGTGATGGTCTGCAGTCTTGTTTCAAATTCTCAGATGCCACGGGCTGCCGCTTTGGGGATGCGTGTGTTTTTAAGCACGACCGGGTTAAGGCTAGAAGGGAGAATAGGTGCCTAGCTTGTGGACAACAGGGGCACTTCAGACCTGATTGCCCGAATGTAGCCCCTGAAAATAGGGTAGTGACGGCAGATGGCGGTGAAGGGTCGCCTAAGGCTGGCTCTCCTAGTGGGGGTAAGGCAGGAGGTCGAGGTAAGTCAAAGGCGAAGGCTGGTGCCAAGGTTCAGGCTAAGGGTTTGGTTGAGGACACCGGGCCTAAAGCTGAAGCAACAGTGGCGACTGTAGGAGGTAGTGGCTCGGGTACAAGCCCGGCAGCTAATCCTGATGCACTGGTCGCTGAAGCCACTCGCTTGTTGAAAGGGGTTTCTCTAAGGGCCGTGAGCTGTGACTTTGAGGGAGACTTGACGTGGATTCGGAGTGCGTTGGCTAGTGCATCTAATCCGGAGTTCTGCCTGGTGGATTCGGGGGCTACCAATGCCCTGAGACCGGCAAGCCTTGAGGAGCTCGACACGTGTCGAAGGATTCATGTTGACTTGGCTAGTGGTGGTACTGAGCTTATGATCAATGAGTGCGGTACTTTGCTGCACAACGGACCGTGTCAAGTGATCCTTCCGGCTAATTACCTGGTGCAGCTGGGTTTCTCGATTGTTTGGAAGAAGCGGGGTTGTAGGATAAGGCATCCTAAGAAAGGCGTTCTGGGGGTAACCGTTGTTAAGGGGTGTCCCTTGATACCTAGGGAGGTAGGGCTTGCTCTGTTGAGAGAATACGAGGAGCGCCGGAATGGGACCCCAGTCCTCAGTAAGGCAGAGGCAACTGATCTGCAGGTAGCCATGACACCGTCGCAAGCTAGGGTTTGGTTGAGGGATAGGCTAGCGCTTCGGGAAGAGGGCCTTACTGATGTGGATCAATTGGTCTTTCTGAGGGGAATGTTTCCGGGGGTACCGATAGGGGTGCTAGCTCGTGTCTGTGTGCAGGCTTTAAACGATTCGATGGTAGATTGGACGGATTTGCCGTGGAACCGACGGTTCCGAAGATCCATGAGTAGAGCCTCTCCTGGCTCTGCGTTGGTGATTATTTCACCGGGCCAGCCGATTTGGAAAGGGTTAGGAAAGGTGATCTCGGTTTCGACTTCGGAGCGGGGCTTGGGATCGCGTGTGGTTTTTCAGCTGTTAATGAGGTGGGCTGAGAGCGGTAAGATTGGTGGTGTCGTTCAAGGAGAGGGCTTGATGGACCTAGAGGAAAAGGTAACCGGTTTCTCTTGGGATGACGTTGAAAGGGAAGGTGATTCCTGGCGAGTTCTGATACAGGGCTCGGTTGAAATCTTGAGGATGTTCTTGTTATTTTCGGTTGCTCAGGCCCGGAGGGACTTGGATACGGGGGAGAATGCCTTAGTTAAGGGTTTCGAAAAGGACCCTCAAGGCCCTGAGGGAAACGGCTGTGGACATCAAGCATCGGTTCTTTCCGGGATCCCATCCAGGTGTGATAAGTCTGGGGTTGATAGGCGCTTAGTATTCTTGGCATGTGGCCTACCGGGTGATCCTCGGAGAGGGGTTTTAGAGGGAGGCCTCAACCAAGGGTGGGATCCTACATCAATCGAAGCCTTCTCACAAGCCTACAGTTTGAACCGCGCGAGTTTCGATTCGGCCTGTTTTGGGGCCAATTACACTGGAGAATCAGAGCTCCTCACCTCATCCTGGTTCCTCTACGAAGCAACTCATGCGATAAGGATGGGGTCTACTGCTAAGGCACTCTGGGAGCTAACGCGCCCGGAGAGACCCCGCAGTCAAGCCGGCTTAACTGAGGGTTGGGCTAGGGGTTTACTTCGAGTTGTACAGGGGGCATGGTGTAGTTGGTGTGCCTTGGGCTGTCGGTTGGAAGAGGTGTCTGAAAGGAAGGCTTGGCTAGCTAAGGTAGTTTCGGATGAGGCTTACGCTAAGCATGTTTCGAATGATCATATTCCGTACCTTAAGGGGTGTCCGGTNCTAAGGTAGTTTCGGATGAGGCTTACGCTAAGCATGTTTCGAATGATCATATTCCGTACCTTAAGGGGTGTCCGGTGTGCATCCGGGCTCAAGGCAGGCAAAGGTCGCACTGGCGTAGTTTCCTGGGGTTCATTCCACTAGTTTTGATATAGCGGGCCCGTTTGTGCCTGGCCAGGCTTTTAATCCGGAGGTCTCAGGACGGGATAAAGGAGAGGGGTACAGGTATTTTTTGGCATGTGCCTATACTGTCCCCTGTGATTATCGTCCTGAGGTTCCGGGGGATGAAGCTCCTAAAGGAGTACCGCTGTTGGAATCCAGTGAAACCAGTGAAAAGGCGCCGGCGGCTGGGGGTATAGGTGAAGTAGAAGGGGACCTCTTCCCGGAGTTGTGGAATTCTTCTGAAGATGATGGTGAGGGTGGTCATGGTGCTAAGGCTGTTCGAGTAAGGGTTCGAAAGAAGAGACCGGAGGATGAAGATCCTGATCCTCTTAAGCCTGATGATTCCGGGGTGGAGGTTACGTCTGCTAAGGGGCTTAAGTTCCGTACTCTGTTTATGGGGACGCCTTTGAGGACCAAGAAGGGTAAAGAGGTTCTCTCGCAAGTTCAGTGCATCATTAACCGTTTAGAGGCATACGGCTACCCAGTTAACCGGTATCACTCCGACAGGGCTAAAGAACTGAGGTCCGCGGGTTTGATAGGATGGCTTAGGACTAGGGGTATCCATGCTAGTTGGACTGCCGGAGATAGTCCGGCCGGGAATCGGGCTGAGTTAGGGGTGCAGAACCTCAAGGGACTAGTCCGTAAGCTCTTAGGTCTTGCAAAGTTGGAGGTAGGCTACTGGCCCCTCGCTCTTTGCCATGCCTCTGAACGCAACTGGGCAATGTTCGCTGAAGCCCTAGGGGTTCCACAGGTATCTCTTTTGCCATTCGGTGTTCGGGTGGAGGCTAGGAAGAAGTTTAAGACGGGTTTCGAGGCACAGTGGCAATCGCGTACAGTGCCGGGAATTTACCTGGGCGTCGCGCCTCATACTCCGGGTGGCCATTTAGTTTTGGTTGACGATGGGGGTTCTCGTAAGGTTCTGTTGACTTATACGGTTTATCCTCTAAGGGGTGAGGATACAGGCGCGGCGCGCCGTCCAAAGTTTCGTCTCACGGGCAAGCGCTCCCATTTTGCTGTCAAGGTTGCAGCTGCGGCCCGGACGTATCAGGATTCTGACGAAAATCAGTTTGCCAGGTGTTCACCTGGGGGGGAGTCCTCCTCTTCGATTCGTTTTTTTCGCATGTTCTGGGGTGGAGGAAGTGGAAGATGCCTCGACCTGGGCAGAGTGTGCTAAATTTGTGGAGGGTGAGGAACCTCTTCGGGAGGATGGGTTTTGTGAAGGCAAGGCTGAAGATGACTTCTTAGAGGGATCGGTACTTGTGGAGGCCATTTCGGCCCCCGAGGTTAGGGCTTCGGGGGGTGGAGATGCGAAAGGGATTCAGACATTGATACATGAAGGGATGTGGACTTCGGAGGAGTGCTATGAGGTTTTGACCCGAGGGCTATGCAATCTACCGACGGCTACTAGGTCAATCATGGGTAGAAAGGGGGGAGCAGTAGTTTGTGGGTTGTATAGTGTTGGGGGCTTTCATGGTATCTCTAANGTTTTGACCCGAGGGCTATGCAATCTACCGACGGCTACTAGGTCAATCATGGGTAGAAAGGGGGGAGCAGTAGTTTGTGGGTTGTATAGTGTTGGGGGCTTTCATGGTATCTCTAAGGCGTCCGAACAGTTTCCACTAGTGATCCGTTACCTGAATCAGTTCTTGAGGGAGCAGGCACCTGGTCATGTTTGGACCCGTTTGTATGTGTCGCATAATACCCAGGCCCCTCTTCATCGGGATCTCCGTAATGCCTCTGAGTTTCCTGTGGTTGTCCGCGCCGTGGGATCTTTTAAAGGAGGAGGGTTATGGGTTGAANACCCAGGCCCCTCTTCATCGGGATCTCCGTAATGCCTCTGAGTTTCCTGTGGTTGTCCGCGCCGTGGGATCTTTTAAAGGAGGAGGGTTATGGGTTGAAGATGAGAATGATAAGGGACCGGTTTGTAAGATTCTTCCTAGTGGTGAAGTACGAGCAGGCAAAGTCCATGACATTGGTCAACAGTGCTTATGTTTCTATGGAAATCGCTGGCATTCAGCTGAAGATTGGACGGGTTTGAGTCGTTGGGTAATTGCAGGGTTTGTGCCCNGCAGGCAAAGTCCATGACATTGGTCAACAGTGCTTATGTTTCTATGGAAATCGCTGGCATTCAGCTGAAGATTGGACGGGTTTGAGTCGTTGGGTAATTGCAGGGTTTGTGCCCATGGGGTACGAGCGAACGACTCCGGAACAGTGGAAATCGCTAACTGAGTTGGGGTTTCCTGTAGAAAAGATACCGTCTGGCTCGCCAGAGCCAAGGGAGAGTTCAGTGAATGTAGCTAAACTTGAGGAAACCAAGGGACCTTTGGTTGAGTGGGAAGTGGAGGTACCTTGTTGGATTGTTGAGGATGTGGGACTTGATGCTTGGCTACGATGGCAGGAAGGAGAGTTGTGCTTACGAAAGTTTGTAACAGAGGAACTGAGTAATGAAGAATTGTCTGGGGAGTTACTGGTTCTTGGCGCGGAGAATCTGTGGCAGGCTGAACGGCAGTGTGAGTGGTTGGAGTCGGTGTTAAGTCAGTGTCGCCCAGGGAGTGATCTATGGGGTGCAGTGAGGGCTCTGCAAGTGGAAGTTCCTCTGTGTGGGGAGCAACCGCCAGTGGATCAGTTTTTACAGACTCGAACGATAGGGCTAGCTGAAGCAAGAAGGGAACTCACCTGCTGGAAGGAGCCAGCTCTAGAAGAAGTAACCAGCTTGGAAGATGTGAACGAGGCTGTAGTGCGGGTTAGTACCGGGCAGGTAGATAAATGGATTGATCAGGGTGTTAATGTAATCCAGTTGCCGGGAAAATGTGTCCTTACGCGTAAGTCGGGTACGGGTCGCCGGCGGTGTAGGGCCGTGTGCTGTGGCAATTATCTACCGGCTGACAAGCTGGGTCTTTCCAGGGAAGATTTGTATGCGTCGGGAGCGGAAGGGGTAACTCTTCGAATCGCGTTAGCTTTTGCAGCTCGCTATGCGACTTGGATGGGGATAACCATAGACGTAAAATCCGCTTTTCTTTATGCACCGATTGGGGCAGAAGCGAAGGGCAGGGATGAACGCCTCATAGTAAAGCCACCGGCGTTTCTTACGGAGCTTGGGATCTTGAAGGCAAGTGATCGATGGTGGGTGAAAAAGGCCCTGTACGGCCTTCCCACCTCTCCCCGGGATTGGGGAAATTATAGGGATCAAGAGTTTCGGAATTTCGAGCTTAAGGTGGAGGATCAGGTG